>JAOWBW010000742.1:739767-1053556 GCA_026119855.1 Campanula takesimana
TGTCAGCACTGCACAGGTCCCCATTACCCGGAGTATTCGATGTGCAGGATTTGTGCGCTACTGTCGCCCTCTTTTCCGAGTCCTCGTCTACTCCACTCACCGTGTACGTTCCGCGAGCGGTGAACCTTTTACCTAACCCGTGTCAACCCACACTAGTATAGGTATCACACCTAGGTTTTGATCGGTTGGTTTGGCTAGCTTTTTCTTAATAGTCAATTACGTGCTGTCTATGTCGAGTCATCCCCAAGTCAATGATGAATCGAGATCTTTGAGAGAAAGTGCACAAAAAGTGATTTCCCCCTACAAGGGACGTGCCATGGCGAGATGAGTGTTTATTGTCAAGATCTCCGCTCATCATTAACTTGCTAGGATGCAACATAGACATCACGTTAAATGCCTTTAAGGAAGGGTTAGTCGTAGGATCCGATGGTTGGTGGAAGCCGCTTGCCCTATAGGACCCTCGCCCAAATTGTCCGTTTGGGGGTGTGCAATGCAGGTGAAAAACGAGGGTCTATAGACTTAATGATGGCCTCCACTGATCGTAGTCTTCTAACTAGTTGCGAAAAAGGGGTACCCCTTCCAACCAATTAGGATGTAAATAATGTATGTTTTCATAAATTAAAATATACTTTGCATGAGCCTTCCCCCTCTCCTAAAGCTCCATTGCCCTTCAACCTTTCAGCAAAGCAAGTTTGGATCCGTTCGGGTGGTCGACTACAACGTGAAGCTTCTACTCCGTCCACGTTCTCAGTCTCGTCGTCAGCAATGTCAACTCCTGCTTCAGCTTCAGCCTCTGCTCCTCCTGCCAGTGCCGCCGAGCTCAACACCGAGGCTGCTCTCAATGGTATCCCCCCAAGCCTCCAGAACTTCCTCGCCGTTCTCGAAGCAAAGATCAAGAATCTCGAGGAAAGCAACAAGGTGCTGGAAGACCAGAACCAACAGTTGAAGGGTCACATTCAACAAAAGGGAACTAAACTGGTGCCCGATGGAGAGAATTCATTTATGTCGAGGATGAAGAAGTCAACACCAACTGTCCCCCCACACCAATGCTACTGCCTTCCCATTCCCAGCTACGCAATGTTCCACCTCCTTCTCTCTACACCCAACAAGGTTCACTACATGAGCAAGAACAAGGCCGTCTATGAACCTTCCCCCGAACTGCTTGGCGGCTACCTCTCCGCTAGCAAACTACCCGCACCCTCGTTGCCTCTGAGTATTGGGATGGCCGCTGCTACTGCTTCCACTACTCCTCCCGTCACTCTGTCAGAAACTATCCCCGACAATCTCCAATCACCCTGTGGTTATGGCCATGCAAGAGCAAATGCGAAAGTTGATTGAGACCGTAGATAAGCAAAGTGCACACGACTACCAAGACAATCAACCCTAGCCAAGTGGGGGGCTCTCCCAAGGATTTCAAGATGCCTAAGGTGGCAATGTTTCATGGTGACTCGTGTCCTAAGACTCGTTTGGATAGTTATGTGTTGGCCATGAGGGCTCGTGACTGCACCAACGAACAAATGGCTCGCGTATTTCATAGCACTTTGGATGGTATAGCTCTGCGTTGGTTCTTGGGGTTAGAGCCAAGCGAGAGGCAAACGTGGGATCAGATCAGCGCTATTTTCTGTGAGAAGTATCAGGCTAACTTGGATTGGCATGTGAATCGAACGGATCTTGAGAACACTATGCAAAAACCCGGCGAGGCTATTTATGATTTTTACAAGAGGTGGAACCATCGGTTGTGTGAGGTCCAATACCCACCAAAGGCGAAGGAACAGAAACAGATTTTCTACAAGTGCTTGCTACCGGAGATGAAAGTAGCTATAGGTAATGGTTACTTCCCTGATTTGCGGGAAATGGTTGACGCCGAGTAAGGTACGAAGCAGGGTTCACTGGGATAGTGCCGCCAAAGGAAAGTCCAAAGACCAACAACAACAACTCCTTCCGCTACAAGGCTCCTACTGCGCCTGCGCCTCCTAGGGGTGGAAAGGAGGCCGTCGGCCAAGTGAATATGGTTCAGAAAGAGGTCCCGTTAGATGTTCAAGCCGTAACAAGGAATGGGGCTCCGCCGCAAAGAGAGAGGGAGCACTTTGACGACTTCGGAATGCCTATGGGGAAAGTCTTTGACGTGTTAGTCAAGAGAGGTCTCATCAAGCCGTTAGAAAATTACCAACCTGCCTACCCAAGAAGTGATTTGGACGCCTCCAAGTTCTGCAAGTATCACAAGCACATCAGGCACACAACGGATGGTTGTATTCAATTGAAGCGTGTAGTACAAGGGTTGATCAATGACAAGAAGATTGAGAAGCCAAAGGGTCCTAATGTGGTGAATAACCCTCTTCCTAACAATGGAGGTGGGGTGAATATGGTGCAAACATGCGAGATTAGTATCCTAGAGCTCATGGATGCCCTTGACAAGATAGGGCTCACGATGGTGGATATCTTCATGGCATTGGTGACGCTAGAAATGCTTGAACCATTAGAAGGACACCTTCCCCCGCTTGGTTGCGATTTGTCGAAGTTTTGCCACTACCACAAGTGCACCGGTCACACTACCGAAGAATGTTTGAACTCAAGAAGGCCGTGCAAGAGCTCATCCACAAGGGAGTCATCGAAGACCCTAGAGATTATGTAGCTAGCAATGTACTCATGGTAGAACTTAGTGAGATCACTGATCCGGCCGAGCCTGTTGTGGCGGACTGTGATGAGATGGGTTGTATTTCAATGACTAATAATAAAGAATCTTCTTGCTACTTGTTGTCTTTAGAAGAACTAGTAAGTGAAGTCGAATCTCTAGAGGAGGAGAATCCCAAGCCCCCTCAACCTCTTTCTTGGCCGAAATCTTCGAGGAGGCCGAAAAGATCGAAGTTTCGCCCCTTGTCCTGACACGCCATTGTCTTTGGAGGAGCTACGTGCGGAAGTTTGTCTCCTTACAAGATCCGGTCAAGTGTACCAATCCGACCCGAAGGGTGCAAAGAAAGTCTTTGGAAGGAACCCGAGCAAGCCGACCTAGATAAAGAAGACCCTATCCTCACTCAACTCAAACAAACCCAAGCCCATATTTCACTATGGTCCCTACTCACCTCCTCCCTAGCCCATCGCCTCATGCTCGAGCAAAACCTCGCCGCCACCATGGTACCATCCACTATTACCCCGGAAGACGTCACGTCACCCACATGATTGGTAATATCCACTATGGAAACATCATCACTTTCTCGGAGCTAGACAAGCCAGTGTTCGGAGTTGATCATAATGAGCCTTTGTACATCACTGTCGAAGTAAATGGCAAGAAGATTCCCCGTGTATTCATTGACAATGGTTCTGCTATTAATCCTGCCTTCAAGGATGATGGATGTGGTTGGCGTTCATGGTGTTGATTTACGCCCATCCAAAAACCATCAAAGCTTATGACTCTACATGTCCGCGCCGTGATAGGCGAAGTCACCTTGCCCATTACCATCGGAACAAAGATCCTGCAACCGACTTCCACGTCATAGACATCCCCGCAACCTTCTCACTCCTCCTCGCCGGCCATGGTTACATCAGTCGGGCGCTGTCCCGTCTTCCCTGCATCAGTGTGTGAAGTTTCAATCCGGTAATGAAGTGACCATCATCTACAGTGATCTTGTAACTGCCCAAGGGACGGACACCAAGGGCGTTCCTGTATTACAGATTCAGCATGGGGAGGAGAGCCGACTCTTCAATGGCTTCGAAATAGTCGCTCAAGCACAGATCTGCACCATCGACCTCACCAAAACACGGACAAAGTGGCACCTGTTGTCAAGATACTGCGTAACATGGTTTTTATACCGGGGCTGGGGCTAGGTAAGAACTTGCAAGGCCCACAGAATTGGTTGAAGAGATTAATCATCGAGGGTTGTTTGGTCTAGGATACGCCCTTACTCTTGAAGACAAGATGGAGCAACAGAGGATAGAATTGCTTAAAAAGATGAAACTTCCCTACAAAAAGCCCGAAATGCGGCCATACCGTCTGTCCCTAAATAACTACTTTGTTAGGGAAGGCGAGGAGTTTTCGTGTATTGAGTTCGCAGAGCCATGGATTGACCCCACTGGGAAGTTGCAGAAAGGGTTCGAGATTTTCAGAGATGTGGAATTCGATCGGTCCAACATGAAGCTGACTTACATGGAATATGACAAAGCCACGGGCAGAATTAGAACCATCAGGCATGAGTACTCCACCAAGGTTGCAGATGACTTGGCAGATCAACTTGAAGCCGCAACCCTTGACAAGCCAGCAATAGAAGCCGCAGAAACTCCAAGTTTGACTGAGACGTGGGACGGCCAATATCTGCTTCAACATCTGGGTAATCTGGGGCTGCATGAAGACATGGTTGCCGTCATCGGGATGATTCTGAAGATAAGGTGGACCCAAGGACATTGGTGGTACCCATGGGGGACAAGCTCAAGAATTGGTGCATCATTGGGGGACCTATAGCTACTCCGGAATTTATGGTGGGAACACTGGGGCTTACTCCTTCTCCTGTCGCCACTCCTGCAGCATCTCCTGTCACTCGCTCAAAATCCCCATCCCCAGAGTCTAGTGTTTTACATTTTGAATTTGAGTCTTCCTCTAAGTCTGACGACCTTACGTCTGAAGACTATGATCTTGTTGCAAACGCTATTTTCCCTTTTGCTATGAATGAAACCCTCGACCTTTCCGAGTATCCCTCCATAGTCACTCTGTAACTGATAAATTGGCTAATAATCAAACTAATGATATACACTTAGTTAATAATGATTCATTAGGAGAGGCAGACACAAACACATTAAATGATGAATACATTAAAGAGATTTCAGAACAGGTTATTAATCAAAAGAATCTCGAGCCCAAGCTGCCGATGAGGTGTTAACATGCGTGAATTTGGGGACCAAAGCCGAGCCTAAGGAAACGCAGATTGGAAGCTTCTTCAGCGGAGCCGAAAGGGAAGCACTGATTGAGCTACTCAAAGAATATGTGGATGTGTTTGCATGGTCGTATAAGGACATGCCGGGGCTCGACAACTCGATCGTAGAGCACAGAATCCCGACAGCACCAGACGCTAAGCCAGTCAAGCAAAAACTGCGCCGCATTAAGCCGGAATGGTCTTTGCAAGTGAAGGAAGAGATTGAGAAACTACTCCGTGTGGGTTTCATCAGGGTGATCGAATATCCAACTTGGTTATCAAATCTGGTGACTGTCAAGAAATCCAACGGTAAAGTCAGAGTATGTGTGGATTTTCGGGATCTCAACAAAGCTACGCCAAAGGATGACTTCCCCTTGCCAAATATCGACATGTTGGTGGATGCGACCGCCCATTATGAGGTCAAGTCGTTTGTTGATGGGTTTGCCGGCTATAACCAAATCAAGATGGCCGAGGAGGACCAAGAAAAAACAGCTTTCACCACCCCATGGGGACTTTTTGCTATACCGTCATGCCATTTGGGCTGAGGAACGCTGGGGCTACCTACCAACGGGCAGTTACGACTTTATTCCACGATATGATCCACAAGGAGATTGAGGTGTACGTGGATGACATGATTATACATTCAAAAGGGTCTGGGGGCCAGCACTTGATAGATCTCAGAAAATTCTTCAACAGGTTGAGAGAACACGCCATGCGTTTGAACCCGGCGAAATGCACCTTTGGAGTTCGTAGAGGGAAAGTATTGGGTTACATGGTCACCGAAAATGGGATCGAAGCCGACCCAAGGAAGATTCAAGCCATCCTGGAGATGAAGCCACCCCGTACCGAGACAGAGATAAAGGGATTCATGGGACGCCTGCAATACATCAGTCGGTTTATCAATCAGCTGACCACCATCTGCGAACCAATTTTCAAGTTAATGAGGAAAACAGCCAGTGTGGAGTGGGATCATGACTGTCAGATAGCCTTCGAAAGGATCAAACAATATTTGGTGAATACCCCAATCCTGCGCCCGCCGCACAAGGAGAAGCCGTTGCTACTATACTTAACTGTGACAGATACCGCCGTCGGAGCCATGTTAGCACAAGAAGCCAAAGATTCCCGGATCCCGGATGAGAATGCAGTGTACTTTGTCAGTCGAAAGTTACAAGGCAGCGAGCTCAATTACTCCGCGCTCGAGAAGACCTGCGTAGGCCTAGTATGGGTGGTGACGAAGCTCAAGCACTACATGGTATCCCATCCGATCTTACTAGTCTCGAAAATGGATCCTATCAAGTACCTGTTCGATAAACCATCCCTTTCTATGAGACTCGCTAAATGGTCAGTATTCTTGGGAGAGTTCGACATTACTTATGTACCGAGGAAGGCAATCAAAGGGAGGGCAATGGCCGATCAGCTCGCAGACGCTCCGAGCACTGAGACGAGAGGACCCGACCCCGAGTTCCCGGATGATGACATTTTCGCAATTGAGGTCGCAGAAAGGTGGCAATTATTCTTTGACGGGGCTGCAAACAAGCGAGGGAATGGAGTCGGACTCCTACTTATTGATCCCAAAGATGAGCACACTCCCATAGCCATCAAGCTGAACTTTTCAGCAACCAACAACGCCGCCGAGTATGAGGCGTGTATAGCCGGATTGGAGGCCGCCCTAGAGCGCAACGTAAAGAGTTAGAAGTGTACGGAGACTCTGCTTTGATTATTAACCAAACGGCGAAGAAATGGAAAACTATTGATCATTGCCTGCAGCGGTACCAAGGTTACATGGATGAGTTGATAGCACAGTTCAAAGAGGTTACCTTCCACTTCCTGCCGCGAGACAGAAATAGGTTCGTGGATGCTCTAGCTACATTGGCTCCCTAGTTGAAATTCCAGAAGGAAGGTCCGTGAAACCATTCAGGGTTGGGCGAAGAGAAAACCCCGCCTATTGCTGTGAAATCCAGATCAATGCCGAGGTAAACGGAGACCAATGGTACGCCCAAATCTACAAATTCCTTAAGCACGGAGAGATGTCCTTTGACGGAGATGTGAAGGCCAAGAGTCTGCAAGCACTCAAAAGGTTGGCGGGGCAGTTTGTGCTGTTAGACGATACTTTGTACAAGAGGCATTACGATGGTCTGTTGCTCTTATGTGTCGACAACAAGAAAGCTGAAGCAATAATGGAAGAAGTACACAACGGGTTGTGCGGACCCCACATGAATGCAAGGATGCTTAGACAGAAGATCACTCGGCTGGGCTATTATTGGATTACCATAGAGACAGACTGTATTCAATGGGTTCGACGGTGTCACAAGTGCCAAGTATGCTCCAACCTCAACCACGTCCCCCCACACGAACTGTATAGTTCCACCACGCCTTGGCCATTCGCCACGTGGGGTATCGACATTATTGGGAAGATCTCGCCGGCCGGCAGTAATGGTCATGAATTGGTCCTCGTCGCGGTCGACTACTTCACAAAGTGGGTCGAAGCTCAGTCTTACAAGGCTGAATTCCAAGAAGGTAGCGCAGTTTATCAAAGAGAATATTATGTGTCGGTATGGGGTCCCTAACCTCATTATATCAGATAATGGCAGTCATTTCGAAGCCGAGTGTGCTCGCTTGCTTGTAGAATTCAAGATCGAACGAAAGAAATCTTCCCCATACTATCCACAGACTAACGGCGCGGTTGAGGCGGCCAAAAGACGATAGAGCAGATAATTCGCAAGATGGCTTCGCAAGGACGGGATTGGCCCGAGAAGTTACCATTAGCACTTTGGGGGTACAGAACGTCAGTCCGCACCGCTACTGGAGAACCCCTTACGCTTTGGCATACGACATGGAGGCAGTGCTCCCTATTGAGTTGGAGGTGCCATCTTTGAGGGTCTTGCTCGAGAACCAAGTGAATGAGGTAGAATGGCTTCGTAGTCGCTATGATCAATTGGCAACACTAGACGAACGCAGATTGAAGGCCATGGAACACGTCCGGGCCTATCAAAGGAGAACGACAAAGGCCTTCAATAAAAAGGTCAAGCCTGTTGACATAAAGGAAGGAGACTTGGTGCTCAAAGCACGCTTACCCAACAAATTCAACCCCCTCGGGAAATGGGCCCCCACTTGGGTAGGGCCGTTTGTGGTACAAAAGATCTTCTCCGGAGGAGCGGTCAGAATGGCAGATTTGGATGGCAACCCGTTCAAAGAACCAGTCAACATCAGCAAGCTCAGACGCTACTATGACTAGACTCCCCTCTCTTAAAAAAAAAAAATAAATAAAAAAAAAATAAATAATTAATTACTACGCAAAAAGAAGCCCGATAGACTGAAAACCCGCAAAGGGCGGTCTATGCAAAATAAGGGTGCGTACAGAGCTCGCTAGATCGAAAACCCGCAAGGGCGGTCTAGGCAAAAGTTAGAGCATTCCCCCTTCTATCTTCCCTTTCTTTAAAATCATTCTAGTCTGACTGGAGTGAACTACGGTGACCTGAGCCCCTTAGTCCTATTTGTAAAAGGGGAACGTAGGCAGCCTTTCAAAAGGTGCGGTCTAAAAAACAAATAAACATCCAAATCTTGTTAAGCAATAAAGATAGAAGTTGTATTTTCTGAAAGCAAAAACTTTTATTTCCATAGTCATTGCATGATAACATTTAGTTGATGAGTCTAAGCTTGACATACTTTTTGAATAAATAACCTATTCTGAAATTGAAACTCAAACAAAAGCAAACTAAATTAAACTAATGTGTCTGCACGACTATGGAGAGACGCTCGGGATCACTCCTTAGTGCCATTTGTGCCCTCGGTCTCTTTCTTCTTGCTTTGCCCACGGCGAACTTTCTTCTTGCTAGGATTCTCACAAAATCTTCTTTCAATCTCGCTAATACCTTTAGCCTTGCCATTAGGATCCTCTACACCTTTCCTCTTCTTTGACGTCCCCACTTCTTCTCCGCCTCCGTTAACCATGCTCTTACTCATCTTCCTCGCATAAGCCTCAGCCTCCTTAACCCTCAATGAGAAACTTGGAGCACAGGATCCCAAGATAGTGCCCCTTAGGGTCTCTAGAGTCTGCTCCGCATGCCCAAGTCTCCCCATATACCAATCCAAATACTCGCGTGGCAGGAAGGTGTTGCTAGAGCGTGTGAGGAAAGTCCTACGACTAAAGCCGGCCTCGCCCCACATCTGAGAAAGAAGGACTGAGCACTATCATCCAACTGAAGTATCCCAAAAGGGAAATCATCTCTCTCCTCGTCCCAACCCTCCGGGATGGTCTGCACCAAACCATACTGGCGAAGCACTCTAGAGGGATAGTAAAAAGTAGTTCCAGAAAGGGTCGGAACTTTGATCATGTGAAGTCCCACTTGTTTCTCCCTCACAGAGTGAATGTGCCAATGGGGCACCACCCACTGAATGTCGTCAGTCACCATTTCCGCCAAATACTTTTCCCAACCTTTGAGAGTCATGCCCTCAAACCGCTCCACCATGCCTCTAATGCGGTGCATCCATGGGGCCACCTTCAGAGAAGCCGCCGGTTTATTCACTCGAAGCCGCTCTTGCAACCACATGGTCAAAAGCCTATCACTACCACAAGGCATCCCACCATAAGCCGCGAGATGGGGAATCCCACAGAGCATCTCCCCAAGAATGGCCGGTACAATATCATAACCCAAACGAGCCAAGTTCACCATACCCAAACATCCTTCACTGGCAAATCCCACCTCAGAAGGGAAAAGGATAGAGCTGAACAAGCACAGTGCAAGATGGTCCAAGGAGCGGTTAGATGTCACGTCTGCATGCATGAAGTGTTGCGGCATCCAAGAAAGGTCGACATAACCGCCCCTAACATACCTATCAAAGTCATCCGCGGGTACGCCAAAAGTCACCAACTTGTCCCTCACGCAAACGAAATCAAAAGGCAAGGCAACTTTACCCTTCCCTTCGTAGCCACATAATGCTGCGATGTCTTCATAAGTGGGTGTTATCTCGTTGAATGAAAAGTTGAAGACATGGAGGGTATCATTCCAAAATTTACCACAAGCTTGCAAGAGGTTGGTATTGGAGTTCATGTGCAAAAGTGACCAAAGACATTTTATCCCATACCGTTCATCAAGTTTCCTACGACTCGAACCAGGAAGTTTGGCAACCCACTTCTCCAAAGAGGTTATAAAGACTTTCTTCTCAAGGCTTGTGATCCTAGCCTCTTGATCCATGGCCAAAAGCAAGAAAATTGGCTAAAAGGAACTCAAAAACTGCTCAAAAGGTTGCTGGTACGTTTGTATGGCTGCAAAGGGTTCATTAAATAGTGCACAACTCCCGATTCTTGCCAGGAAAAGGAAAACCGGAGGCGGCGCAGGATTTGGCCACGCGGCCACATATGCCCCTGGCCCCGCGGCCGATATTGTCCTTGGCCGGGCGGCCAACTTCGTCCTAGGCCACGCGGCCAACTTTGCTCCGGATCTTGCCATGGCCAGGCGGCCAACATTGCTCTATGCCACGCCATGGCCATGCGGCCAACTTTGCTCCATGCAGAAATCCAGCTTGTTTCTTCCCACTCCGTGACGGATCCATGCAACTACGTACCTGCCTCCTTCCATGGCTCATGCATTGTATAAAATTAGGAACATTTGTAAAATAACTAGTTTGCACAAGTAGGCTCCCACAATAAAATTGCATTTTAGAACATAATATACATACATGCATTTTATACATTTGTCCTGTACATACATATCCCTCTGCTCTCTACTAGCTAATAGTGTAGGAAATAAAGATGGAAAGATGGGCCCCGCCTAGTCAGAATCTTCCTCCGTGGTATCTCCACGCCGCGCTAAAGCCCGAGAACTACCGGCACCCGAACTCCGTCCCCGGACCGCTCGACCACCAATATGAGAATAGCCCGCACCATTCGGAGACCGTTCCCGACGCTGGGGTGACGCAACGTCGTCCCTCTGACAAGTACATGAATGGTACGCCTCCCTCAGTAAGCGCATCAACACGTTCTCCCGCCGAGCTGAACGGATATATGCCTCCCGAGTCACCTGAGAAGGAAACCAATGCAAGGATTACAAGGCAGAAAGAAATAAGTGTGTGCGAACATGACTGATATAAAGCACAAAGCCGTACCCCAGCGTCGGGCGGAGGAATGAATGTCTCCTCAACAAGATCTGCATCAGTCGGCTCCAAGCTAAGCTCCACCTCCCGGCCACCCCTCATCACTCTCACGCTACTCGAGCGAAGGGGCATGTCAACCAAAGGCCGACTCCGACCAACATAACGGGCCGAGCTCGACCCCTCTCCAGACAACATCCTAGCCCGTACCTGTGGACTGACCAGCCGTGTCCGCACGTAGCCAGCATAGTCGTCACTCCCCCTGTAATGCTCTGCCGGAGTGGGAGCCAAAAAATTCGCCAACCTCGCGGGACGGAGCATATCCCGAGGAGGGTCATAAGGAGCCCACGGTAACACACCAGCCCTGTGCTGACGAACCACTCTCTCCCCGAGATACATGGCCTCCCCGGTGAGACCCACGAGCAGAACCCTAGAAGCGGTCAAATCCACTACATAGGGACCCACCGAAGCCTCATTGGCCGGCTCCATGGGTAAAATCTAACTCCAACAGGCTCAGACATCGCAAACACCCTCCTCAGATCAGCAGCATCCACTGTCTTCCTGTCCCGGTTTCTGCGGGAAGGAGCCCTGTTGCCCTTGCACCAGTACGACATGATGGGGACAACCTTGTTGGCACTCATCACCAACTGAAAGGGGGCGACACCAAAGACCTCGTACACCCAAGCCTGTGCATATAATGAGAGAGATGTTTCAGACCAAAAAAGATAGAACAGAAATCTCAACAAGTGAAAAGAAGGGTAGTCAAAAGCATACCTCAAAGGCGAACTGGAACCAGTCAAAGGCCGACGAGCTAGCCCTCGAGCAATGGTCCAAAGCCCGGTAAATCTCAGCCAAACCGGCTCCACCCCAAGAAATCTCACTGACCAAGTCCAAGTCCACAAGAGCCCCTAGCAGTGAGTACCGGCAGACAGTAGCCCCACTGGGAAACAAAATCTCTGAAAAGCTGTACCATAAGAACAGCCGGACCAAGCAATCCAAATCATATTCCCCCCTACTAAAGGCCTCAATAGCCATCTCCACCTAGCGATTCACCTTCCCGGCCTCTATTCCATAACCCTTGACACCTCCTCCCAGGTCGGTGTCGACTCCCAGCAGAGCCTGTCTATAGTCCCGCCGCTCCGCCAAGCTCTCATCAAAAGGCAAAGGGGTACCAGTAAACCTCAACCCCGTGATGGCCTCGAAATCCGTCGGCGTGATGGTAATCTCTCCCCAACTAAAGTGGAAAGTATGGGTGGTATCCCACCAGAACTCCCGGCACACCTCTATCACCGCTGCCACCTTCAAGGTAGCCCCGACCATGCGGACACTGTCAAAGAATGGGCCAAATCCCATAGCCTCGATCCGAGCACGCAAACCGCCCGGTCCCTCCGGCAGGGACGCCCACAGTTTGCCCACAGTCACTGTGGACCCACGAGCCTTGATCCT
The DNA here is from genome assembly GCA_026119855.1 of Campanula takesimana. Classification (NCBI taxonomy): domain Eukaryota; kingdom Viridiplantae; phylum Streptophyta; class Magnoliopsida; order Asterales; family Campanulaceae; genus Campanula; species Campanula takesimana. The sequence goes on from JAOWBW010000742.1 coordinate 752,205, forward strand.
CTGCAGGTAAACACAGCACAGGTATGTTACCATTCTAGCAATTTACAATTCCAGCAATTTAAATTCTAGCATTCCATTATTCTAGCATTTCGTATTATGTGCATAAAACATACAAATGTGCGAGAAGGAGAGGAATGAAAATTCGAAATTTACCTCTCGCGTCTCCGGAAGCCCCATCGACCAATGACGCTCAGAGTCGATGTAAAAATCGTAATCTTGGTCGAACGTGGACCGCAGCAGATTATCGCGATAATTCCGAGTCGCGGCTCGTGGTCTCAAACCGCCCCGTGGAATCAAGGGCGCCGCTTCAAAGCCCGCTCTTGGATCAGCCCCTACATTCCCTGCGCCCTGAGCATTACCGTGCCCCTCTCCTTGTTGCTCTTGTTGTGGAATCATATACCCACCATGGCCCGGAAAATCTCTAAATAATGCCTCATTGATCCAATCCGCCATATCTCCAAGAGTTATGTGAAATGAAATCTTCAAAATTATCAAAATACGAGCTTTCTCTCTCTAAAAACTCAATTTTCTCTCCCTAACTCGTCAACAATGGAGGAAGGAAGAAGAAGAAAGAAGAAAGAAGAAGAAGAGGGGAGGTGTCTGGTGATGTGACCAAGGAGTCAGCCCATCGGCAGCCTTGGCCACGCGGCCACCTTCGCCCTTGCAACCCCAGCCGTCAGATCAGCAATCCGCGTGAAGGAGATCTGACCAATCAGCAGCATTGGCCACGCGGCCACTATTGCAAATTCGTGTGTTTGGCCACGCGGCCAACCTTGCCCTTCAGATAAAATTCCACTTTTGCCCCTGATCTTTTCCCTATTAATTCATTTTAAATCCCTTTAACACTACTTTGACTAATATTCGTTACCTTTGGGTACGGAAAGCCCCTTAAAATTTCCATTCTTCACAAATATATTTGCTTAGGATTCGTATGATTGTAGAGACTTCGGCGCCTCTATGACATACCATCCTAGATCAATCGTAATTGGCAGAAGCCTCGGCGTTTCTATTTGCGAGCGATCCAGCATCTATTTTAGGATTCGTATGGTTGTAGAGACTTCGGCGCCTCTATGACATACCATCCTAGATCAATCGTAATTGGCAGAAGCCTCGGCGTTTCTATTTGCGAGAGATCTAGCATTTATTAGGATTTGCATGATCGTAGAGACTTCGGCGCCTCTATGACATACGCATCCTAGATTGATCGCGGTTGGCAGAAGCCTCGGCGTTTTCTGTTCGCGAGAGATCCGACATCTATTACTTTAGCGCGATCGGAAGGAACCCTGGCGATCCTGATTGCGTTTACCATTCCATCTTGGGATTATTTAGACAGCGTAGTCCTTATTTTTCCAAATAACTCTATTGCTTACGAATGATTCGTTCTTCATACAGGATAGTGCCCGTAGGTTTATTATCCCTAGCAGGAGTCCGATATCTCGTTTTATCCCCAGTAGAGCTCTGAACTACGACCGGCTTGATTCCTCAAAGGATACGTAGGAAACCTGAAAAGGTTCAGCCACCCGACCGACGCGGTCATCTCTCATCCCCAGCAGGTGCATTTTCCCTAGCAGAAGATGTTGCTCCCCATCAGAGGACAGTCATTCCCGATTTCCATCAGATTTGAACTACGTTTGGCTTGATTCCCCCGCGGATACGTAGGTCGCCTGTCAAGGTTCAGCCGTTCCCTTACCTTTCGTCTGTTTTTGAAACTCATGTTTCAGACGGTTCCTATTTTTATCGTCGACCCCACATTGCCTTGCAAGAAGCGTCGCCGAGGGGCTACTGTTAGCACCCGACCTGAAAATGAGTTTATTAGGATTTTCCCAAATATACAAGGACTTTATAGGAATTAGAAACCTTACAAAGACTTGTCCCGGATTCCCAAAATATCTCATTTATGGCAAAATCTATCAAATTAGGTAATAAATGGTTTCCTTAAAACCATGCAGAAACCCTAGCTTAGGAATCAAGTCAGCCGGCAGCCTTGGCCACGCGGCCAACATTGCTCCGCGTTGATCTTGGCCACGCGGCCACTATTGTAACCGGCATCAACAATGGCCAGGCGGCCAACCTCGCGCCGGATGATCTGGACCATCAGATCCTCCCATCAGTTTACTATATAAACCACTCCATTCCATTGGTTTTGGGGTCCGATTTTGAGAGCTCTAAATCCGAATTTGAGAGTTCTTAAACACAATTTTGCTCTCTAATTAGCATTCAAACCTCCAAGAAGATCAAGGTTTATTTCTTGCCAACATAGGTAAGTTTTCTAACTTTTTCTTCGTGTTCTTGCATTATTTTTAATGTAGACCTTTTATATTCATGTTCTTGCATGTTTATTCATAGTTTCTTCATATTCTTTGCATACACATTCATATGTTCATATATGTTCTTCATATGTTCTTCGTGTTCATAGATTAAAACCTTATTTATGCCATATTTAGGGTTGCGATCTTCATAATTACATGTTATTTCATAGCCGATGATGATCGAGGGTTCATCAACCCGAGGATGATCTAGGAACTACTTCTAAACCCTAATCTTTAGGTAATTCCCCTTCATTATGCATGATCCCGATTCTTCTGCCTATTCTAATTCTCTGCGAACTACGCTGACCTGAGCTTCTCACATTGAGAGGAACGTAGGCAATCTTCGGATCCGGTCTAAATCACTAACACACTACTAACACATTCATCATGATAGAAAGACCGATCATTCGGGCAATAGGAGTGATAACGTCCAATATTCTTCTCTTGTTGTAATTTGACCCCCGAACCCATTAAACATGATTTTTTCAATGTTTTGGATTTAATTAAAACGACGTGGCGACTCTCATAATTTTAATGTCGTTAAGAATATTCCTTTTGTAAATAAAAATAATCACAAGATACTTCCCATGCGTCGCTTCATCGGAAAGGGGTATTCACACTAACACTCAATCAATTTCGTTGCGATCGATCCTTGAGAAGGATAAGCTCCAAGAGAATGGTACTAACTTTATGGATTGGATCCGTAGCCTAAGAATTGTTCTAAGGCAAGAAGATAAGTTGTACATTCTCGATGGGCCACTTCCTGCTGAACCAGAACCTACTGCCCCTAGGGCAGAAAGAGACAGTTACAAGAAACATCGTAATGATTCTAGAGATGTAAGCTGTCTCATGCTTGCTACCATGTGCTCAAAACTCCAACAAAGTTTGGAACATTTAGAAGCCTATGAGATAGGCGTGGATTTAAGAGCCATGTTTCAAGAGCAAGCTAGGCAAGAGAGGTACAAGACCATTGTTGCATTCACTACTTGCAAAATGAATGAAGGGCAACAAGTGAGTCCTCACATGCTGAAAATGAAAGGTTATGTAGAGCACCTTGAGAAATTTGGCTATCCAATCCCATTGGAGCTAGCCACGGATCTCATTCTTAATTCATTGCCTAAAAATTATAATCAGTTTGTGATGAATTATAACATGCATGGAATGGATAAGAATCTCTCCGAGTTGCATGGGATGCTCAAAACTGCAGAGATGAAAATTGCGGAGAAAGGTTCTCCCGTGCTCTTAGTTCATGATGGGAAGAAGGCTGGTGCCAAAGGAAAGGGTAAGAAAGTTGTCAAACCCAAGATAAGCAAGGCAAGTGTTTCCAAGGCTTCTGAGGCAAAACCCGATTCACAAAAGGATGTAATCTGTTTCCATTGTCAAGAGATTGGTCATTGGAAACGTAATTGCAAGGCTTTCTTGGAAGAGCAAAAGAAGAAGAAGGGCAGCAAGGCTGCGTCGACTTCAGGTATCTATATGATAGATATTCTCCTTTCTACCACTGATTCTTGGGTATTGGATACCGCATGTGGTTCTCACATTTGTTTAAATGTGCAGGGTCTAAAGAATAGGAGACTACTTAAAGAGGGTGAAGTAGACCTACGCGTGGGGAACGGAGCAAGAGTTGCTACATTAGCCGTAGGGACTTATGAAGTCACTTTACCTTCCGGATTAATTCTTGTTTTGAACAATTGTTATTATGTTCCGGATTTAAGTAGAAATATTATTTCAATTTCTTGTTTGGATAATGAAGGTTTTAAGTTTCTTATTGAGAATAAGAAATTTTCTATTTATTTAAATGATGTGCTTTATGGTATTGCTAATTCATTTAATGGCCTTTATATCTTGGATGCCAAGAATGAAAATAATGACAATGTCTATCATGTAAATAAAAATTCTAAACCTAATGATGTAAATCATATTTATTTGTGGCATTGCCGTCTTGGTCATATTAATGAGAAGCGTATCTCAAAACTCCATGGGGACGGACTTTTGGGTTCATGTGACCTCGAGTCATATGATACTTGTGAGTCGTGTCTTCTTGGAAAAATGACTAAGACACCTTTCACCAAGATAGGTGAAAGGGCAAGTGACTTATTGGGGTTGATACATTCCGATGTATGCGGACCATTAAGTAGCAATGCTAGGGGAGGATTTCAATACTTCATAACCTTCACTGATGATTATAGTAGATTTGGGTATGTTTACCTAATGAAACATAAAAGTGAAGCATTTGAGATATTTAGAATATTTCAAAATGAAGTAGAAAAACAACTTGGCAAAAGTATTAAGGCACTTCGATCAGATCGAGGTGGAGAATACTTGAGTCAAGAATTTGATGATCATCTAAAAGATTGTGGAATAGTTTCACAATTGACTCCACCCGGAACACCACAATGGAATGGTGTGTCCGAAAGGAGAAATCGGACTTTGTTGGACATGGTTCGATCAGTGATGAGTCAAGTTGATCTTCCAATATCCTTTTGGGGTTACGCTCTAGAAACCGCTGCTTTCACACTAAATCGTGTTCCAACTAAATCGGTTCAAAAGACTCCATATGAAATGTGGAGCGGAAAGAAAACTTGTTTATCTTTCATGAAGATTTGGGGTTGCGAAGCCTATGTCAAAAGACTTGTCTCTGACAAACTTGCACACAAATCTGACAAATGCATTTTCATGGGATATCCAAAGGAAACTAGAGGATATTACTTTTACAACCGTGAGGACAACAAAGTGTTTGTTGCCCGAACTGGTGTCTTTTTAGAGAAAGAGTTTCTCTCCAAAGAAATCGGTGGGACTAAAATAAATCTTGAAGAAATTCGAGACCCAGAAAATAACATTGAACCAATAGTGGAACAAGAACAAGAACCACAAGGAGTTGTGGAACCTGTTCAAAATACACAAGGAACTCGCAGATCTAGTAGGTTACGATCCGAGCCCGAGAGATATGGATTTCTCGTAACGGATAGTAATGAGGTAGAAATCATTGAGAATGATGAACCGTCAACCTACCAAGAGGCGATGTCTTCTCCTGATTCGGACAAGTGGCTTGGAGCCATGGAATCCGAATTGCAATCCATGCAAGACAATCAAGTTTGGAATTTGATTGATGCACCCGAAGGTGTAAAAACAATAGGATGCAAATGGGTCTTCAAGAAGAAGACTGACATGGATGGGAAGGTGCATACTTACAAAGCTAGACTTGTAGTGAAAGGTTATAGGCAAGTTCATGGTATTGACTATGATAAAACCTTTTCACCCGTAGCAATGATCAAATCTATAAGAATTCTGCTTGCTATTGCCGCATATCATGACTATGAAATATGGCAAATGGATGTCAAAACCGCTTTCCTAAATGGAAAACTACAAGAGGATGTGTATATGACACAACCATAAGGTTTTGAACAGAATTCTAAAGTATGCAAATTGCAGAGATCCATCTATGAATTGAAGCAAGCTTCAAGGAGTTGGAATCTCTGTTTTGATGAATCGGTCAAAGAATTAGGATTTATCATGAACGAAGATGAACCTTGTGTATACAAGAAGATTAGTGGGATCATAGTGCTATTCCTTGTCTTATATGTGGATGACATATTACTCATTGGAAACGACATTCCTACACTTCAGTCCGTAAAGACTTGGTTAGGAAAGTGCTTCGCGATGAAAGATATGGGTGAAGCTGCATATATACTTGGAATTAAGATCTATAGAGATAGATCAAGGAGGCTACTTGGTTTAAGCCAAAGTACATACATTGACAAGGTCATTAGAAGATTCCGTATGGAAAATTCTAAGAGAGGCACCTTGCCCGTGTTACATGGAGTTTCTCTAAGCAAGACTCAATATCCTAAGATAAACGATGAGTGTGAGAAAATGAATGATGTTCCATATGCTTCGGCAATTGGGTCCATCATGTATGCCATGATTTGTACTAGGCCGGATGTATCTTATGCTTTGAGCATGACAAGTAGATACCAATCCGACCCTGGCGAAAATCACTGGATAGCTGTAAAAGCGATTCTTAAGTACTTGAGAAGAACTAAGGACTCGTTTTTGGTCTATGGAGGAATGGAAGATGATCTCGTTGTAAATGCTTACACGGATGCAAGCTTCCAAACCGACAAAGATGATAGCCGATCGCAATCGGGTTTTGTGTTTATGTTAAATGGTGGAGCTGTAAGCTGGAAGAGTTCCAAGCAAGTACAACCGCTGATTCTACAACAGAAGCTGAGTATATTGCTGCATCGGATGCTGCAAAGGAAGCTGTTTGGATTAAGAAGTTCATCACTGAACTTGAAGTGGTTCCTAGCATTGCTAATCCAATAGACCTTTATTGCGATAATAATGGTGCTATTGCTCAAGCAAAGGAACCAAGAGCACATCAGAAATCCAAACACATACTTAGGCGTTTTCATATCATTCGAGAGATCATTGATAGGGGAGACGTAAATATATGCAGAGTACCTACTGATGACAATGTTGCGGACCTGCTAACAAAGGGACTTCCACAAGCCAAATATGATGGTCATGTTAGGTCCATGGGTATTAGATACATGGGAGATTGGGCCTAGGGCAAGTGGGAGATTGTTGGTAGTGGTGCCCTAAGCACGTTTAATAAACGTTGTAATTGTTATCATTTATTTCATATAAATAAAGAAATGTTTTGATTATTATTGTTGTTCATGTTTACTTATAATAATCTCCGTCCCTAGTACTTGTTAAGCACTAGTATAAAGGCTAAATGATCATGGGATGATCATGATAGATTTATGGGTACTTGTTTGGAACAAGGTACTGGACATGACCCGCTGTATGAGATTTATGTCATGGTCTATGTCGTACATATATCTCATATTAGTTATGTCATTCGAATCCTTAGACATGAAGTTATTATAGTCTTCCACTTGATGAACATTATGTTTGACATATTCAAACGCTACCTTTAACCGGGTAGTTATAGAGGGTATGATTGGCATAATCGGATTCACGTAGGGAAGAATAATAAGCTAAATGGATTTGTCCTTCTACGGAGAGATATCAAGCTTGGGCCTCTCGTAGGAATGATGTTGATGAAATGTTCGGCCGGACTCAAATGAATTGATTGGATCAATGTCATTTGGATTATCAACATATTCGGAATCGAGAAAGTATTGAACAAAACATGTTGACTGTTTGACCATGACTTGTGTTCAATGACATCGTGGACAAAGGGATTATGACATGTTCTAAAGGAATGCGAACTTGTATCTAGTTATACTATTTGGGTAGGTATGACGGTTTGCTAGAACCTAATCATATCTTATGGTTTCATGTTTGAACCCATTGCCAACTTAGTATAATCCTAGAGGGTCACACACAAGAGAACGAATCTTTAAAAGGACTATATATTGGAATTTTGGATTTTCTGGAAATCTGGGGAAGTGGGCGACCGCACAGTATTGACTGGGCGGCCGCACATTTAGCTCATTTTTGTACCAGTTTGTTTCAGATAGTTGTGCGACCGCACAGTGGATTCTGGGCGGCCGCACGGTGCTGTCGGGAGGCAGATTCCTAATTTGATTAGGAAACGAATTTTGGACGGATTTTGACACAAGTTTCCTATTTTGAATAGGTCCTACTTGTGTATAAAAGACCAAATTCGGCCAGCACTCTTCACCAATGATTTTGTGAGTCTCCAAAGAGTTTGAGAGAGTTTATTTTGTTCCAAGATATCTTTTGATTGAAGAACAAAATAATACACAAGAAAAATTCCATATAGTCATATTAAATTGTGAAAGTGTGTTTCATAATTTTGGTCTAGCAACCAAGATCAAGTGTTCTTGATATTCGTTCGTGGTGTGGATACCGCTAGAGGGTGAAGCTCATCATCTTCAAAGTTCGTGTTCTTACTTTCATGGTGATCAAGCTTCATATCTCCACCAAGATCAAAGCTAGAATTCAAAGTCATCAAGAATTAGTTTTTTCCTCTATTCATATTGTTATATTTGACTTAATCATATGAACGGATCTATGGGCTTAGGGTAGATTCAATTTTAAGCTTTGTCGCGACCCCGACCCCGCGGGCCCGGAGTACGCGAGCTGGACGTCGACTTAAACAATAAACTCTAAAATAATGAAGATAAAATTTTCCTTTTATACCAAAATATGATAACACAAAGTTTTGAAATCTAACTTGAACAACAAAATATAAACTAGTGTGAGCTCCATAAGCTTACACCCAAAATAATAAAATATACAAATTCTAATGACGTCAAGTTTGGTACAACTATTCCCAAAAGGTTACACATTTATGTAATGTAAACCCACCAATAACAACTTGCCCCAAAAGCTCAACCCTCGCGACGTCCTGTCTCGTGATTAGCGAGTCTAATCCTTTCCACCTGGGGGGGGGGTGTTAAGGAAAAACAAAGACAAAAGAAAAGGGGGTGAGATAAATCTCAATAAGTTACTAATGCACCTACATGACATGCTAAGATGCAATAATTAATAATAAATCACATAGCACATAGCAATTATCATTTAACAGATAGCAGCGGAAATAAACAATTAACAAAGGATATTAGCCAAGGTTTCCCAACTGAAAGAACCAAATAAAGGTCGCTGCGCAGCTTCAATAATCAACAATCAACATCTTCATAGTAGCATGAAAGTTTGAAGAGAAAACCCCCGGTACCGGAACCAATAATCAATAATAGCAAGGGAATATGACACAAAGTCATATCCCAAACCGAACAGCTAGAATGCTCACAAAGGAGCTAGCTCATCTCACATCCAAGGCCAATCTGGAGGAGGGTAATAATTTGGCAAAACAATGGTCAACATCATAATGGACTTGGCTTGTGCCATCATAATGTTTCGCATCGCCCGAAACACACACAAATACCAGCTGGACTTTCAAGAAAAGGCTAAGTAATAAAATACTAGAACGATAAACAACTAATGATTCCAAAGTAGGGAATCATACCAAGAAGTCACCAAGAAAGTGAAATGAACCAACAACGCACAATTAAAGTGTTCCAACGATCTCAACAATGATAACACAATTCCCATATCACATTTGATCACAAAGGATCTAGTTAATTCTAGCACTCAACCAAATTTACTCACTCATCTCGAAGAGCTCAAGGAGAGATTTAAAACGATAATTTATACGCCTAAAACGGAGTCCGGATGAGGGAGTTATGAACTATCGAAGATTGTCTACAAAAGGTACAAGAGGATGAAGCTCAGGACTTGTACAGAGGAGGGGGCGCACGCCCGCGCAGGAAGGGTGCGCGTGCCCCTAGAGGATCAGAAGGTTTATGGAAAAGAGCCAAGGGGAGGGTGCGCGCGCACGCGTGGAAAGGGTGCGCACGCCCTTGGACATCAGAAGGTTTTTGAGTTGTTGAACAAAGAGGGAGCGCACGCCCCCAAAGATGTGGTGCGCGCCCTATGATGATAAGAAGGTATTGTTTACAAAGGGCATAAGGGTGCGCACGCCCCCTCCCAAAGGGTGCGCGCGCCCCCTTGCTCGGAGGGGCAATTTCAGGCCAAAACTCCTGGGTTCTTCAAAATTCCTTTACCCATTTCAATCCAACCCAAAATCAAAGTTCCCAACAAGAATAATAATGAACCAAAACAACTTCTAAGCTTATAAAAGACTCATCTAGCAACATTTGAACAACCAAACCAATGAATGACTCAAACACCCAAATTTCACAAAATATGAATAATTTACAAATGGTTTCCAAACCAACCAAAGAAGCTATATATAACAACTAGAACATCAATGGAGTTAACGATGAACCATTTTAGCATAAATGGGGGAAAGTAAACTTACCCGGATTTCTCAAAAATGACGGAATTCAAATATTTTTAGCTTCCTACGATCCTATCGATGATCTAAACACATTTCATAAAATGAGCACTAAGAAAAGATGAGAGGAAGAGGAAGAAAATAAAGAGAGAAGGGAGAGAGAAATTTTTACCTTTTGGAGAGAGAGAAGGAGTTACTGGGAATGGAGTAGGGTGAGGAGGAGAGGTGAGGGAGAAGGAAGAGTAGGGAGATGATTAATTCAAAAATTTACACTTAGACCCCCTCCCCACTAACTACACTAACTCTAATACTTCCTACTAACAACTAAGACCAAATAATACTACACTAGCACAAATGGCCCAAATAAAATGCTAAGCATAAATTATTATAAGACATAAAATACACACATAAATTATTAATTAAATAATAATTTAGACAATTAAATAAGAAATAAATAAATAATTAAATATTTATTATTAGAAAATAGAGACGGGTTTTCGGGTCGTGACATTCACTCCCCCTTAAAGAAAATTCGACCCGAATTTTAACGAGACTTACCCGAATTAAAAAGCCACGGATATCTACGCTCTATCTCCTCTCGAAGCTCTCAAGTCGATTCCTCAACATTATGATTCCTCCAAAGAACTCTAACCAACGGAATGCTCTTGCTTCTCAACTCTTGGACTTTGGCATCAAGAATCCGAATCGGTCGTTCCTCGTAAGTCATGTCGGGCTCTATATCCTCCGGTACTCTCGGTAACACATGAGATGGATCATGAACATACTTCCGAAGCATAGAAACGTGAAAAACATTATGTAACCGGTCCAAAGAAGATGGTAACGCAAGACGATACGCTAGAAGTCCCACTTTCCCCAAAATCTCAAACGGTCCAACAAACCTCGGAGCCAATTTACCCTTCTTCCCGAACCTTCGAATACCAACCTTCGGGGACACCTTCAAGAACACAAAATCACCGGTCTGAAAACTAAGATCTCGCCTTCGGTGATCGGCATAGCTCTTCTGTCGACTCTGGGCCGTCTTCAATCGATCCCGAATATTTTTAACCTTTTCCACCGAGTCCTGAACCATGTCAACACCCCAAAGTTTTGCTTCCCCAACCTCGTCCCAACAAATAGGCGACCGACATTTCCTCCCATACAAAGCCTCATACGGTGCCATCTGAATACTCGACTGATAACTATTATTGTAGGCGAACTCTGCAAGCGGTAGATGGGTATCCCACGAATCTGGAAAGTCAACTGTGCAAGCTCGCAACATATCCTCGAGAATCTGAATGGTTCTTTCAGACTGACCGTCAGTCTGAGGATGAAATGCTGTGCTAAACCTCAAATCGGTACCCATAGCCTTCTGTAACGCTTGCCAAAATCGGGAGGTAAACCTGGGATCCCTGTCCGACACAATACTAACCGGAACACCATGTAATCTGACAATCTCATGAATATACAAATTCGCAAGTTTCTCCATCGAATAGGAAATGTCAATGGGTAAGAAATGAGAAGATTTAGTCAACCTGTCCACGATCACCCAAACTGCATTGAACCTCCTTCGAGTCTTGGGTAGTCCGGTTACAAAATCCATCGTAATGTGTTCCCACTTCCACTCGGGTATCTCAAGAGGCTGAAGTAGACCTGCGGGTTTCTGATGCTCTGCTTTAACTTGTTGACAGGTCAAACACTTCGATACATAATCTGCAATTTCCCTCTTCATGTTAATCCACCAAAATCGTTGTTTTAAATCCTGATACATCTTCGTACTCCCGGGATGAATGGTATACCGGGATTTGTGACCCTCATCAAGAACTCGCTGTTTAATTCCACCGATATCCGGCACACACAATCTGCTACGGTAAGTCAACACTCCCTCAGAGTCAAGCTGGAAGTCCACATACTGTCTATCCCGAGCACTATCCATAATCTTCTTCAACTCTGGGTCATCCTTCTGAGCATCCTTTATTCTTTGAATTAGGGTCAGAGATACCCTAATATTCGCAAAAATCGCCCCACGTCTCGATTCGCGAGGACACCAATCTCGAATATCCTCTAGCAATTTCCATTCACGAATCATCATTGATGCCACATAAGACTTCCGACTAATCGCATCAGCTACCACATTTACTTTGCCCGGATGGTACGAAATAGTGCAATCATAATCTTTTAAAAGCTCCATCCACCTACGCTGACGGTTATTCAATTCCTTTTGAGAGAAGAGGTATTTCAAACTCTTGTGATCGGTAAAAATCTCAAACTTTGCCCCGTAAAGATAGTGCTTCCACTTATGAAGAGCAAATACAATAGCCGCTAACTCCATGTCATGAGTAGGATAATTCTGTTCACTCGGGCTCAACTTCCTCGAAGCATACGCAATCACTTTCCCATTCTGCATCAAAACACATCCCAAACCCTCTTTCGAAGCATCACTGTAAATCACCAAGTCGTCATTCCCATTCGGTAACGCAAGAATAAGAGCCGTAGTTAATCTCTTCTTTAATTCATCAAAGCTACTTTGACATTTTTCACTCCACACAAACGGTACATCCTTCCTTGTCAACTGAGTCATCGGAGTAGCAATCCTCGAAAACCCTTCAATAAATCTTCTGTAATACCCGGCTAAACCCAAAAAACTTCTGATCTCGGTCACTGACTCGGGTCTCTTCCAATCCACTATGGCTTCAATCTTCGAAGGATCCACAGAAATCCCATCTTTAGAAATCACATGACCCAGAAATGAAACCTTCTCGAGCCAGAATTCGCATTTACTAAACTTCGCAAACAACTGTTCCCTCGCAAGAATGGATAAAACTGTCCTCAAGTGTTGCTCGTGCTCCTATCGAGATTTAGAGTAGACAAGAATGTCGTCGATGAAGACCACCATGAACGAATCAAGATAAGGATGGAAAACCCGGTTCATCAAATCCATAAATACGGCAGGCGCGTTAGTCAACCCAAACGGCATAACCAAGAACTCGTAGTGACCATACCGAGTGCGAAAAGCAGTTTTCGGAATATCCTCCATTCGAATCTTCAACTGATGGTACCCACTCCTCAAATCAAGTTTAGAAAACACCACGGACCCTTGAAGCTGATCAAATAAATCATCAATGTGAGGTAGAGGATACTTGTTCTTCACGGTAACCTGATTCAATTTTCGGTAATCGATACACAATCTCAGAGAACCATCTTTCTTCCGCACAAACAAAACCGGTGCTCCCCACGGGGAAACACTAGGGCGGATAAACCATCGATCAAGCAACTCTTGCAATTGAACCTTTAGTTCCTTCAATTCTGCGGGAGCCAACCTATACGGTGCCTTTGAAATCGGAGCTGTACCCGGCAAAAGTTCTATACAAAATTCTATCTCACGATCGGGAGGCATATCATATTCAGAAGAGAAAACATCGGGAAATCCTCTAACTACCCGAACACTCTCCAAAATAGGGGATTCTTTCCTAGTATTAAGCACACTAGCCAAATACCCCTCACAACCACGGTGCAATAATCTCTTAGCTTTCACATAAGAAATAATACGAATATTCCTACCCAAAGGCATAGCCTCAAAAGTAAACTTAGGCACATCAGGGATGGAAAAATTAACGACCTTTCTACGATAGTCAACAGAAGCATGAAACTTACTCAACCAATCCATACCCAAAATAACATCAAAGTCTTGAATAGGAAGGGCTACCAAGTTCGCACACAAGACATGACCACATATAAGCACATCACAAGCACAAAAGACTTTATCAGTCACCAAACACTCTCCCATAGGAGTTGACACCTCTAACACATAGGGCAAAGACTCAGATGCAACATTTAGTAAAGAAGCAAATTGCACAGATATGTAAGAATGAGATGATCCTGGATCTACTAACGTACGCGCGCTCACATTAGATATAGAAACAATACCTCCAATCACTGAGGGATCATCTGCCTGATGCTGATTCATTGCAAACACTTTTCCTTGGACCTTGGGCTTCCCCGAATCATCTCTTTTCTGACCCTGAGTAGTACCAACTCCTGACCCGGATGGTTGACCCTTGCCTCTAGTACAATCCCTTGAGAAATGCCCCATTTGACCACAATTGGTACACCTGCCCTGTTTCTTCCAACACCGGTCCTCTGAATGACCTTCTTTTTGGCAATAGGAACAAAGTCTCCTATTTTGATTCCCTTGGTTCCCGGTAATAGTGCCCGGTTCCTTGGGATTGTTTGCCCTCGGAACTGAGATTGTACCCCAAAATTACCTCGGTTATCTGAACGGGATTGTGGCTTGCTCTGCTTGCTAGTGTTAGTCACCTCGACCTTCTTCTTATGCTCCTTTATATCTTGCTCGATCAAGTATGCACGGTCTACCGCATCCTGGAATGTCACAATCCTCTGGGCTATAAGTTGAGTACGGATAGAAGTCTTCAAACCCCGGATGAATCTCATAGCTTTCTGTTCCTCAGTCCTCACAAGATAGTCACAATACCGGGCTAATTCTGTGAACTTAGCTGAGTATTGAGCTATAGACAACAAACCTTGCTCCAAGTTGAGTAGCTTGATCTCCTTTCGGTTCTGGTCCACTACCGGGATAAAATGCTCTTTGAACTTCCGCACAAACAATTCCCATGCATACACTGTATGGGTATCATCCCAACTCGCTTTAACTCCTTTCCACCGATGCTCGGCGGCACCCACAAGCTTATAAGCCGCGAACCGGACCCTATCCTCGTCCGTGCACCCAAACACATCATAAATTTTCTCCATTGACTCGATCCATAGCTCGGCCTTCTTCACATCGGGCTCACCGTCAAACTCCCTTGGTTTTAATTTCAAAAATTGCTCCAACCCGTAACGTGGAGGAGCCACATGATCCTCTCTTGTCCCTTGGTCATGAATTGCCTTCATGGCCGCCTCAAACATGCCTTGGAACATAGCACGGTTCTCTTCTCGAAGATCATTCTGATTCTGAGCCCCACTAGAACCTTCACCCGTTCTTCTTCTAGCCATTGGAAACAATTACCTGCATAAAACATCAACCGTTACTCACTCCGAACACAACTACCCTCCTAGGTCATACTAGTCCACCTAGACTTATACTTAGAGCTAAACCATAGCTCTGATACCAACTGTCGCGATCCCGACCCCGCGGGCCCGGAGTACGCGAGCTGGACGTCGACTTAAACAATAAACTCTAAAATAATGAAGATAAAATTTTCCTTTTATACCAAAATATGATAACACAAAGTTTTGAAATCGAACTTGAACAACAAAATATACACTAGTGTGAGCTCCATAAGCTTACACCCAAAATAATAAAATATACAAATTCTAATGACGTCAAGTTTGGTACAACTATTCCCAAAAGGTTACACATTTATGTAATGTAAACCCACCAATAACAACTTGCCCTAAAAGCTCAACCCTCGCAACGTCCTGTGTCGTGATCAGCGAGTCTAATCCTTTCCACCTGGGGGGGGGGGTTAAGGAAAAACAAAGACAAAAGAAAAGGGGGTGAGATAAATCTCAATAAGTTACTAATGCAACTACATGACATGCTAAGATGCAATAATTAATAATAAATCACATAGCACATAGCAATTATCATTTAACAGATAGCAGCGGAAATAAACAATTAACAAAGGATATTAGCCAAGGTTTCCCAACTGAAAGAACCAAATAAAGGTCGCTGCGCAGCTTCAATAATCAACAATCAACATCTTCATAGTAGCATGAAAGTTTGAAGAGAAAACCCCCGGTACCGGAACCAATAATCAATAATAGCAAGGGAATATGACACAAAGTCATATCCCAAACTGAACAGCTAGAATTCTCACAAAGGAGCTAGCTCATCTCACATCCAAGGCCAATCTGGAGGAGGGTAATAATTGGGCAAAACAATGGTCAACATCATAATGGACTTGGCTTGTGCCATCATAATGTTTCGCATCGCCCGAAACACACACAAATACCAGCTGGACTTTCAAGAAAAGGCTAAGTAATAAAATACTAGCACGATAAACAACTAATGATTCCAAAGTAGGGAATCATACCAAGAAGTCACTAAGAAAGTGAAATGAACCAACAACGCACAATTAAAGTGTTCCAACAATCTCAACAATGATAACACAATTCCCATATCACATTTGATCACAAAGGATCTATTTAATTCGATCACTCAACCAAATTTACTCACTCATCTCGAAGAGCTCAAGGAGAGCTTTAAAACGATAATTTATACGCCTAAAACGGAGTCCGGATGAGGGAGTTATGAACTATCGAAGATTGTCTACAAAAGGTACAAGAGGATGAAGCTCAGGACTTGTACAGAGGAGGGGGCACACGCCCACGCAGGAAGGGTACGCGTGCCCTAGAGGATCAGAAGGTTTATGAAAAAGAGCCAAGGGTAGGGTGCGCGCGCACGCGTGGAAAGGTTGCGCACGCCCTTGGACATCAGAAGGTTTTTGAGTTGTTGAACAAAGAGGGAGCGCACGCCCCCAAAGATGTGGTGCACGCGCCCTATGATGATCAGAAGGTACTTTTTACAAAGGGCATAAGGGTGCGCACGCCCCCTCCCAAAGGGTGCGCGCGCCCCCTTGCTCGGAGGGGCAATTTCCGGCCAAAACTCCTGGGTTCTTCAAAATTCTTTTACCCATTTCAATCCAACCCAAAATCAAAGTTCCCAACAAGAATAATAATGAACCAAAACAACTTCTAAGCTTATAAAAGACTCATCTAGCAACATTTGAACAACCAAACCAATGAATGACTCAAACACCCAAATTTCACAAAATTTGAATAATTTACAAATGGTTTCCAAACCAACCAAAGAAGCTATATATAACAACTAGAACATCAATGGAGTTAATGATGAACCATTTTAGCATAAATGGGGGAAAGTAAACTTACCTGGATTTCTCAAAGATGACGGAATTCAAATATTTTTAGCTTCCTACGATCCTATCGACGATCTAAACACATTTCATAAAATGAGCACTAAGAAAAGATGAGAGGAAGATGAAGAAAATGAAGAGAGAAGGGAGAGAGAAATTTTTACCTTTTGGAGAGAGAGAGAGAGAGAAGGAGTTGCTGGGAATGGAGTAGGGTGAGGAGGAGAGGTGAGGGAGAAGGAAGAGTAGGGAGATGATTAATTCAAAAATTTACACTTAGACCCCCTCCCCACTAACTACACTAACTCTAATACTTCCTACTAACAACTTAGACCAAATAATACTACACTAGCACAAATGGCCCAAATAAAATGCTAAGCATAAATTATTATAACACATAAAATGCACACATAAATTATTAATTAAATAATAATTTAGACAATTAAATAAGAAATAAATAAATAATTAAATATTTATTATTAGAAAATAGAGACGGGTTTTCGGGTCATGACATGCTTTGCTTTTATGCCCTAACAAAATGGTGAATAATATAAGAGGAAGTCTTCCTTTTCTAGGAATGTTTGCTTTAATTCACAAATGGGGGTCGGTTTGGGTGGACTCTCACTTGGTTTTGAAAATGGTTTAGCATTCACATCCAGTAAAGGAAACACATAAAGGGGTGGGGGATTATAATGTACAATGGTGAACAAAAAGGGAAACAAATCCCATATCAAATAGATGTCCAAAAGCCCGTCCCAAGTCAATTTAGGGATTGCTGTCTGTCTCTCCTTCTTGTACCTGTCTCAATAATTACACAATCTGGAAAGTAAAGGTCAAGAAAAGTCCCTAACACATCAAGTATCAACTATGATTTTTCTTCTGATTTTAGGAGCATGTTATGGTGTCCAAATAAGGCATGCAAGATAAAACTTTCAACAGCCAGATCTGACAGATATTCATACATTCATAAAAGATCCACTTTTTGTATCATGAAAACGGAGAAATCATGGGGAACACAAAATATTAAAGTTATTCCTAATATATCAAAGTTCATATCTGAAAAGTTTCAAAGCTATCAAGAAATTCTAAGTCACATAAAACACCTCTGACATTTTCATGTCAGAGATGAACATGCACAGATATGCAGATCAAGAGTCTAAACAATAAATGGAAAGTACAGCTTATACTCATGGGAAAAATATTCTCTTATCATGATCATATTCATATGTTTCCTTAGAACAAAATCCCTTTTGTGGTTTAAGACCAAAAACCACGTTTTCTATGCATAAATAGAGCAACAAGACAGAAAGGTGCAGATGGACAGTCTGCTGAAAATCTACAAAAGGGATGAAAACACCCATGAAAACTCACTCAAATGAGATGATATGAACATGAAACTTTGGGTAAACATAGATCTATATGTAAAAAACACAAAAACACAGCCATTTGAGTATTTAATCATGCTATATCATCATCAAGAAAGAAGAGCAACAAGATTCATAAACATTACATCCTTGAACACCAAATGGAGGTCTAGCCTAACAAGGTGGCTAGACCTCAAAATAAACTACATAATCATCTACATATTAAACATATGAAGGTTACAAGATGAGAATATTACCTAGGTTGTGATCCCTTTGCTTCCAAGGGAAGATTTTTTTTATTGTTTTCTTAAGGTGTTTGCCTTGTGATTGAGAGAGTGTTTGAGTGTTTGATTTGTGTTGTATCTAGTGATTGCTTTGTGGTGGTGCTATGGTGGTGTAGTGGTGGTTTAGTGACTGAGATTAGGGAGTGTTTTTGGTTGCTAGAGAGAGCAAGAGGGAGTGTATGGCTTATGTGTGTATTATGTATGAAGTGTGTGTGAATAATAGATGAGGGGGCTGGTAATATGGAGGAGGGAGGTGGAAAACTTTCATTTAGGCCCTCTAGGAAGGTTTAGGGATCAATTTAGAGGTCATCTCCCCGCCCAATTGTAGCTGGAAATGATCAAAATCGTGACTTTTGTGGCCAAGTTTTTGATAGAACAAAAATCTGATCTGCACAGAACAGGGGAAGAAGCCGTACGGCTGTGTTGGGGGCGTACAGCCGCGGCATCTGGCTGATCAATCAAATTGTGCCACTTATCGCGCTGCGATTTTCTCTCCCCCTACCCACTTGGACCAGCCACTTGTGGCCATTTGTTGGCTGATTATTGGCCACAAAAATTACTTTTGACCATTTTTCAAACGTGCATGATCACAAATGCTTCCGGTGTTGGTTCCGTAACAGTCCAAAATTTGTCAGAGTGTGCGCATAACTGTGTCCCGGTTGTCCGCGGTCCCAACATGAAAGTTGCTTGAAATAATCTCGTGGTCACGTACGTCTATCTGAAATATGTTAATTAGAAAGGGATGACAATACTATATTTTTTAAGTGCACATAATGAATAAGAACGAGTAGTTCTAAGGGTGCGGGCCTCGTTTCGGGCCCCGCAGCTCAAAAATTGAAGTACATGCTTGTTTACTCGTTTTTTCACTTTGATCATGAATTTGAAGTCCGTTAATCCATTTGATGCACCGATAAGGCTCACGGCACTCCCGTATAGCCAAATCTGGGGCTCTAGGTCAATTTTAGGGTTTAGACCAATAAAAAAGGGTTTGATAAGGGGTGCGAGATCGGGGTGTCTACAGAGCCCCTCGTCGAATCTCCTTGTAATGTAAAGGAGATTCTACGATCACTAAGAGGCAAAAGATCTCGTCTAGGGTGTAACGGCTGGGACCAAGGTAGGACTTCCTACGTATCTCTTTCAAAAATCAAGCCTCTATAGTTCTAACTCAAACGAACAATCAAACAATCACAAGCAATGGTCGGTCCCGGATTCCCGGTTTACCTACGTATCTCTTTCGAGAATCAGACCAATCGTAGTTCAGGTTTATTAAAACAAGAAATTTGCGGGGGTAGCATTGAGATGTGTTGTCTCTTTGCTGGGGGTTGCATTGAGATACATTGTCTCTTCGCTGGGAAGGAAAGTGTCATGAGGAAATTTTTATGAGAACGGGCGACTGAGCTCAGCGGTATCAACGGTGAACTGCCTACGTATCCCTCCATGGGAATCAAGTCGAGTCGTAGTTCTGAATGGAAATCATAAATTTAGAACGTACGACGTTGCACAGTTCGGGATGGAAATCATAAATGGAAAACGTACGACGTTGCGCAGTTCGGGTGAGATAATCTCGGGAACCCGAGAAGACCAGGGTGGAACAATCAAATTTTGATGGCGAGATCTAAATTTTCTCAAGCCAAAGGGGATTTGTCTATAATTGAAGGTGAGATCTAAATTTTCTCAAACCGAAATTGATTTGTCTATAATTGGTGGTGAGATCTAAATTTTCTCAAACCGAAATTGTTTTGTCTATAATTGGTGGTGAGATCTAAATTTTCTCAAACCGAAATTGTTTTGTCTATATTCGAAGGTGAGATCCAAATTTTCTCAAACCGAAATTGATTTGTCTATAATTGGTGGTGAGATCTAAATTTTCTCAAACCGAAATTGTTTTGGAGGTGAGTACATCGGGGTGGTATAATTGCCAAAAAAAAAGTTACACATTTCAATGAGTCTCCAAGAGATAGCATTTCTCAAGGCAAGGGGTATAGTTGTTAGTAAAAGTAGCAGACAAATAACATGTGTATATTTCAAGGATACGCTGCATTCTGAGATATGCTCAGATTCTCCTGCTTTTGATTTGCTGCGGGATTTTGATTGCTTGCAATGAGCAACCTCTTTGTGAAGACAAGATGTGATTCGTTGTGTGGTGCCAACTTCGTACCTGCATAATATTTTTTGCAAGTATGTGGTCGTGCCTGAAGATTCAAGCTGCCTACGTATCTCTTTCGAGAATCAGACCAACGTAGTTCGAATTTGGCAACTCGAAATGATTTTCTTCAAAAGGTCATTAGGAAATTTCATTCCCTACGCAGAAACATGAGCGTCGACTTCGTCGAGGATCCTTCTTGTGAGGACCATGATGTGACAGAATGGATGACGTGTACCTGCAAGAGATTTTCACGAGCAATCAAAATATACATTGATGTTGATGAGGACCCTTTTTGTGAGGACCATGATGTGGCAGAATGGATGATGTGTACGTGCAAGAGATTTTTAAGAGCAAGCAACATATATCTTGATATTGATGTGCTCGGATGTGTCATTCATGTGCAACAAAAGTGTGATACAGATACACTGATTGGAATTTTTAAGATCAAGAGATTGAGAGAAAGATTGAGACAAGAATAATTTCCTTATTTTGCAACCATTTTTCTTTTGAAGGATGAAAGTCAAATTTCTCTTTTTGCATGATGATTTTTTTTTCTGACACTTGTGCTTTGCTTGCATTTCAAACTTTGCCTATTATGAATTAATGACTGAAAGTTTATGAATGAATAGAGGGAGAATCACGAATGAAATGAATTGTGCACTTTATTGTGAATTTTGCATTTCTGCGAAAATGAGGAATATGGAGATGTGTATGGTGAAGCAGAGCCGAAAGCCTAGCGCGAACACTCAAAAGGTCAATTCCGAACACGCATTTGATCATGACTACTCGACGGTATATCTCCGGATGCTATGGTTGGGTCAGCCCCAATTATTGGCTGAAGAAGCCCCATTTATTCTTTCTGACATCATTCCCCCAACATTCTTGCTGGTGAAGCCCCAGTGTCTCGCAAGGATCAACTTCAGATATTGGCTACGGAAGCTCCAGTATATCCTAAGGATCAACCTTAAATGTTGGCTATGGAAGCCCCAATCAATATCGGACAAGCCTCTGAATTTGGCATATGCAGCTCTTGTCGCGACCCCGACCCCGCGGGCCCGGAGTACGCGAGCTGGACGTCGACTTAAACAATAAACTCTAAAATAGTGAAGATAAAAATTTCCTTTTATACCAAAAGATGATAACATAAAGTTTTGAAATCCAACTTGAACAACAAAATATAAACTAGTGTAAGCTCCATAAGCTTGCACCCAAAATAATAAAATATACAAATTCTAATGACGTCAAGTTTGGCACAACTATTCCCAAAAAGGTTACACATTTATATAATGTAAACCCATCAATAACACTCGCCCCAAAAGCTCAACCCTCGCGACGTCCTCCTCGTGATCAGCGAGTCTAATCCTTTCCTCCTAGGGGGGGGTTTAAGGTAAAACAAAGATAAAAGAAAGGGGGTGAGATAAATCTCAATAAGTTACTAATGCAACTACATGACATGCTATGATGCGATAAGCAATAAACAGTAGTAAATATCACTTAGCACATAGCATTATCATTTAACAGATGGCAGCGGAAATAAACAAGTAAGAAAGGATATTAGCCAAGGTTTCCCAACTGATAAAACCAAATAAAGGTCGCTGCGCAGCTTCAATAATCAACAATCAACATCTTCATAGTAGCATAAAAGCTTGAAGAGAAAACCCCCGGTACCGGAACCAATAACAATAAGGGGACAGTGACACACAGTCAAAGCCCAAAAACCAATAGCTAAAGTGCTCACAAAGGGGCTAGATCATCTCACATCCAAGGCCAATCTGGAGGAGGGAAATAATGGGGCAAAACAATGGTCAACATCATAATGGACTTGGCTGTGCCATCATAACGTTTCGCATCGCCCGAAACACACACAAATAGCAGCTGGACTTTCAAGTAAAGGCTAAGTAATAAAATACTAGCACGATAAATAACCATTGATTCCAAAGTAGGGAATCATTCCACGTAATCACCAAAAAGGTGCATAAACCAACATTCGATCAAAAGGTGTTCCAACATTCCCAAATAAGGATCAAGTAAGTTCCACAACTAAATTGTTCACAAAGGAATCAAAGTCAAACATTAACGTGTCCTACAATGACTACTAAACTCTACTGGAGCGGTACTCTGAGCCTAAAACGAAATTACAATTGAATCCTTAAACCAAACAAAGGAAGTATCAGGAATCACAGGCGGGCGGGCGCCTAAAATGGGGCGGGCGGTCGCCTGGGAAGAGGCGGGCGGGCGCCTAGGATGGTCCAGGCGGGCGCTCGCAGGAGGCAGTAACTTTTGGTCAGGAATGGCACAAGTGAACGGGCTCTTAGGCCTTCACGGGCGGTCGCACGGAATGCCACAGGCGGGCGCCCGGCGCGATTCTGGGTCGGAAATGGTTCTTCAAAGTTCTTACCCAAAACAACCAAAATCTCACCATTCTCAAATGCTCAAAATCAAGACTTTCACTAGGCATAACAATGACCCAAAACAACTTATAGACTAGAAAAGGGACCTAAATCACATTATCTATCAACCCAACTAAGATTGAATCACAACATTCATAACAATCACCATTTTTATCAAAAATCCAAATAAATTCCAAATAATTTCCAAACTCAATAAAATATCAAATATAACAACTTAAGCATTATATAAACATGATATGAACCTTTTTGCATAAAAATGGGGGAAAGGCAACTTACTTGAAATTTCTCAAAGATGGCGAAATTCAAATATTTTTGGTTCTACGCGATCCTATCGACGATCTAAACACATTTGATAAAATGAGAAATAAGAAAAGATGAGAGAAAGAGGAAGAAAATGAAGAGAGAAGGAGAGAAGAAAAACTTACCATAGCCAAGGAGAGAGAGAGAGAGATTGCTGGGAAGAGAGGGAGTAGGGTGAGGATGAGAGTGAGGGAGAAGGAAGGGTAGGGAGGGAGTAGTTAAAATTATTTGAAAAACTTACACTTAGGCCCCTTCACCCATACTAACATATAACCCAACCAATTTCCCTACTACCCACTTAAACACAATATCAACCAAATAATGCTAGGCACAAATTAATATTATGAGATATAAAATGCGCACATAAATATTTAAATCAAATAAATAAATAAATAATTAATTATTTATCAATAAAATAGAGACGGGTTTTCGGGTCGTGACAGCTCTTGTTGCACTTGAAGAGTGAATCTCATGTTGATCCGAATTGTCGTTTCGAGACAACTTCATGTTTTGGCATTTCAACCACTGGGGCTTAACTGTCATTGAGAGTTTATTAAACATTTGACGCTTTGCTTTTGATCATGATTCATTGATTCTGACATTCGATACTCCTTCTTTGAGGAATCAACTGTCATTGAGAGATGTTCGGCAGGACACAATCCTGATGTTGCCGAAGAAACGATCTTTGAGCTTTGCGGGCCATACTGTCAATCTGAGATGGCGCTGTGTTCTGATGATCTACACATAAAGTACCTAATTGTCTATGAGAGTTGCTCGGCGGGACACAATCCTGATGTTGCCGAAGAATGAGCTTTGAGTTTTGCGGGCCATACTGACAATCCGAGATGGCACTTTATTTTTATTGATTCCCACATTAAGGGACCGAATGTCTATGAGAGTTGTTGGTACCTAAAGGGGCAACAAGGGTGTGAAAATCGCTAGAGGGGGGGGGGGTGAATAGTGTTTTAAAATTCTTTTCAAACCCTTTTGCAATTCAATGGCAGATGCGCACAACTCTTATTTTGGCTAAGTATAGCGCGCGGTAAGAGTGTGAAATGCACAGCGGAAATTTAAAGCAGCTCTGCGCAGGGTATACTGCACAGAGATAAAAACGCACGCGCTAAGTATGAGGCTAAAGAGTGGCGCAAAATGGGATTCTAAGGCAAATGAGCAATAACAATTACAACATCAAAGAGTGGCAATCTGAAAGATCAAACAAAGCAGTTCATAAAAGTTAAGCAGGGAATATGCAATAAGTAATGAACACGCTATTTGGAGAGGTTCGATCGATGAAAGATCTACATCCTCTACCAAGATGGTTAGTCTTGGATTTCTTCTAATGGAGATCTTATTATATGAGAGAGTATTACAAATTACAACATTTGAGCTCAATACTAACTCAAGATCTATTATCTATGAAGAACAAATCCTAGACTAAACCGGTGTATCTCAAGAAGTAAGATCAAAATGATCAAAACTTCAAGAGGTGTGTGTGTGTTCAGAAATTCTGGGCTCTATGAATATGAAATATGAAGAGAACCAAGAATTCTGGTGATATAGGCTTTTGATATGAGCAGGAGTTTTGAAGGTTTGAAGATCTTGAAGGCTGTTCTAAAGAATCTGGAAAAACTAAGCAGCAGTCTTCAGATCTTCATGGTTTTTCAGTGAAGCATAAAACTCGAGCTCTGAAGCATAATGGCCAACAAGAGGAGCTTGATCAAAGATGATGATCAAGGGCCGATGAAAAGTGATAAATCCAAAGGCAGCTTGGAAATAAAGATGAGCAGGCTATTTATAGCTGAGAGCTTGAATATAGCCGTTGGAGCTCTGAGCAAGGACAATGAGCTGGCACAACATGATTGGCGCGCAGCTGTCCTTTATAGCCGTTGGGGCTCTGATCAAAGATGATGACCTGGCACAATATGATTGGTGCGCAGGTATATAGAGCCGTTGGAGACAGCATGAAGACCAATTTCAAAAGCTTCTTCTAGAAGGTTGACAGCTGTCTTCTCTTGAGATATTTCTTTGAAGCGTGTCTCCACCAATGGTTTTGCTGAGTGTGCTTATTTTGTCGTTTGTGCACACCTCAGCTTTTTTAATAAGCGTGCATCTTCTAAGAGTTTTCCAAACTTTCTAAAATGAGAGATCAGGAGATGAGGAGTTTGACCAAGGTTGTGTCCGCGCACAAAGGCATGCGCATTGCCGGCGCGCATGGATTCAGCGCATGAGCAGCATGCGCACCATGCTTGGTCACAAAGAGATCTCATGAGAGTTTAGGAAGAAATATCTTGAAAATTGAGCAGGGTCAAGGTCTGCGCAAAGATATCTATGCCCAGTGGCGACCTGCGCAGAGAACATTCTGCGTAGCGAAATGAATCCTTGCTTAGGTGATCTTCGATCTTTAAAGCTTCAAGTCCTATCATCTAAGCCTATACTATAAAAAGGACTTAGCTAAATATTGAAGTTCTCAACTTCTTTACATGAGGTCCTAAAGTCCGTAAAAATACTTATAGGTGATGATATCAATCAATTCTAACAAATGTAGGAGGGTTAAGTGATAAGCACACCCAACAAGAGTCATCCCACATTTGTGATGTCCTTGATCTCGAGAGTTATTGAAACTCATGGTGCTTTTCAAAAGTTAACCTTCGCATTTCTTGTGTTCCTTCAAAGGATCAACTGTCAATGAGAGCTGTTCTGTACCATGACATTTTGCCATCTGAATTTCCTTATCACCCGGAGTGAACCATACTCAACAAATCGTATTGTCATGAAGCTACATCATTTTTCTTGAAACAAAACTCGAAAACTCTGACATGCAGCCCCAGTTCATGTTCATTCATTCAAGATCACTTTCCGACATTGAGAGTTTGAAATCTAAGGAATAGCATTCCTTTGTCTCTTTTGCTGTGACAACTTGCAGGAGTTGGAAAGGGAAGGCACGAGGCCAGTGTTTTGTGGAAGCAAAGGGAAATCCCAGTGGGATCTCCGACATCGTGTTTGTGAAGAAATGAGATAACGAAAGGACGAGAGTAGGGGGAAGCCCCTAGACTCGGGAAACATATGCATGCTCACACATCAAAATCAAAGACTCAAGACTTGAACAAGCGTTAATGGTCAAGTGCCTTAAAATCGAATGGACCCTTCTAGCACCAGATTAGCATTTTAGTTTTCATTTAGAAAAGCTTGACAAATCATTTGAACTCAAATTAGATCGTGACAAATTGACATGAGAACATCGTTTGGCATGCGTCGTGATTTGCGCCGCCGTTTGACCTCGTTTGATAAGAGGCCTTCGCTGTTGTCTCGCTTTCCAAGATTGGATACGTCGTTTGAGGCCACATGACTTTTGGTTTTCGGGCTCCCTCAGTGTAAGGGGGTGGTAGAGCACGTTGGTCTCCAACATAAGTCACCAGTTGTCGTCGTTGATGGTGCTTTGCCCGAAGTCGATTGACCGAGATCTTCATAGTGCAGATTTGCTTCGTATGCGCGCTGCTCCTTGAGATTGATGATGTCACATGAGATTTTCTGACCCTCGGTCCATGCCTCATCTTTGTGTAACGAGCGATGAAGTCTTCAGTATGAATTGCCAACTGCCTTCGTTGAAGGGACACACATAAACTTGAAGTGTCGGGATGTCCTTTTCGAAACAATTGAATTAAAACAACAAGATGAATGCAATATGTACAAGAATAAAATAAACAATGCTTCTTCTTCTTCTTCTTATTTTTTTTTTTTGCACTTTTCACTTTTTTTTTTTCAATTTATATATATATATATATATATATATATATATATATATATATTGTCGCGACCCCGACCCCGCGGGCCCGGAGTACGCGAGCTGGACGTTGACTTAAACAATAAACTCTAAAATAATGAAGATAAAAATTTCCTTTTATACCAAAATATGATAACACAAAGTTTTGGAATTCAACTTGAACAACAAAATATAAACTAGTGTGAGCTCCATAAGCTTACACAGAAAATAATAAAATATACAAATTCTTATGACGTCAAGTTTGGTACAACTATTCCCAAAAAGGTTACACATTTATGTAATGTAAACCCACCAATAACAACTTGCCCCAAAAGCTCAACCCTCGCGACGTCCTCCTCGTGATCAGCGAGTCTAATCCTTTCCTCCTGGGGGGAGGGGTTAAGGAAAAACAAAGATAAAAGAAAGGGGGTGAGATAAATCTCAATAAGTTACTAATGCAACTACATGACATGCTATGATGCAACAAACAATAATAATTCACATAGCAATTATCATTTAACAGATAGCAGCGAAAATAAACAATTAACAAAGGATATTAGCCAAGGTTTCCCAACTGATATAACCAAATAAAGGTCGCTGCGCAGCTTCAATAATCAACAATCAACATCTTTATAGTAGCATGAAAGCTTGAAGAGAAAACCCCCGGTACCGGAACCAATAATAATAAGGGGACAGTGACACACAGTCAAAGCCCAAAACCAATAGCTAAAATTCTCACAAAGGGGATAGCTCATCTCACATCCAAGGCCAATCTGGAGGAGGGAAATAATGGGGCAAAACAATGGTCAACATCATAATGGACTTGGCTGTGCCATCATAATGTTTCGCATCGCCCGAAACACACACAAATACCAGCTGGACTTTCAAATAAAGGCTAAGTAATAAAATACTTGCACGGTAAATAACTAATGATTCCAAAGTAGGGAACCGTATCAAGAAGTCACCAAGAAAGTGAAATGAACCAACAACACACAATTAAAGTGTTCCAATAATCTCAACAATGATAACACAATTCCCATATCACATTCGATCACAAAGGATCCAGTTAACTCAATCACACAACCAAAACGATTCACTCATCTAGAAGAGCTCATGGAGAGCTTTAAAACGATAGCTTACACGATTAAAACGGAGTCCGGATGAGAAAGTTATGACCTATTGAAGATTGTCTACGAAAAGTACAAGAGGATGAAGCTCAGGGCTTGTACAGCGGAGGGGGCGCACGCCCGCGCAGGGAGGGTGCGTGCGCCCTAAAGGATCAGAAGGTTCTTCCAAAAATGGCCAGAGGAGGGTGCACGCGCTCGCCCGAAAAGGGTGCGCACGCCCTAAGGCAACAGAAGGTTTGAATTGCTGAAACAAAGAGGGAGCGCACGCCCTCAAGAAAATGGTACGCGCGCCCTCGATCATCAGAAGGTTTATTTACAAAGGGGCATAAGGGTGCGCACGCCCTCAAGAAAATGGTGCGCGCGCCCCCTTGCCCGGAGGGGCAAATTCCGGCCAAATTCCTAGGTTCTTCAAAAATTCTAACCAAAATCAAAACCAAACCAAATCCAACCCTCTTAACTAGCATTTTCAGGTATTAGAACAACTTATAGGTCCAAAAGGGACCCCTATAACAACATCTATCCACCCAAGGAAAGAATTGATTCAACATCCCAAATTCACAAAAATGGATAAAATGCAAATATGTTCCAAATCAAACAAAGAAGCCATATATATCAACTAGAGTATTAATGGAGTTAAAGATGAACATTTTAGCATAAAAAGGGGGAAAAAGCAACTTACCCGGATTTCTTAAAGTTGACGGAATTCGAATATTTTTGGTTCTACGCGATCCTATCGACGATCTAAACATATTTCATAAAATGAGCAATAAGAAAAGATGAGAGGAAGAGGGTGAAAATGAAGAGAGAAGGGAGAGAAGAAACTTACCCACCAAGGAGAGAGAGAGAGAGTAGGTTGGGAAATGAGGGATGGAGGTGAGGGAGAAGAGAGGGAGTAGGAAGATGATTATTTGAACATTTACACTTAGACCCCTCCCCTACTACTACCCTTTAAAAATAAACTCCCCACTAACAATTTAGACTCAACACTTCTACACTAGAACAAATGGCCCAAATTAAATGCTAGGCATAATTTATTATAACACATAAAATGCACACATAAATTATTAATTAAATAATAATTTAAACAATTAAATAAGAAATAAATAAATAATTAAATATTTATTATTAGAAATTAGAGGTGGGTTTTCGGGTCGTGATATTCACTCCCCCTTAAAGAAAATTCGACCCGAATTTTAACGAGACTTACCCGAATTAAAAAGCCACGGATATTTACGCTCCATCTCCTCTCGAAGCTCCCAAGTCGATTCCTCAACATTGTGATTCCTCCAAAGAACTCTAACCAACGGAATGCTTTTGTTCCTCAACTCTTGGACTTTGGTATCTAAAATCCGAACCGGTCGTTCCTCGTAAGTCATGTCGGGCTCTATATCCTCCGGCACCCTCGGTAACACGTGAGATGGATCATGAACATACTTCCGAAGCATAGAAACGTGGAAAACATTATGTAACAGGTCTAAAGATGGCGGTAACGCAAGTCGATATGCAAGAAGTCCCACCTTTCCCAGAATCTCAAACGGACCTATAAACCTCGGAGCCAATTTGCCTTTCTTCCCGAACCTTGGAATACCCACCTTCGGAGATACTTTCAAGAACACAAAATCACCGGTCTGAAAACTAAGATCTCGCCTTCGGTTATCTGCATAGCTCTTCTGTCGACTCTGGGCTGTTTTCAATCGATCCCGGATAACTCTAACTTTCTCAACTGAACCCTGAAGCAAATCAATACCCACGATCTCGTTTCACCGACCTCATCCCAACAGATAGGCGATCTACATTTTCTCCCATATAAGGCCTCATAAGGTGCCATCTCGATACTAGCCTGATAACTGTTGTTGTAAGAGAATTCCACTAATGGTAAATGTCTATCCCAAGAATCGGAAAAGTCTATCGAACAAGCTCGCAACATATCCTCCAAAATCTGAATGGTCCTCTCGGATTGACCATCGGTCTGAGGGTGAAAAGCTGTGCTGAATCGCAAATCTGTACCCAAAGCTTCCTGAAACGCCTTCCAGAATCTAGAAGTAAATCTCCGGTCTCGATCTGACACTATGCTAACCGGAACCCCATGCAATCTCACAATCTCACTTACATAAAGGGTCGCGAGTTTTTCCATCGAGTATCTAATGTCAATAGGCAAGAAATGAAAAGAAATGAGCACTCTTGGTCAATCTATCCACGATCACCCAAACACTGTCATACTTCCTACGGGTACGAGGTAGTCCCGTAACGAAATCCATAGTCACATGCTCCCATTTCCACTCCGGAATTTCTAACGGCTGAAGTAGTCCTGTGGGTCTCTGATGCTCGGCTTTGACCTGCTGACAAGTTAAACATTTCGAAACATACTCGGTTATTTCCCTCTTCATGTTGTTCCACCAAAAGTGTTGTTTCAAATTTTGATACATCTTCGTACTACCCGGATGAATAGTATATCTCGATTTGTGACCCTCATCTAAAACTTGCCTCTTTATTCCACCAACATCGGGTATACACAAACGACCACGGAAAGTCAACACCCCATTCGAACTCATAGAAAAATCCTCGAAGTTCTTTTCCTTCATTTTACCCATTATTTTCACTAACTCGGGATCTTCTTTCTGAGCCTCCTTTATTCTTTGAATTAGGGTCAGAGACACCCTAATATTCGCAAAAATAGCCCCATGTCTCGATTCACGAGGACACCAATCTCGAACATCCTCAAGCATTTTCCACTCTCGAACCATCATCGAAGCCACATAAGACTTTCTACTAATCGCATCGGCTACCACATTCGCCTTCCCCGGATGATAAGAAATCGTACAATCATAGTCCTTTAAAAGTTCCATCCACCTACGCTGACGGTTATTAAGTTCCTTCTGCGAGAAAAGATACTTTAAACTCTTGTGATCCGTAAAAATCTCAAACTTCGCTCCATATAGGTATTGCTTCCACTTATGCAACGCAAAGACTATCGCAGCCAACTCGATATCATGAGTAGGGTAATTATGTTCACTAGGGGTCAACTTCCTCGAAGCATAAGCAATTACTTTCCCATTCTGCATCAAAACACAACCCAAACCCTCTTTCGAAGCATCACTGTAAATCACTAAGTCGTCATTTCCATTGGGTAACGCAAGAATAAGAGCCGTAGTTAATCTTTTCTTTAATTCATCAAAGCTGTTTTGACATTTTTCACTCCACACAAACGGTACATCCTTCCGGGTCAACTGAGTCATCGGAGTAGCAATCCTCGAAAACCCTTCTATAAACCTTCTGTAATACCCGGCTAAACCCAGAAAACTTCTGATCTCGGTCACTGACTCGGGTCTCTTCCAATCCACTATGGCTTCTATCTTTGAAGGATCTACAGAAATCCTATCTTTAGAAATAACATGACCCAGAAATGAAACCTTCTCGAGCCAAAATTCGCATTTACTAAACTTCGCAAACAACTGCTCCCTCGAAAGAATGGATAAAACTGTCCTCAAGTGTTGCTCGTGCTCCTCTCGAGATTTAGAGTAGACAAGAATGTCGTCGATGAAGACTACCACGAACGAATCAAGATAAGGATGGAAAACCCGGTTCATCAAATCCATAAACACGGTAGGCGCGTTAGTCAACCCAAACGGCATGACCAAGAACTCGTAATGACCATAACGAGTGCGAAAGGCAGTCTTCGGAATATCCTCCGATCGAATCTTCAACTGATGGTACCCACTCCTCAAATCAAGTTTAGAGAACACCACGGACCCTTGAAGCTGATCAAATAAATCATCAATATGAGGTAGAGGATACCTGTTCTTCACCGTAACCTGATTCAACTTCCGGTAATCGATACACAATCTCAAAGAACCGTATTTCTTCCGCACAAACAAAACCGGTGCTCCCCACGGGGAAACACTGGGGCGGATAAACCCTCGATCAAGCAACTCTTGCAACTGAACCTTTAGTTCCTTCAACTCTGCGGGAGCCAACCTATACGGTGCCTTCAAAATCGGAGCCGTACCCGGCAAAAGGTCTATACAAAACTCTATCTCACGATCTGGAGGCATATCATATTCAGAAGAGAAAACATCAAGAAATTCTCTAACTACCCGAACACTCTCCAAACTAGGGGATTCTTTCCTAGTATCAAGCACACTAGCCAAGTACACCTCACAACCACGGTGCAACAATCTCCTAGCTTTCACATAAGAAATGATACGAATATTCCTACCCAAAGGCATAGCCTCAAAAGTAAACTTAGGCACATCAGGGATGGAAAAATTAACGACCTTTCTACGACAATCGACAGAAGCATGAAACTTGCTCAACCAATCCATACCCAAAATAACATCAAAGTCTTGAATAGGAAGGACTACCAAGTCCGCAAACAAGACACGACCACATATAAGCACATCACAAGCACGAAAGACTTTATCAGTCACCAAACACTCTCCCATAGTAGTTGACACCTCTAACACATAGGGCAAAGACTCAGATGCATCATTTAGTAAAGAAGCAAATTGCACAGAAATGTAAGAATGAGATGATCCTGGATCTACTAACGTACGCGCGCTCACATTAGATATAGAAACAATACCTCCAATCACTGAGGGATCATCTTCCTGATGCTGATTCATTGCAAACACTTTTCCTTGGACCTTGGCCTTTCCCGTAGCATCCCTTTTCTGACCCTGTGGAGCCCCAGCTCCTACCCCAGTCGGTTGACCCCTGCCTCTAGTGCAATCCTTAGCAAAATGCCCCATTTGACCACAATTGGTACACCTGCCCTGTTTCTTCCAACACCTGTCCTCTGAATGGCCTCCTTTTGGCAATAGGAACAAAGTCTCCTATGATGGTCCCCTTGGTTCCCGGCAGTAGTGCCCGAGTTCCTTGGGATTGGTTTCCCTCGGGACTGGGATTGTCCCCCAAAATTACCTCAGTTATCTGAACTGGATTGTGGCTTGCTCTGCCCTCCTTGCTTGCTAGTGTTAGTTACCTCGACCTTCTTCTTATGCTCCCCTATATCTTGCTCAATCAAATAGGCTCGGTCCACCGCATCCTGATAAGTTTGAACCCTCTGTGCTATAAGCTGAGTCCGGATAGAAGTCTTCAAACCCCGGATGAATCTCATAGCTTTTTGTTCTTCGGTCCTCACAAGATAGTCACAATACCGGGCTAATTCTGTGAACTTAGCCGAGTACTGAGCTATAGACAACAAACCTTGCTCCAAGTTGAGAAGCTTGATCTCCTTTCGGTTTTGATCTACCACCGGAATAAAATGCTCTTTGAACTTCCGCACAAACAATTCCCATGCATACACCGTATGGGTATCATCCCAACTCGCCTTAACTCCTTTCCACCAATGCTCGGCGGCACCAACCAATTTATAAGCCGCAAACCGGACCCTATCCTCGTCCGTGCACCCAAACACATCATAAATTTTCTCCATAGACTCAACCCATAGTTCGGCCTTCTTCACATCGGGCTCACCATCAAACTCCCTTGGTTTTAATCTCAGAAATTGTTCCAACCCGTATCGCGGAGGTGGCACATGCTCCTCTCTAGGCCCTTGGTCATGAATTGCCTTCATGGCCGCCTCAAACATGCCTTGGAACATAGCACGGTTCTCTTCCCAAAGATCATTCTGATTCTGAGCCCCACTAGAACCTTCACCCGTTCTTCTTCTAGCCATTGAGAATAATTACCTTCATAAAACATCAACCGTTACTCACTCCGAACACAACTACCCTCCTAGGTCATACTAGTCCACCTAGACTTATACTTAGAGCTAAACCATAGCTCTGATACCAATTGTCGCGACCCCGACCCCGCGGGCCCAGAGTACGCGAGTTGGACGTCGACTTAAACAATAAACTCTAAAATAATGAAGATAAAAATTTCCTTTTATACCAAAAGATGATAATACAAAGTTTTGGAATTCAACTTGAACAACAAAATATAAACTAGTGTGAGCTCCATAAGCTTACACCAAAAATAATAAAATATACAAATTCTTATGACGTCAAGTTTGGTACAACTATTCCCAAAAAGGTTACACATTTTGTAATGTAAACCCACCAATAACAACTTGCCCCAAAAGCTCAACCCTCGCGACGTCCTCCTCGTGATCAGCGAGTCTAATCCTTTCCTCCTGGGGCGGGGGGTTAAGGAAAAACAAAGATAAAAGAAAGGGGGTGAGATAAATCTCAATAAGTTACTAATGCAACTACATGACATGCTATGATGCAACAAACAATAATAATTCACATAGCAATTATCATTTAACAGATAGCAGCGGAAATAAACAATTAACAAAGGATATTAGCCAAGGTTTCCCAACTGATATAACCAAATAAAGGTCGCTGCGCAGTTTCAATAATCAACAATCAACATCTTCATAGTAGCATGAAAGCTTGAAGAGAAAACCCCCGGTACCGGAACCAATAATAATAAGGGGACAGTGACACACAGTCAAAGCCCAAAACCAATAGCTAAAATGCTCACAAAGGGGCTAGCTCGTCTCACATCCAAGGCCAATCTGGAGGAGGGAAATAATGGGGCAAAACAATGGTCAACATCATAATGGACTTGGCTGTGCCATCATTATGTTTCGCATCGCCCGAAACACACACAAATACCAGCTGGACTTTCAAATAAAGGCTAAGTAATAAAATAATAGCACGGTAAATAACTAATGATTCCAAAGTAGGGAACCGTATCAAGAAGTCACCAAGAAAGTGAAATGAACCAACAACACACAATTAAAGTGTTCCAATAATCTCAACAATGATAACACAATTCCCATATCACATTCGATCACAAAGGATCCAGTTAACTCAACCACACAACCAAAATGATTCACTCATGTCGAAGATCTCAAGGAGAACTTTAAAACGATAGCTTACACGATTAAAATGGAGTTCGGATGAGAAAGTTATGACATATTGAACATTGTCTACGAAAAGTACAAGAGGATGAAGCTCAGGGCTTGTACAGCGGAGGGGGCGCACGCCCGCGCAGGGAGGGTGCGCGCGCCCTAAAGGATCAGAAGGTTCTTTCAAAAATGGCCAGAGGAGGGTGCGCGAGCTCGCCCGAAAAGGGTGCGCACGCCCTAAGGCAACAGAAGGTTTGAATTGCTGAAACAAAGAGGGAGCGCACGCCCTCAAGAAAATGGTGCGCACGCCCTCGATCATCAGAAGGTTTATTTACAAAGGGGCATAAGGGTGCGCACGCCCTCAAGAAAATGGTGCGCTCGCCCCCTTGCCCGGAGGGGCAAATTCCGGCCAAATTCTAACCAAAATCAAAACCAAACCAAATCCAACCCTCTTAACTAGCATTTTCAGGTATTAGAACAACTTATAGGTCCAAAAGGGACCCCTATAACAATATCTAGCCACCCAAGGAAAGAATTGATTCAACATCCCAAATTCACAAAAATGGATAAAATGCAAATATGTTCCAAATCGAACAAAGAAGCCATATGTATCAACTAGAGTATTAATGGAGTTAAAGATGAACATTTTAGCATAAAAAGGGGGGAAAAGCAACTTACCCGGATTTCTTAAAGTTGACGGAATTCGAATATTTTTGGTTCTACGCGATCCTATCGACGATCTAAACACATTTCATAAAATGAGCAATAAGAAAAGATGACAGGAAGAGGATGAAAATGAAGAGAGAAGGGAGAGAAGAAACTTACCCACCAAGGAGAGAGAGAGAGAGTAGGCTGGGAAATGAGGGATGGAGGTGAGGGAGAAGAGAGGGAGTAGGAAGATGATTATTTGAACATTTACACTTAGACCCCTCCCCTACTACTACCCTTTACAAATAAACTCCCCACTAACAATTTAGACTCAACACTTCTACACTAGCACAAATGGCCCAAATAAAATGCTAGGCATAATTTATTATAACACATAAAATGCACACATAAATTATTAATTAAATAATAATTTAAACAATTAAATAAGAAATAAATAAATAATTAAATATTTATTATTAGAAATTAGAGGCGGGTTTTCGGGTTGTGAAATATATTTTGCTCTCAAGATGAAACATAACAAATTTACAAAACACAGATTTATAAAATGCGAGAATTTACAATGCATTATACATTAATAGAAAATTTCCGACACTTGCACTTGCAAAAGCGTGATAATCTTCAACATTTGACATTTAATTGGCCTCTCCGAACATGAACTTGATTGCACCCTGAAATCTTCGTTCGTCGGGTGACTTTGTTGATTGCCTTCATGAATTTCGTTGATTGCCTTCGGCCCTAGTTCTTATCTCAATTAATCACAGTCTAAAATTTGTTCAAATTTCATTGATTGTTTATTTAAGTGAGATTAATTGTTTATGGGTCCAGATTAAGAAGACACTTGGTTATAACACAAGTTCATTAACTGAAACATATATTACATGACATGCAATAAAATAAAAGCACGAGGACAAAGACACACTCTAGACTTAGAAAAGGAAGAAGATGTGTGAGCACATTACTAAGCGATACGCAAAAGGGGACAGGATTAGGAGTGGGCGGTGAGCCCAGTCACAAGCAAAAAATATTCATGCACTAGAGGCAAGACCTCACAGGCTAAGATACTTCTGTCATTGGCAAAAGAGGAACAACCTTCCTCGGGGTTGACGAGCTCCGATCATTATTGAAAAAGGGAAACACCTTCCTCGGGGGTCGATAAGCCCCTAGGGTAAAATCAAACTCTTGGTGAAGGTTTTGGGATGAGTTCCTTGTCGATGAGGTTCTGGATGGCGTACTGAAGTGAGAAACAATTGTCCGTGCTGTGCCCGCCTGACTGATGAAAGTCACAATATGCAGAGTGGTCCCACCGTTTTGGCAATTGATTTGGTGGCTCATAACCTTCCATAGGTTTCAATAAACCTTGTGCAATTAAACCTTTCAGTATCGTACTCATGGGGGCATATAATTCATCAAAGTGCCTATCGTGACGACTGGACCTTCTTTGCGAGCCGCTTGCTTGGTGGTTCTCTACAGCGTTAATTGAACTTTCACGCGCACCTTGAGAATCCTTAATATTTGAGCCTTTCGTTGTGGATGCTTGAATAGCCCCAATACGGATATCTTCGTCGATACGGGAACCCACATCTAGAATAGAGGCAAAGTCCGGGAATGGGAGGTATTTCATTCTTTCATCATAAACTGGCTGGAGGTTCTTGAGGAAAATGCGAGTCTGTTCGGCACCATCAGGCCATTCCAATGTCTGAGCTAGACTCTTTCTCCATCTACTAGCAAATTAAGAGAAAGTCTCTTTTTCGCACTGAGTGCATGCATCAAGCTCACGATGGCTTTTCTCCCATGTGGAGTTGTCTTTGTACCTCTTCTGGAATTCGTCAACAAGCTTATTCCAATTGTCAACCAAATCAGAGTCAACGGTCATGAACCACTGTTTGGCCTATCCTACCAAAGTCATATGAAAGTTGGAGGCCATAACACCGACATTAGCCCCACGGGACTGCATTGCATGAGCATAAGATTTCAAGTGGACCATTGGGCAACCCGTCATCAAATTTTTCCACATCGGGCATCTTGAATTGAGGAGGCAAAACAGGAAACGGAGACAATTTTAAAGAATCTGCAGAAAACTCTCTATTCATGACCTTTCTCAACATTGCTTTCATCTCATTCATTTCAATTTCAGCTCTAGTAAGAGGTACATATGGGGACACCCTTTTAGAATGCTTCCATTTGGCGGACCAAATTAGGATCTTGCCCCTGGGAAGTTCCTTGGTTGAATGGAGAGACACCGCTAGCAAATGCACCATAGGCGTTGGGTTGCTGATTTGGGTACAGAGTTTGCATGTACTGAGCAAAGGCGTTATGATCGGGTGGATATCGAGATGGGTCACCACAAAATTTGTTTGATTCGGGATGAAGTTGTGGTTGATGCCACTGAAGTCTGGATGACCCACACGACCATGGGGATGGATGTTTTGGTGATGATTATGACCGTTGGTGTTGCTACCATTGATATTCAAGTTTATGGTGGGGATGCCGTTGCCATTTCCATTCATATTCGGATTTCCATTGGGGTTGCCATTAGGAGTCCCATTACCATTCTGATATCCATTCGGATTGCCATTGGAATTTCCATTGGGGTTGCCATTTGTAGATACCCCGGGGAAAGCCACGGCTTTAGGCTATGAGCGCGTGAGTTGTCCTAGGATGTCTAACTTGTTTTAGATTGTTTAGAGTCGCCACCTATATTTTGAGGAACATAAGAAAAACCTATTGATAATAGCCTAGATTTGATTACGAAAATAGAGATTCTTTGTTTTGAGGTTCGGGGGTTAGATTACGAGATGGGAAGTACCGAAACACCCATCTCGCCCAACTAAAGTTGGTCTTGCTTGATCAAAATCTACATGAATGAAAATGTTCTTCTTCTTCTTTAAATCATAAAAGGGGGTTTAAAATAGAGTTTGGAATGTAGGAGATAACTCCTTAACCAACCTCAATGAGATGAGGTGATCATTAGAGTCATATCCCAAAATGATTTGGGTGATTGCACTTTGATAAAACAAAAGAAAGAGAAAAGAGATGAAGTCGAGAAGAGGGAAGAAATGGTTTTTACCTAGTCTTCGAGAGACTTCAAACACTTCTTGATGAATGCCTTTTGAAATGCCTTGAAGGTAAGAAATTTGGCTTCTTTGTTGAAAGTGTAAGATTTTAAAGTAAAAGATCCAAGGTCCAAGGTCTAAGGTTTTTCGGTCCTTGAAAATGGAGGTAAAGAGAGGTTTTTATAGGTGAAAGAGAGGTGTTTTTGGTGCCAAAACTCAGTCACCAAGAAATCCTTCCCGGGCAAAATCCTGTAAATTGAGCAAGGGAGAGAATCCTGGCCAGAAATCTGTAACTGACGCCCAGAGGCGCGCGCTTCCTGCTTTGGGGGCGGGAGGCGCGCGCGCCTGGCTCCTCCTGTCGGAGGCACGCGACTCAGAGAAGGCAATTTTGACAGAATGGACTAGAAAGTCAGCTCTGTTATTCAGTTTAGTCCCTGGACTTAACAAAGTCAGTCAGGAACTTAACGGAAGTGACGGAAACTAACGAGAAACACTTAAAATGGGGAGAAACACAAGATCAAATGTGCAATCGGCGTGAGCGGTCCAAGGCGGGGTGTCTACAGAGCCCCTCGGCGACGCGGATTGCAAAGCAAAACGCGTCAACGAAAGTTAAAAAAACACCCGCCGAGGACATCACCAAGAAAAAGCAAAGACTCGATGAAAGCAGGAATTTGAAATTGCGAGAGAGAATGGTGCGCTCCCTGTGTGAGCGGCTTTTGTTGATAGAGGGGGTGGCATGATTCGTTAGGTGAACCTACCGGCTGAATATGTTGAATGAGCCGTTAGTGAACCTTTGAGGAGGCCGTTAGTGAACCCTTGAGGAGGCCGTTGGTGAACCTTTGAGGACGAATCCGTTAGTGAAATTCGTTGATGAGGCCGTTGGTGAACCTTTGTAGAGGCCGTTAGTGAACCTTTGAAGAGGCCGTTAGTGAACCTTTGAGGACGAATTCGTTAGTGAAATTCGTTGATGAGGCCGTTGGTGAACCTTTGTAGAGGCCATTGGTGAACCTTTGAAGAGGCCGTTAGTGAACCTTTGAGGAGGCCGTTAGTGAACCTTTTGAAGACAAATCCGTTAGTGAAATCCGTTGATGAGGCCGTTAGTGAACCTTTGGAGAGGCCGTTAGTGAACCTTTGAGGAGGCCGTTAGTGAACCTTTGAAGACGAATCCGTTAGTGAAATCCGTTGATGAGGCCGTTAATGAACCTTTGAAGAGGCCGTTAGTGAACCTTTGAGGACGAATCCGTTAGTGAAATCCGTTGATGAGGCCGTTAGTGAACCTTTGAAGAGGCCGTTAGTGAACCTTTGAAGAGGCCGTTAGTGAACCTTTGTTGACGAATCCGTTAGTGAAATCCGTTGATGAGGCCGTTAGTGAACCTTCGAGGACGAATCCGTTAGTGAAATCCGTTGATGAGGCCGTTAGTGAACCTCTGAAGAGGCCGTTAGTGAACCTTTGAAGAGGCCGTTAGTGAACCTTTGTTGATGAATCCGTTAGTGAAATCCATTGATGAGGCCGTTAGTGAACCTTCGAGGCCGTTAGTGAACCTTTGTTGTCGAATCCGTTAGTGAGATTCGTTGATGAGTTATTGCTTTGGAGTCTCGTGCCACTTGGAGTTACACCTGACTTTTTGAATTGTGGGGTGCGGGCACAGTTGACCGCGACCAGAAAATGTTCCTGCTGGGGATGAAATGTTGAGATTGACCCTTGAGGGGGGTATGGTACCCGTGACAGAACTTAGGGAGTTCGGAATCCGTGGAGAAACCTCAATACGGTGCATGGTTTCTTGCATGGGAGACTGCTTCTGAACCTGCCTGATGATGGGAAGAGCGCGCGTCCGGGCCTCGTTGTGGGACGCACGCGCCTCGGATGAGTATGTCGGGGGGCGCACGCCTGGCTCATAAGTTCAGCATACTTAAACAGGCGGTTCACTGTTTTTCGGCAAGTTTTCAAAATTTTGAAGAACCCTCCAAATTCCAAGCCCAATTTTCGTAGAGAAATCACCCCAAAACACTTTCTTGCTGCTCTAGGATCAATTCCGTCAAAGAAACGATGTCGGATCGTCAGCAATCACCTCCATTCGAGATGCCATAGGGCGAGGAGCCTGAAATTGGGGTTGAATGTCTCACCTTTCTTGTCGATTTTGGATTTCATGAAGTTCTGTTTTCTTTACCCGAAATATTGCTGCAGCAGCTTTATTGATCATTCTTTGCATGTTGTTTGTTGTTGCTGATTTGTTGTAAGAAACATGTTGGGACGTCCATTTTCATGTTCACACACTTGCTTTTACATTGTTCTGCCATTGAAATCTCTGTGTTGAGTTCATCCGTTTTCTAGCAGTCATGCTGATGAAATTTTTGCTGTTGCTTCTTTCCTTTTAGGAGTGGACCCGTCTGACAGAGATTCGCGGTGGGGCTCATGTGCCCATCTCTATATGGAAGAGGTTGCCTGAGAATGTTCGAGCCCGAGTCACAGGGACTCATTTTGGTCTTTTTGTCACTAGCCTCCCAGCTTTGAAGAATGACCCCGATGTAGTCCAGGCGCTGAGGGAAAGATGGTGGGACACCACCCATACCCTCCACTTACCCATGGGCGAGGTGACTATGACGCCTACCGATTTCACAGCTTTGACGGGCTTGCCGTTCATGGGGGTGCCTGTCCCTTTTGGTTTGAGAGGGGCTGTTCGGACTCCGGACGAGTTACTGGCTTTGGTTGACTGCCGGTTCGAGGTTAAGAATTCTCGAGTGACATGGGGGCGAATCCGGGCTTATTTTAGCATCTTTATGGATGAGGCTCGAGGTGTTACTACTGATCGGGTCGATGCCGTGGCCCGTTGCTTTATTTGGTACTTGTTATCCCA
This sequence comes from Campanula takesimana, assembly GCA_026119855.1. NCBI lineage: Eukaryota > Viridiplantae > Streptophyta > Magnoliopsida > Asterales > Campanulaceae > Campanula > Campanula takesimana. The sequence goes on from JAOWBW010000742.1 coordinate 794,027, forward strand.
TACTCTGTTTGCCAACGGGGGATCTTCGGCCTCTTTGGCTCTGCTTGACTTGTTAGTGGATTTGGACCAGATTGGCCAGTATAACTGGGGCGCAGCGGGATTAGCTGCTTGTTACCACGGCATGGATTTGACCAGCCGCTCGACCACTAGCTCGGTTACGGGCTTCAGCTTGCTGTGGGAGGTATACCACTTACTGTCCCATTTATATTCTCCTTGCCTTGGTCATAACTGCCTTTTTCGTTGACTGTCATTAACTTTGTTTCTGCCTCTTGTCTACAGCTTTGGGCTTTTGCTATCCTGAATCTGAGGGATTTCAAGATTGCCAAGGAAGGCCAGCCCCAGTATCCGGACTGCACACGGTGGGCGTATAAGGAGAGGAATGTGAAGACTGGCACGAACCCCATTAGTCTTACTTCGGCCCGACGGCACTTGGACACCTTGAGGCCTGAGTCTGTCGCCTTCTCTTTGTATCCGTGGAGATCAGTTCAGCACTGGTTTGAGCACACACTTATTCCTACCCGTTCTCGGCTTTTGATGAGTTCGGGTGAGTGCATGGCTCTGTATTTGGGGGACAGAGTGTTCTGGCAGCATGGTACCCAGGTGACAGACTTTTACACCCCCCTCGTCCTGCAGTTCCAGACGTTCCTCCTTTCTGCCCTCGTAACTGGAGGTCACTTTCAGAGGCTGATCGCACGACATATATGGTAGGGGTTGATGCCGTCCCTTATATTCACTTGGACCAGGATTATGGCCTCTTCAGGGAGAACAACTTGATGCAAGGCTTCATGTTTGCTGATCCGAGGAGATCACAGGCTTCTCCTATGACCTCCGCTCGGTTTTATACTACCGGTACCGGGTATTGTTTTGATCCTCCTTTGCCTCCTCCCTATTACACTTATTCCAACTTCGGTGTCTTTGAGGAGCAGAGGGAGATTGTTCCCGAGGATATGTCATTGGAGAGAGAGCCTCCTGCTCAGGCTGTCGTGGTATGTTTTTCTGACCATCTTTGCATTTCTCAGTTCCAGTCTTGTTTTTCTGTCCTTTGTATTGATGTAATTTCCTTTTCCTGTTCTTTGTTGCAACAGGTGCCCGTAGCTGCTTATAGGCACTTGGGTAGGCAGAACAAAGGGATGAGGCGGAGGCTCCGTCAGCTGGAGGAGAGGGTGCTGGAGCTGTGCAGGGATATTGCTGCCATGACTAGAGATGCTGCTGGTGCTGTCTCTGGTGCTGCGAGAGGAGCTGCCCGAGGTGCTTGGGGCATGGGATGAGGCTGCAGGGATGATGCACTGGACATTGATGAGGCTGTCTCTTCGGCGAGGCAGTCGCTGAGCAGGATTCTGAGCCACGGGGGTAGCCATAGTAGAAGTCTGAGCTGAGAAGGTAGCCAGAGCCGGGGTGTCGCCAGTTCATCAGGGAGAGCTGACAAGAGGACCCGTCCTGATGTTGTGATTGAGACATCTGAGTCTGAGGATGATGATGACGATGATGATGATTAGGATGATGATGACGATGAGGAGACCGAGAGCGGTAGCAGGGGGTGAGCACAGTGCTGGTGATGATTTGCCCGAGCTGTTGAGGCTGAGAGGATGAGGGATTGAAACACTTTTACTTTTGCCTGTAATAACATTTATCATGTATTTACAATCCTAGTTATCTTACTACTTATTTTATGTTCTATTAGCAACTCGATCTTAGATGTCGACTCTTTACAAACAAATGTGTGCCCAAAGGATGTTTGTTGTTGATGCTTGAACTCCTTCTTTTTTTTTTTGTTGCTGGGATCTGATTTTGCTGCAGGTTGGATATGTTGAAGTGCTTGGGTTCTGTTCTGAACTGACAAGGGCTGTTTCTGTCTGAACTGCTGTCAAAGGCGCGCGCGTTGGGCCTTGCTTGTGGGAGGCGCGCGCGTTGTGCAGCCTTGGTCGGAGGCGCGCGCTTCTGGCCTGCTGAATTACAACCCCTTTCTTTTTTTGATCAGAATGTTCCAACAGCTATAAATTTTGAACCATTTTCGACCAGATTGGTCACACAGCATTCTTCTACAAACATTTTCTCCTCCTAAACTACAAAATTATTGTCATAATGGCTCCAATGACTTTCTCTTTTGAAGTCAAGGTCTCCGTCCCCGAGAGTGAGAAGTCCATTCCAGTGGTGAACGCCGTTCCAGCTGTGGGGTCCGTCCCGATGGTGGAGAAGCGTCCGAGCGTTTTTGATCGTTTGGGAAGGCCCAATGACGATGTTGTTGACCCCGTGAGACCGGTGGTTCATGTGCGGGACTATAGACCCCATCACTTTTCCAAGAAGAAGAAAGGTAAGGGAAATTCCTCCTATGTGTGGAAGTGTCCCATGGTTGTCCCCGCTAAGGCTCCGCTTGATAAGGGCAAAGGGAAAACCGTTGATGAAGCTCCGTCCCGTCCTAGCGTTTTCTCCCATCTTGGCGGTCCCAAGAATGTTCCGTCCCCATCCAAGAAGACTAAAGGACATAACAAGAAGCAATGGGTTCCCAAACCTAAGAAAGATTAGATTTTTCTTTGTACCCCAAGAGATTGCAATTAGACCACTTTGTTTTAGGATTTAATATTTTGATGTCTTTTGTTGCTCAATAAATCCGTTGTAATGGCTTGAATAATTCATTGAATGAATAAGAATTGCATCTTGTTATTTGAAGTGAATTGGGTATTTTTGATATGTTTTAGACCGCACCCGAAGGTTGCCTACGTTCCTCCAGTTGGGAGGCTCAGGTCTCCGTAGTTCAAACAAACAAAGACCATTTTTTTAATTTTTTTTTTTGCCTAGACCGCCCTTTCGGGTTTTCAATCTAACGGGCTTCTTTTTTTTTGCACGTGCTCTAATTTTTGCCTAGGCCGCCCTTGCGGATTTTCAACCTAGCGAGCGATTTTTTTTTTTTTTTTTTTTTTTTTTTTTATGGTCTTTGTTTATTAAGCATAGAACCTCTTGAGTTTGTCGAGGTTGACCTCCTTTGGCAGCTGGTCACCATCTAAATCCACAAGCCGGACTGCACCGCCGCTTAGTATCTTTTTGACCACGTACGGACCGATCCATCGGGGTCCCCATTTCCCCAGGGGATTCATGGCATTAGGAGGATGTTGTCTTAAGACCAAATCTCCCACATTGATGTTTCGAGGCTTCACCTTTTTGTTGAAAGCTCTTGCCATCCTTTGCTGATATGCCCTCGTGCGTTCGAGTGCTCTTAACCTTTTCTCGTCGAGTAAGGATAGCTGTTCGTATCGACTTTGCATCCAGTTGACCTCGTTGACTTGATTCTCGAGGAGGACCCGTAGAGATGGGACTTCAAGTTCGATAGGGAGTACAGCTTCAGAACCATAGACTAATGCATAAGGAGTTTCTCCTGTTGCAGACCGTATTGATGTGCGGTAGCCCCACAATGCTAATGGTAGCTTCTTGGGCCAATCCCTTCCTGTTGAGGCCATTTTCTTGACGATGGTCTCGATGGTTTTATTTGTTGCTTCGACCGCGCCATTTGCTTGGGGACGGTAAGGAGATGACTTGTGCTTGGTGATCTTGTATTCTACCAAAAGTGCATCCATTTCCTTCTCAAAGTGAGAGCCGTTGTCGGAAATGATTTCATGGGGCACGCCGTATCGGCACATGATATTAATCTTTACAAATCCGGCCACTTTCTTGGCGTTGAGGGTCCGATAGGCTTGTGCTTCGACCCACTTTGTGAAGTAGTCGACTGCCACTAGGACGAATGACTGCCCATTGCTCCCGACAGGATGAACTTTACCGATGATGTCTATCCCCCAACAAGAGAAAGGCCAAGGTGTGACCATGTTGTAAAGTTGCGAGGGTGGAGCATGTTGCAGATTAGCGTGGAATTGGCACTTGGCACACCTTTTAACTTTCTCGATACAGTCTCGTTCCATAGTGCTCCAATAGTAACCAATGCGAAGTATCTTCTTGACTAGCATAAACCCATTCATGTGGGGGCCACATTCTCCTTCGTGTACTTCACACATTATCTCTTGAGCTTCGGCCTCATTGGCGCATAAGAGATTGATCCCGTCGTGGTGCCTTTTATAGACTCGGTCCCCAATCAGTACGTACCGAGAGGCTAGCCTTTGCAGAGCTGCTTGAGACTTCTTATTGCTATTCTCGGGATAAGTGCCATCTTTGAGGAAATTCATGATATCCGAATACCACGGAGAGTTTGTTTGAACCTCGTTGATCTCGATACTCATGTAATATGCCGGACTGTTCCTTCGGGCAAGTTTGAAAGGCTTCACCATTTTCCCTTTGGGCATTTCGACTAATGAAGCTATAGTGGCCAGTGCATCGGCGAAGCGATTTTTATCCCTTGGCAGGTAGTTGAAAGTGATCTCTTGGAATTTTTCAACCAATTCTTCAAGGTGTTGACCATACTGTTGGAGAGTTGGGTCTTGGGTTCGCCATTTACCCGATTGCTGATTGATAAGGAGCAAAGAGTCGCCGAATACTTCTAGTTCTGTGATGTTTCTGTCGAGAGCTGCTTCGAGCCCCGCTATACATGCTTCGTACTCGGCAATGTTGTTGGTAGCTTCGAATTCCAGGCGGATGGCAATGGGAGTGTAGATGTCTTTTGGATCGACAAGCAATACCCCTATACCAAAACCGTGTTTATTGGCGGCGCCATCGAAAAAAAAGTTGCCACTTGTTTTCCTCGGTTGCAGTACAAATTAAGTTCTTGTCGGGGAACTGTACGTCTTCCCCCTTCACTTCGTCACATGGGAATTCGGCAAGCTGGTCACTGAACACTTTCCCCCTGACGGATTTTAGTGTGACGTAAGTGATATCATAGCCGGCGAGCATGAAGTACCATTTGGATATTCTTGTTGACATGAAAGGCTTCTCGAAGATGTAGCGGAGCGGGTCCACCTTTGCTACTAGCTTGATCGGAAAATCTTCCATGTAGTGCTTGAGCTTTTGAGTGACCCAAACCAATGCTGCACATGACTTCTTTAAGACAGAGTAGTTCTTTTCGCCTCCTTGGAATCGGCGACTGACAAAGTAAATGGCGTTCTCCTTTGTGGACTCTCACTGTTCTTGTGCTAACATAGCCCCTAGGGCTTCATCATTGACAGTGAGATAGAGCAAAAGAGGTTTCTCCTTGTGCGGCGGAACTAGAACAGGAGGGCACGTCAAATAAATGTTTCACTTGGTCGAAGGCTTCTTGGCATGCGTCGGTCCATTCTAGAGCCACATTCTTCTTGAGTAGCTTGAAGATTGGCTCACACATGGAAGTGAGTTGGTGCACAAACCGACTGATGTATTGCAATCTGCCCATGAAACCTTTGATCTCTTTCTGCGTCTTTGGAGGAGGCATGTCAATGATTGCCTTGATTTTGGAGGGATCTATTTCAATTCCCCTTTCAGTGACCATATAACCAAGGACTTTGCCTCGGATAACCCCGAACGTGCACTTTGCAGGGTTGAGCCTCATCTTGTGTTGACGAAGCCTTTCGAAGAACTTGCGGAGAACGATTAAATGTTGACCATCGGTCCCTTTGGAGTGAATGATCATGTCGTCCACATAGACCTCGATTTCTTTGTGAATCATATCGTGGAATAAGTCTGTCACTGATCTTTGGTAGGAAGCCCCAACATTTCTTAACCCAAATGGCATGACTGTGTAGCAAAAGGTACCCCACGGTGTTGTGAAGGCTGTCTTGTGTTGATCTTCTTCGGCCATGAGAATCTGATTGTACCCAGCGAACCCATCCACGAATGAGTGAACCTCATAGGTAGCAGTGGAGTCGACCAGCATGTCGATATTAGGGATTGGAAAATCATCCTTTGGGGAAGCTTTGTTCAAATCCCGGAAGTCCACACAAACTCGAACCTTGCCGTTTGCCTTTCTGACTGTCACGATGTTGGCTAACCATGTCGGATACTCGATAACCTTGATGAAACCCACACTGAGGAGCTTCTCAATCTCTTCTTTGACTTGCAGAGACCATTCTGGCTTGATCTTTCTGAGCTTCTGCTTTACCGGCTTGGCATCTTCTCTGATCGGAATTCTGTGCTCCGCTACCTTTCTGTCCAAACCCGGCATGTCTTTGTATGACCATGCGAACACATCCACGAACTCCCGTAGTAGTGGAGTCAATCTGTCTCTGTCGTCCCCCTTGAAGAAGCTTCCAATCTTAGTCTCTCTTGGTTCTTCTTCGGTACCCAGATTAACAACATGCAATTCTTCGTCAGCCTTTGGACCATTTTCACCACGACTACGGACCTGTTGAGCAAGTTCATTTTAGTATGTTGTATTTTCGTGGTCTATTTCATCATAATTTGAATCGTTATTAACTTGTTCGTTAAGTTCATTATTAGTTAATTCATCATTTATGATGTTTGCAATCTCGGGGTACTCAGAAATATCAAATTTTTCATTAGCAAAGAAAGGAAACACACGCTCGGCTATGGCCTCCAAATCCTCTTGGGTGAGGGTATTAGAGACACTCTCGGACTCGAAAGTAAGTGTGAGCCGCTCTTCCTTTGTTGCTGTGCGGGGTATGCAACCCATTTCTTGGACTAAGAATTCCTCAGATACCACGGGCCCTTTCGTTGAATACCAATTGTTGATCGGCTCGGAGCTTGGCGGGATCTCACTGATAGCCTTGTTCATGATGACGGTGTCATGGATGGCGTTGACTTGGCATTCATTCATTATGGCAAGCTCTTCGAACATGGAGGCTAAATCTGTCAGTTCTTCCCCCATGGTGATTTCAGCCTTTGGACCATTTTCACCACGACTACGGACTTGTTGAGCAAGTTCATTTAAGTATGTTGTGTTTTCGTGGTCTATTTCATCATAATTTGAATCGTTATTAACTTGTTCGTTAAGTTCATTATTAGTTAATTCATCATTTATGATGTTTGCAATCTCGGGGTACTCAAAAATATCAAATTTTTCATTAGCAAAGAAAGGAAACACATGCTCGGCTATGGCCTCCAAATCCTCTTGGGTGAGGGTATTAGAGATACTCTCGGACTTGAAAGTAAGTGTGAGCCGCTCTTCCTTTGTTGCTGTGCGGGGTATGCAACCCATTTCTTGGACTAAGAATTCCTCAGATACCACGGGTCCTTTCGTTGAATACCAATTGTTGATCGGCTCGGAGCTTGGCGGGATCTCACTGATAGCCTTGTTCATGATGACGGTGTCATGGATGGCGTTGACTTGGCATTCATTCATTATGGCAAGCTCTTCGAACATTGAGGCTAAACCTGTCAGTTCTTCCCCCACGGTGATTTCTGTCTCGGACTCTATAGTCATCTTCCTTCCCCACCATTCACGGGGCGACATGGGAGTTGGTTCCCTTTCGGATTTCTGGATCTCACAATCGGAGAAGATTTCGAGACCGGGCTTTTTGACACCCTTATTGTTAACCCATGGCTCGGGAAAGATCATGTACGGAACGTCTTCCCCTTGGCGAGCAAAATAGCCATTCAACGTCTTGCGGTAAGGCCTTAGATTAGGGACCTCATAACGACGGCCTTCTTTACGAGCTCGGGCCCTTTCGTTCTTGATTGCTTGCTCTTGTTTCAAGTCTTCTTTGGAAGGCTCGTACCCCAAACCGAAGGTGTCTTTGACGAATGGGACTTGCACAGGATGTAGGATTCCTTGTTGATATTTCCCTAGGCCTAAACCAGGGAAGTAGTCCATATTCCTCATCATGCGGAGGACTTTGTGGTTGCTGCGGGTCCATGATCTGTTTCCCCCTTCTTTGTCAATGGCGTTGATTGAGACGCCGGAGAGAGTGGAGTCTGGTAGACCATGCTGAACTTGGTGGACAGGCTCACCTTTTCTGTGGATAGTGACGTTTTCAGCCATGACGGTCACTATTTCATCACCATTTCGGATCTTGACACATTGGTGGAGAGTTGATGGTACGGCATTAGCACTGTGAATCTATGGTCGACCCAAAAGTAAGTTGAACGAGGCCGGGATATCAAGCACTTGGAATGGAACAGACATGACCATGCTCCCAAACTCAATGTCTATTTCAATCATGCCCATGACTGTACGGGCGGTGCTGTCATAAGCTCGGATTACTTGAGTAGAAGGCTTCAAATCGGAATCCTTAAGCCCCAGTATGCCCATGATTCTGCCAGGCATGAGATTGAGTGCGGAACCACCGTCCACTAAGACTCTTGAGACGGGCCTCCCCCTTGCTTGTATCTTGAGGTAAATAGCCTCGTTGTGGTCGGAACAAAATGGTGGAAGGTCTATATCGGCAAAGGTCATGACGTTGCCAAAATGAATGTGACCGATCATTGCTGTGAGGTCCTCGGGAGTAGTATCGGGAGAAACTGATGTATCATCGAGATTGCGGATGACAAGATCTCGGTGTTTCTTTGAGGATGCAATGAGGTCCCAAATAGAGATGTTGGCTTGAGTTTTCTTGAGTTGGACAAGTAGAGGATCTTCGGGAGTGTCGCGAGCTTGCGGCCTTTGAGAAGAGGAGCTCGGTGCGGAAGTGGAAGGGTTGCTTGCTATGACTCGACCGGATCGAGTTAGCATGTTGACGTTCCCATCTTGCTTCCTTTTCCTATTCTCTAGTACTTCCCTCATTACCTCATCGTAAGTTACAACATAACAAGAACTGTCAAGTTTATTCATAACATAGGGGCCCCCATTCACAATTGGGATTGAATGGGTGGTCCCCTCGAGTTCTCCTATCTCTATTACATTGACATGTTCGCCATTAGTCACTACAAATTCTTTCTTATCTATGAGATCTTGAATGACATTGCGGAGAACGAAGCAATCCTCGGTGGTGTGGCCACTATATTGGTGGTAGCCACAATATTTGTGGTGAGCATGATTGGGGTGGACCGTCTAGGGTTGGTATCCTTGCACGGGTGTGACTTGACCCTTTGCTTTGAGGACCTCGAACACTTCGGTTTGAGTCATGCCTTGGAGAGGCGTATAGACACGGTCATTTCGAGACTTCTTCCCTTGGGGTGGAGGAACCTTTTTGTAATTCCCCTTATCGATAGTGACGGCGTTGACCGAGACCTCTTTTGTGGAGTTGGAAGCGGCCTTGTAGCGGTAGCTAGGAGTGGCCTTCTTAATCTCCTTGAGCAAGTCATCCATGCGTACCCCTGCCTCATACATTTGGGAGAAGTCGGAGTAGCAAGCCCCACTTAGGTGGGTGCGGAGATCAATCTTGAGACACTTGAGAAAGATGTCCATTTGCTCTTTTGTGTTCGGCCTCTCAACAATTTCAGAGAGTTTGTCATTCCATCTCCTTGTAAAGTCAATGAAGGACTCGTTGTCTCTTTGAGTGGTATTCTCGAGCTCTTTCCTTGTGGGCCGATGAGTGGTGTTGCCTTGATATTGGTTCTTGAAGGCAAGCATGGCGGAGTCCCAATCAAGACGGACAGTGAGCGGGAGAGTAGTATACCAATCTTTTGCCGCCCCCTCGAGAGTGAGAGGAAAGCATTGATCCATCACCTTGGGGGAGACCTTCTTCGGAACCATTGCCCAAATATAAGTCTCAATGTGAGCCATGGGACAAGAGTTGCCCTTGAATTTGCTTATGTCGGGCATTTTGAACTTATCAGGAAGAGCGGCCATAGTACTCATGAGGATGGATGATTGATAAAGGCTTGTGTCGGAGCCTTTCCCCATGTTGAGCCCATTGAATTTTTGGTCGATGTAGGCCATGATAGAATCCACCATTTTGGGCTCATTGTTCTCGGAACTTGGCTCTCCCATTTTCTTGGTGCGGGTGTTGACATAAAGACTTTTGAACAAACCCTCGGTCCATTTGGATTCATCATCATTATTCTTGTTCTTCCCCTTGGCAAGGTTAGTGAGCTTTTCTTTCATTAGCTCCATCTCGGCCTCGTGGGCCTCCCTTTGGCTGTTGAGGTGGGATTGCCAAATGTCGTCTTTGCTTTGTGCCTCCTTATTAAGGGTGGAGACTTGCTCTTGGAGGAGTTGGACCATGGTTGAGAGCTGTTCGAGAGACATGGTGTTGCTGCTGCCGGTCATGGTTGATGTAGGAGCTGTTGGAGTGATCTCTTCACGGACTAACCGATTCGCCGAATCCCGGTAGACTCTGTAAGTACCAATTGAACCTATATTGCAGAAGAGGCCCTTGTCAGTCTTGAGTAACACTTGCGGTCCATGAAGAGGCTTAGAACACACAGTTGGGCACACGACTCGAACCACATAAGAAAAGACTCTTTTTTTTATAAGTCGGAGGGAATGGATCCCTTTTGGGGTTTCTAAGAAAATAATGGAATCGTCACACTAGTATATAGACCATCTCGCGCTCCCATATACTCATCGGATTCCATCGCGCTTGTGAATCCTACATGTATCGGGATTAAACGAAATTAATGTAGTAAAGCATACATGCGGGGACGGATTTTTATTTTCGTCCAAAATAACCACTTTTGTGGACGGATTTTTATTGCGTCCGTTTCAACAAGTTGGCATGTATGATTTGAAGACATTAGTTTAGGGAAATTTCGGTACATGGAAACCGACTTGAGTCACGGAGTGTTAGACCTTAACTAGAATTGTGTGGCTTGTGCTCGGCTTGAATATGAGGCTCAAAGGTCACCCCCGGCATGTAGTCTTGAACTACGCCACGGGCTGAGGTTTACCGCTTCGAAAGAGCCAAGGTCTAGTGGAGCTTGAAACTTTCTAGGACGGGCCTCGACGGGTTTGGGGTCGGACTTGTGCGACTCGATAGTAAGCAGTTCATAGGAATATGTGCATATAGTGTGAGGTCTAACAAGTGACAATTTTTTTTTAATTTTTTTTTGAAAAGAAAGAAAAACAAACAAAACACATAAGCACATAAATTACAAATCCCGAATCACCCGTGTGACCAGTAAATAAAACACAAAATTAAAATAGTCCGAGGGTTCAATTCTGTTCTGATGCAGGCAACTGTGCCCACACCCCACTGTTCTGCTCAGTCACTGAAACCTGTTTCTGTTCTGGGAACCAACCCAGAAGCGTGCGCCTCTGAGTGTTGATATGAGACGCGTGCGCATGGCGCAATGCTATTAGGAGGCGCGCGCTTCTAGGCACACCTGTCAGAATGTCAGATTTTGGACTCAGGGGATTGCCCTGGTCCTATGTTCATATTGTAACCCCTGCAGAAATGATTAGTGCAGAATAGCAGAAGAAGAAGATGAAGAACATGAAGAAGTGGGCGATTCTGGTCCTTGATGCAGGATGCGCGCGCCTTAGCCTGAAGAGGCCAGAAGCGCGCGCCTCCCCCATCAGGAATCAGAATGCCCAGAAAAGATGTAGATTTCGATCAGAATGCAAGTTTAACCCTCAAATGTCCCCAGCGGAGTCGCCACTGTAGATACCCCGGGGAAAGCCACGGCTTTAGGCTATGAGCACGTGAGTTGTCCTAGGATGTCTAACTTGTTTTAGATTGTTTAGAGTCGCCACCTATGTTTTGAGGAACATAAGAAAAACCTATTTATAATAGCCTAGATTTGATTACGAAAACAGAGATTCTTGTTTTGAGGTTCGGGGGTTAGATTACGAGATGGGAAGTACCGAAACACCCATCTCGCCCAACTAAAGTTGGTCTTGCTTGATCAAAATCTACATGAATGAAAATGTTCTTCTTCTTTAAATCATAAAAGGGGGTTTAAAATAGAGTTTGGAATGTAGGAGATAACTCCTTAACCAACCTCAATGAGATGAGGTGATCATTAGAGTCATGTCCCAAAATGATTTGGGTGATTGCACTTTGATAAAACAAAAGAAAGAGAAAAGAGATGAAGTCGAGAAGAGGGAAGAAATGGTTTTTACCTAGTCTTCGAGAGACTTGAAACACTTCTTGATGAATGCCTTTTGAAATGCCTTGAAGGTAAGAAATTTGGCTTCTTTGTTGAAAGTGTAAGATTTTAGAGTAAAAGATCCAAGGTCCAAGGTCTAAGGTTTTTCGGTCCTTGAAAATGGAGGTAAAGAGAGGTTTTTATAGGTGAAAGAGAGGTGTTTTTGGTGCCAAAACTCAGTCACCAAGAAATCCTTCCCGGGCAAAATCCTGTAAATTGAGCAAGGGAGAGAATCCTGGTCAGAAATCTGTAACTGACGCCCAGAGGCGCGCGCTTCCTGCTTTGGGGGCGGGAGGCGCGCGCGCCTGGCTCCTCCTGTCGGAGGCGCGCGACTCAGAGAAGGCAATTTTGACAGAATGGACTAGAAAGTCAGCTCTGTTATTCAGTTTAGTCCCTGGACTTAACGAAGTTAGTCAGGAACTTAACGGAAGTGACAGAAACTAACGAGAAACACTTAAAATGGGGAGAAACACAAGATCAAACGTGCAATCGGGGTGAGCGGTCCAAGGCGGGGTGTCTACACCATTAGGAGCCCCATTACCATTCTGATTCTGAATCTGGACAAGTGTAGCGAATAGCTCATCTTGCTGAGTTCTCATTTGACCCAACACATTCTATTCTAACCAAGCTCGGAGCCCCAGTGGCGGTACGTAAACCTGATCATGCGCCTTTTCGGCCATGATGATTGGAGAGAATCTGGAGTAGAGATTTGATCAAAGTGGTGCTTGAAACGGACCTCGAATGTCGCACTAGAGAACAAGAAGAATTCTCCCTCTACAAGACGGATGAAAGAAGGAAACCTATTTTAGATTTCCGAGGAAAGAAGCTTTATGTGAAAAAATTTATGAACTAAGCATTTTTGTATTTTCAAAATTTGAAGGGCAAGCAACGCACAAACCTATGAAAGCCGGACAAGCACCTTGCTTTGTTTTGACACGTTTTCTCATGAGATCTTGGAATAGTGGATACCGTCTCCAAAGTATAGGACCAACGTTTTTCACCTGTACGATTGGCCGTCCAAGCCCCTAGCGAAGGGCCTATACTCTTTTTGGGATCCACCATTCGGTTACGGTCTATGTTAGGGTCTTGACAATTTAAAGTCAATCCAAGCATTTTAATGAATTTCCACAATGTAGGTTGTTTATGACCTTTTTGGGAAATGCATAGGATTGAGGTGAAATTGCTAGACAAAAACCGGCAAGAAGTCTGGGACGTGTCATTTTTTGAAATTATGGACATCGTGGCTTGGTAACTGGGAAGATTGGCTTACACCCATCGCAATGACTAATAGGCGCGCTTTGGGGGTGAGAATTTCCACAATGTAGGTTGTACTTTGCTTGGAACTCTTCCAGCTTACAGCTCCACCATTTAACATAAACACAAAACCCGATTGCGATCGACTGTCATCTCTGTCGGTTTGAAAGCTTGCATCCGTGTAAGCATTTACCACGAGATCATCTTCCATTCCTCCATAGACGAAAAACGAATCTTTAGTTCTTCTCAAGTACTTAAGAATCGCTTTTACAGCCATGCAGTGATTTTTACCGGGGTCGGATTGGTATCTACTTGTCATTCTTAAGGCATAAGATACATCCGGCCTAGTACAAATCATGGCATACATGATGGACCCAATTGCCGAAGCATATGGAACATCATTCATTTTCTCACGCTCATCTTTTGTCTTAGGACATTGAGTCTTGCTTAGAGAAACTCCATGTAACACGGGCAAGGTACCTCTCTTAGAATTTTCCATACGGAATCTTCTGATGACCTTGTCAATGTATGTACTTTGGCTTAAACCAACTTAAGAATCGCTTTTACAGCCATCCAGTGATTTTCACCGGGGTCGGATTGGTATCTACTTGTCATGCTTAAGGCATAAGATACATCCGGCCTAGTACAAATCATGACATACATGATGGACCCAATTGCCGAAGCATATGGAACATCATTCATTTTCTCACGCTCATCTTTTGTCTTAGGACATTGAGTCTTGCTTAGACAAACTCCATGTAACATGGGCAAGGTACCTCTCTTAGAATTTTCCATACAGAATCTTCTGATGACCTTGTCAATGTATGTACTTTGGTTTAAACCAAGTAGCTTCCTTGATCTATCTCTATAGATCTTGATGCCAAGTATATATGCGGCTTCACCCATATCTTTCATTGCGAAACACTTTCCCAACCAAGTCTTTACGGACTGAAGTGTAGGAATATCGTTTCCAATGAGTAATATGTCATCCACGTATAAAATAAGGAATAGCACTATGCTCCCACTAATCTTCTTGTATACACAAGGTTCATCTTCGTTCTTGATGAAACCAAACTCTTTGACCGATTCATCAAAACGGAGATTCCAACTCCTTGAAGCTTCCTTCAATCCATAGATAGATCTCTGTAATTTCCACACCTTAGAATTCTGTTCAAAACCTTCCGGTTGTGTCATATACACATCCTCTTGTAGTTTTCCATTTAGGAAAGCGGTTTTGACATCCATTTGACATATTTCATAGTCATGATATGCGGCAATAGCAAGCAGAATTCTTATAGACTTGATCATTGCTACGGGTGAAAAGGTTTTATCATAGTCAATACCATGAACTTGCCTATAACCTTTCGCTACAAGCCTAGCTTTGTAAGTATGCACCTTCCCATCCATGTCAGTCTTCTTCTTGAAGACCCATTTGTATCCTATGGTTTTTACACCTTTGGGCGCATCAATCAACTTCCAAACTTGATTGTCTTGCATGGATTGCAATTCAGATTCCATGGCTCCAAGCCACTTATCCGAATCAGGAGAAGACATCGCCTCTTGGTAGGTTGTCGGTTCATCATTCTCAATGATTTCCATATCATTACTATCCGTTACGAGAAATCCATATCTCTCGGGCTCGGATCGTAACCTACTAGATCTGCGAGTTGCTTGTGTATTTTGAACAGGTTCTACAACTCTTTGTGGTTCTTGTTCTTGTTCCACTATTGGTTCAACGTGATTTTCTGGGTCTCGAATCTCTTCAAGATTTATTTTACTCCCACTGATTTCTTTGGAGAGAAACTCTTTCTCTAGAAAGACACCAGTTCGGGCAACAAAAACTTTGTTGTCCTCACGGTTGTAAAAGTAATATACTCTAGTTTCCTTTGGATATCCCATGAAAATACATTTGTCAGATTTGTGTGCAAGTTTGTCAGAGACAAGTCTTTTGACAAAAGCTTCGCAACCCCAAATCTTCATGAAAGATAAACAAGTTTTGTTTCCGCTCCACATCTCATATTGAGTCTTTTGAACCGATTTAGTGTGAATGCAGCGGTTTCTAGAGCATAACCCCAAAAGGATATTGGAAGATCAACTTGACTCATCATTGATCGAACCATGTCTAACAAAGTTCGATTTCTCCTCTCGGACACACCATTCCATTGTGGTGTTCCGGGTGGAGTCAATTGTGAAACTATTCCACAATTCTTTAGATGATCATCAAATTCATGACTCAAGTAATCTCCACCTCGATCTGATCGAAGTGCCTTAATACTTTTGCCAAGTTGTTTTTCTACTTCATTTTGAAATATTCTAAACATCTCAAATGCTTCACTTTTATGTTTGATTAGGTAAACATACCCAAATCTACTATAATCATCAGTGAAGGTTATGAAGTATTGAAATCCTCCCCTAGCATTGCTACTTAATGGTCCGCATACATCAGAATGTATCAACCCCAATAAGTCGCTTGCCCTTTCACCTAACTTGGTAAAAAGTGTCTTAGTCATTTTTCCAAGAAGACACGACTCACAAGTATCATATGCTCAAAGTCACATGAACCCAAAAGTCCGTCCCCATGGAGTTTTGAGATACGCTTCTCATTAATATGACCAAGACAGCAATGCCACAAATAAGTATGATTTACATCATTAGGTTTAGATTTCTTATTCATATGATAGACATTGTCATTATTTTCATTCTTGACATTCAAGACATAAAGGCCATTAAATGAATTAGCAATACCATAAAACACATCATTTAAATAAATAAAAAAATTCTTATTCTCAATAAGAAACTTAAAACCTTCATTATCCAAACAAGAAATTGAAATAATATTTCTGCTTAAATCCGGAACATAATAACAAGTGTTCAAAGCAAGAATTAATCCGGAAGGTAAAGTGACTTCATAAGTCCCTACGGCTAATGCAGCAACTCTTGCTCCATTCCCCACACGTAGGTCTACTTCACCCTCTTTAAGTAGTCTCCTATTCTTTAGTCCCTGCACATTTAAACAAATGTGAGAACCACATTAGGTATCCAATACCCAAGAATCAGTGGTAGAAAGGAGAATATCTATCATATAGATACCTGAAGTCGACGCAGCCTTGCTGCTCTTCTTCTTCTTTTGCTCTTCCAAGAAAGCCTTGCAATTACGTTTCCAATGACCAATTTCTTGACAATGGAAACATATTGCATCCTTTTGTGAATCGGGTTTTGCCACAGAAGCCTTGGCAACCTTTGCCTTGCTTATCTTGGGTTTGACAACTTTCTTACCCTTTCCTTTGGCACTAGCCTTCTTCCCATCATGAACCAAGAGTACGGGAGAACCTTTCTCCACAATCTTCATCTCCGCAGTTTTGAGCATCCCATGCAACTCGGAGAGATTCTTATCCATTCCATGCATGTTATAATTCATCACAAACTGATTATAACTTTTAGGCAATGAATTAAGAATGAGATCCGTGGCTAACTCCAATGGGATTGGATAGCCAAGTTTCTCAAGGTGCTCTACATAACCTTTCATTTTTAGCATGTGAGGACTCACTTGTTGCCCTTCATTCATCTTGCAAGAAGTGAATGCAACAATGGTCTTGTACCTCTCTTGCCTAGCTTGCTCTTGAAACATGGATCTTAACTCCACGCCTATCTCATAGGCTTCTAAATGTTCCAAACATTGTTGGAGTTTTGAGCACATGGTAGCAAGCATGAGACAGCTTACATCTCTAGAATCATTACGATGTTTCTTGTAACTGTCTCTTTCTGCCCTAGGGGCAGTAGGTTCTGGTTCAGCAGGAAGAGGCCCATCGAGAATGTACAACTTATCTTCTTGCCTAAGAACAATTCTTAGGCTACCGATCCAATCCATAAAGTTCGTACCATTCTCTTGGAGCTTATCCTTCTCAAGGATCGATCGCAACAAAATTGATTGAGTGTTAGTAGTCATTGTCTACAAATATGCAAAATTTCCAAAATTTAATAAGTACCGGTTTCATTAAAGAAATAAATAATGTATTTTTCAAACAAAAATACTCTCACTAAATTATATAACCTTCATATACATCCAATGTATAATATAATTTTAATTGGGCTAAGATCCAACTTTAATTTAACTTTTGAGTCCACGGAGGCGGACCGCTCAAAACTAAATTAATTAGGTAGACAATCATGTCAATCATATGCCATATGATTCTTAGATTCTTTTATGAGATTCTTTGAGAAATCCAATTTCAAAAAGCATGTTTAATCTCATCTTTTGCCTAGGCCCAAAACTTTTTTGATGCCTAATTAAGTCCAACCATTTTAAACGTATAGGAACCATTCAATTTAATGCACCTTACGGAGGCAAGCCCACATTGAATTAATGAACCTCATCTTGCTCATACATGAATAAAATTAATGCACCTCGCGGAGGCGAACCCACATCAAAATCACCCATGTATAAATAATTGTTTTAATCATGGCATGGCAAAAAGAACTTAAAACTTTCTTTGAAGGTTCATCACATATATCATACAGCACATTTATGAGCACATAATATAAACATGTTACGCATCAAGTTTAGCCACTAAATTAATCTCCATTAATTTAAGCTTAATATTTATGTGTCATTAGTTTCTCTATAATTATGAGGATGAGACTCTTTGAACTTTGGTTATCATCTTCCAAATCAAGACAACAAGAAGTGCGGCCGAAACTAAGCCATCAGGCATCCACAATTCCGCACAATTTCAAGAAACCAAGAAAGTAGTCCATGTGGCCGAAACTAAGCAATAGATGGTCTCGATGAACGTAGGCCAATTGCATCCACAATTTCACATGGATCTCCAATCATTGAATCAAGAACTTTGTTTCTCAATTTTAGCAATTATGAACTCTTCATAATTTTAACTTCGTTTTATCTTTGAAACTTTGATTGCGATCAAGTTTGGGAAACACAATCTCGATGAACGTAGATTAGCCATCCAAACGTTGAACCAATCTTAGAATCACAAGATCTAAACAAATAGGAAAATCAAACCCCAAGATCCACACCAAAACCAACTGCCCAAAACCCGCTCCAGATCAGCAGGCCTGGCCGGTATTGTCACTGATTCGGTTGGACCCCATCAAAATTCCAGAATCTGATTCTGACCAACTGTGCGGCTGCCCAAGAAAATATGTGCGGTCGCCCAAACATGCGGTCGCCCAATATTTTCTGTGCGGTCGCACAGTAGCACCAGACAGAATTTTTAAAGTTCGAAAATTTGTCTCAAAATTGTTTTCCCCGATTATTAAAACTTTGATCTAATCAAAAATTAATAATCAAACAATTCAGAATCCAACATAATTTTTAGTGCGATTCAATAGTGCGATTAAAGTTGTAAAACAATAAACCACATAAAATCATATAACACATAAACATCATATATCCAATATTCATACCATGTTAACAATTTATATACACACAACATGATCCAAGTATTGAAATAATCAACATGAACGGGGCTCTCATACCTACCCAAAGAGTATAACTAGATATAAGTTCGCATTCCTTTAGAATATGTCACAATCCCTTTGTCCACGATGTCATTGAACACAAGTCATGGTCTACAAGTCAACTTGTTTTGTTCAATACTTTCTCGATTCCGAATATGTTGATAATCCAAATGACATTGATCTAATCAATTCATTTGATTCCTGCCAAACATTTTCATCAACATCATTCCTACGAGAGGCTTAAGCTTGACATCTCTCCGAAGAGAGACAAATCCATTTAGCTTATTACTCTTCCCTACGTGAATCTGATTATGCCAAATTATACCCTTTATAACTACCCGGTTAAAGGTAGCGTTTGAATATGTCAAACATAATGTTCATCAAGTGGAAGACTTTAATAACTTCATGTCTAAGGATTCAAATGACATAACTAATATGAGATATATGTACGACATAGACCATGACATAAATCTCATACAGTGGGTCATGTCCAGTACCTTGTTCCAAACAAGTACCCATAAATCTAACATGATCATCCCATGATCATTTAGCCTTTATACTAGTGATTAACAAGTACTAGGGATGGAGATTATTATAAGTAAACATGAACAACAATAATAATCAAAACATCTCTTTATTGATATGAAATAAATGATAACAATTACAACGTTTATTAAACGTGCCTAGGGAACCACTACCAACAGAAAAATCATCCCCCTGGCCAAACTAGCCATACGGCTAGGAGGGTCATCCTTGGGGTTTTAACAGATTCTCAGGAATCAGTCTAGTCTCAGGCAGAAACAGGGGATTCTGTTAAAACTGGACTGATTTGGGTCTGTTCAGCTTATTTACTAGTTACAAAACATGAATTAGATCATACCTATGCCATTGATCACTACTTAAACACCAAAAACAAAGGTTTTTAGGTGTGATCAAGGCGATCATTGGGGAAATATGAAGAAAGTTGTTGAATCATGGCTTTTAGGCTAAAATCATCATTTGGATGGTTAAAGATTGGAACTTTAACATCCAAATGAATGATTCATCCAAGGAAAACCATGGGGAAACAAGAAATCAACCTTTAGATGGATAAAGATTGAATCTTTACCATCAAAAGGGACATTATTATGAGTTGATCAAGACTTTGAATGGTAAAGATTGAGACTTTACCATCCAAAGTTAATCAAACTCAAATAAATCAATATAAATGTAAATACTTGGAGGTAAATTGCATTAATTTAAAGACAATAAATAAAGACTTGAATGTAAAGTGCATTAATATAAATGACAATGAAATAAAGATACATTAAACATAACAAGCCTTGATCATCATGGTTTGTAACCCACAATCACACACTAGGCATGAAGGGCACCATTGATCACTCCAAGGCTTGGTTCCATTTCATAATATTTGCAAGAAATAATAAAGACATAACATAAATTTAACAAAAGAAAATAGAATGTGAGATGAAGAGAAGATGGGGAGAAGGAGGCCTCACCAATTTTGGTTCTAAGCCTATCTTCTTTCTCTCTTTTCACTAAAGAATGTGTTTATGTGTTTAACCTGCCCTCAATCCGACAGAGTTTACACTCACAAAATGATTTTCTCCCCCCACCTGAAATGATCAGCCAGGGTCTCAATTTTTAGGGATTGAGGTGCCCAAACCATCCGTACGGATTGGCCCCTCCCGCGTCCATACCATCCGTACGGCTCAGCCTGGCAAGCTTCTGGATTTTTCCAATTTTAATTCCAGAGTAGTCCTGGAATGTTAGGTTTATCTTAGTGAGGTCCTAGCCTATCAGTTTATCTCTAAATGGTTCTAAGAATTCCTCTAGGTTGGTTAATTTCAGATTGGGGTACTTACAGAGCCCCTCGGCAACGTCACTTTGTAAAAGCGGGGTTGTCGATAAAAATAAGCATCCCAATCTGATGGGAAGATGGCTTTGACCGATTCGGTTGCATGGCTGGACCTAGGGGTATAGGATTCCTATGTATCCCATTTGCGGGGAATCAAGCCTAACGTAGTTCAGAAAGGATGAGAAACTTTAAGGCTACTCAAACCTAAGGGCTAGGTGGATATCTGTCATCCTCTCCTAAGGTGTAGGGGAACATCTGTCGTTCTCTCCTAAAGAAAATGGGCATGAATCTCGGGGGTCAGAGGCGAGATATGGTCAGCTTGGCTCTATATAAAGGGTTGACTAAAAGGCACGGGCATGACTCTCGGGGGTTAGAGGCGAGATATGTTCAACTTGGCTCCTTGGAGAGGGTTGACTAAAAGGCACGAGCATGACTCTCGGGGGTCAGAGGCGAGATATGGTCAACTTGGCTCTATGGAGAGGGTTGACTAAAAGGCACGGGCATGACTCTCGGGGGTCAGAGGCGAGGTACGGTCAACTTGGCTCTATGGAGAGGGTTGACTAAAAGGCACGGGCATGACTCTTGGGGGTCAGAGGCGAGGTACGGTCAACTTGACTTATGGAGAGGGTTGACTAAAAGGCACGGGCATGACTCTTGGGGGTCAGAGGCGAGGTACGGTCAACTTGGATCTATGGAGAGGGTTTACTAAAAGGCACGGGCATGACTCTCGGGGGTCAGAGGCGATGTTGGGTATGCTTATTACTTAACCCTCCTACTCATGTTAGAATTGATTGATACCATCACCTAAGATTATTTTCAGGACTTTAGGACCCTATGTAAGAAGTTTTATAACATCAATTTTTAGCTAAGTCCTCTTTATAGACTAGGCTTAGTGTTTAGGGCTGAAGCTTTGGATTTAAGGTCACATGTGCAAATGATTAAATGTGATGCGCATGTCCTTCATGCGCAACACCCTATGCTCACATCAATGCGCATGGATTTTATGTGCAGCGCAGATTTGCCTTGGATAAAACTTTTATTTCCTGACCTCACCTTTATGAAGTTTAGAAAGCGTCACGACAAGCTACGCTTTTTGGAATGAGTCAAAGTGTTAGGCACAATTGGTAGGAAAATAGGCTAGAGGGGGGGGGGTGTGAATAGCCTTTTTTTTTTTAAACTTTTCAAGAAACACTTTTATAAATGCAAAGTCACTTATCAGTTTGCAAACTATTATCAGTAAGCGCAGCGGGGTAAAATATGACTTAGTTTTAACTCACACAAAATCAGTGTATAAAAGATTTTCAGAGCTTAGTTTAAACACAAAGTTGTTTCCAAAAGTTCAATGCAGTTTCAAGAGATTGGTCAAAGGAAATAATGATGAATCAGCAAGAACAATGCGATTTGCCGGTGATAGAGTTCCAACCGGCAGGGAGAATGTAAATAACAGGGGACACAAGTATTTAGAGAGGTTCACAGTGTAAATACCGCTACGTCCTCTACCAAGTTTGGTCAGAACTTGGATTTGGGTTAAGAGCACTATTAAATATCCCTAGTCTATTACAAGCACGGCTTTGCCGGATACAAAGACTAAATTCTAGAGATAAATAATGAATCGTAAAACAAATTTCTGACCAAGTGCTTTTGAGCGGCAAGTTCAAAAGAACTTATCTCACTCAGGTGGGTGTGTGAATAACTCAATCACAATATTCCTTATATAAGTCTAGCTTGGGAATATTAACAAAGTGATGAGTTTGTGCACGAGTGTATGTCCTATTAATGTCTAATGATTATCTGGACAGAATGTTGAGCTTCAATTAATGCTTCAACAATTAACTCTCTTCAATGCACCACCCTTCTTCAATGTAGCAAGTCTTCTATTTATAAGAGGAGTAAATGTCTTGAGTCTTGTAGAATAAGGATAATATTTGAATTTCCAGCTGGGTAGGTGAGGAGCATTTAATGCAGTATCCTTAGCATTAATGGCGAAGATACGCATGCCTGAAAAGTCTGATGGGTAAAGACCCCTTAGTCTCAACCGGTTACCTGCAAAATCAAGTAGAGACAGAGTATAGCTAAAAGTAGCTATGTGTCAGACGGTGCATCAATCATTACAGAGCAGGTAAACTACTTTTTGATAAAACAGTAAGAAAAGACAGGGACAATCAGCAAGGTTGACTTTAAGATGGAACGATGTAACCTGACTGACAGTACAGACTGTCTTTCTTTATCGGTAAGTTGAGAATGGAGTTGATCAGCAACTTCTTTAGTAAGTTGATCGGCAACTTGTGTAGCAAGTTGATCGACAACTTGTCGCATGTTAAGAATAGAGTTGATCGGCAACTTGTTTACTGGTCTGCTGATTTGCTTCCTCTTGCTGGTTTGCCTTGTTGAAGAGATGTAATACACCTGTGCAGGTCACAAAGAATCCTAAGGGTACCTAAGAGGTTCTAATAAAATTGGGGGATCCTAAGTGTAGACATGATTGGGATTAAGTAATTCTAGTGTCTAGGAATCTATTTGAACAACAATCTCCTCCTAATTACTTAAGTCCAATCACCCTTAATACTAAGGACATCTCTTAACTTAGGGAAATTGTTTCTGCAGATGTCTAGGTGAAATCATTTCCTAAGGTAAGTCACACTAAATGTCTAAAGTAAAAGGTGGATTCACCAAAATAAATGGTGAAGCCGGTTCAGCGAATCGGCAAGAGTGATGATCTGCATGAAAGATTAACATCGAATAATGCAGATAACACAATTATAAGAAATAACATATTAGCACAATCAAAATATCATTAGGCAAAGAATTTGTCTATGGAGGTCTTCATAAGATATCTACATCATAGGCTATGTCGACTCAAGAATCAACAGCTGGATCTGAAGTCTTGGGATCTTCTGCTGGAGTCGATTCCTTTGTAGTAGATTCAGTCTTCTTCCTTTTCTTCTTTGCTCTTTCCTCCTTCTTTTCTGCTTTCCTCTTTGCCTTGCTCTGTCTTCTTTGAGCACTCTACAATCTTTCAGATAGCATCTTGTTGTTCACCTCGAGTTCAGCAATCTTTAACTTGGTTTGAACAAGTTCATTCCTTTGATCAGCAAGTTTCTCTATTGAGGCTTCAAGTTTGCTGCGGGTATCATTGTGCTCGGCAAGTAGAGTCTTCCATTTATCTCTGACAGATTGAGTACTCGTTCAGTTCTATCTTGCAGCAGATTTTTCATATCATTGTAGACAGATGTCTTGAGCCTGATAACATCCTCCTCTTGATTGGACTTATGTATCTGCCTCGTAAGCTCCTTGGTGGATTGTTTTAATAAATCCATAATGGAATGAGAGAAATCAACCAAATCACCACGACTAGCAGCTTCTTTCTGATTATAGTCTAATCCTTCTTTAAACAAATGAAAGTCATAAATGCTGTTGAAGATGATGGGCTTGTCAACGTAAATCGGTGCAGCAAAGACTTTGGGATTTTTGAGAAACAGAGAAGAGTCAAAATCCACATTTTCTAAGTCAGCATCCTCGATCTGTACATCATCAACAACGATCGGCAACTCATCATCAGAAATAATTATCGGCAATGGAGAAGATGGAAGAGGAGCTGGAGGTGGAGGTAAGGAAAGAACTTGATGGAGTACAGGATCCTCATCGGCAACAACAATAGCACCGGCAGAGATAGCATCGGCAACAAAAAGATCAGCAGGGACAAAAGTTGAGACAATATCGGCAGGTCTAGGATAAACAATCTCCAGAGGATAATTGGGATGAACAATGATATCCCTATCTCATGGCAGATAAAATATGCCGTTGTCTTCCATAGATAGCAACAGAGCTAGCTGAAACACCATATAAGCAATGCCTTCCAAAATCATAATCACCAATCTAGCATTCATCATCTTAGAAGTGTAAACCAGGTGATCGGCACGCTGACGAGGATGAAACATCGGCAGAGTAATGGCAAGTGCAGCTGATTTGACTAAGTGCACAAGGCCACGAGCGTTGATATGCCGATATTCCAGAATTTCTCTAAGCTCATCGTTTATCATAGAGGATCTCCTCATCCAACCATTTGAAGTGATGCACACTTCTTTTGGAGATAGACCAGAGAGAACGACCTTACCACCTATACTCAGATTACCAGGTAGTAGACATCGAGGTTCATAGACAATTTTCTGCTTCAATCTAGAAATCCGAGGAGTCATTCCCTTTGTACGAATACGGTCATCTTTGATCCATGGAAGGAATATTGGTCTATCACTGGTTGATGCGCCAGAAGAGAATGGATGCTTGGTGAAATGAGGGTGGTCTTTTCCAAATGGAAGTGGACACCTTTGGAGGGTATATTTGAATGATAGCCTCGGATGAACATTAAAGAGAGGCTGTCCAAAACTGTTGGAAGGGATAGAAGCATTGGTAGTGTACCAGTTGGAGCACATCATATCTTTCCCATTCTGAAAATAATCATAGTTGGCAGGTGGAGAAGTATCAACAGCATCAGCATTCACGAAAGCTTGTTCTCCCACCTCCATATAATCAGCAGGATCAGTCTCATCGACATGATTTCCATTGGCACGAACAGCAGTTGGAGCAGGAAGAGGAAGGGGGACGGTAGCCGGCAAGTTAATCAATGGCTGAATAAAAACTTCTTCAAATTGTAAGCTTGCAGCTATTTCAGCATCAAGATCAGTAGTCCTTTCATCAGTACCTCCTCCTAACTCAACAATCTCCTTGATTCCAGTAGGTTCAATAATTAGCAATTCAGGAGTTACAGTGACTAACTGAGTGTCTGTAGTTTGCTCAGCAAGATGAGTGTCTGCAGTTTTCTCATCAGTCACTTGTTCAGAATAAGCTCCTCCTGAAACAGATACATCAACTACATCATCCAATGGTTCCAATGGTTGAGTGTCCATAGTTTCCTCAACAGGAGTAGTTTGATCAGCAGATACTTCAATCAGAGGTTGAGTGTCAGTAGTTTTCTCAACTTGAAATTCCACAACCCCTTTAACAGTTTCATCGGCATGAACTTCAGTACTACTTTCACTCACCACTACAGATTCTGCAAAGGCTTCAGCAGAAGAGGGAGCTTTCTCCATGATAGATCTTATCGGCATCTTGTCACTGTCGGTCGTTTGAGAAGTTGAAGGAGAGACATCGGCAACTTTATGAGCACAAACCAATTCTCCAAGTAAGTCAGCACCATCATTGTCATCATCATCACTATCAGCAGAATCACTGTCAGCATCAGCATCAACATTTTTATCGGCAACCTTTTCACCATCAGCATCAGACAGAGTCCTGCTGCTGCTAGGCGAAGGAGCATGAGTAACTTGATCGGCAAGATCTTCGGCAGCCTGACGATCGACATCTTGCTTCATCAGAAATTTGTTTGACTGTTCAATTAAAGCCAAAGTGACCTTATTTACAGATCTATGGAAATGAGCATTGAGAGGACTATCAACAGGAGCCTCATCATCATTGTACGTCAGCAGGTCTTCATCATTTTCCAGTCTGCCAATCTGATAAGGATCAAATTCAGTGAATTGGGAGAGCTGATTGAAAGTTCTGGCATAAATGATCCACACATCTTGAACCATCAGGTCTTGTCTAATTCGATCTTGAAAAATATAGACTTGGTTCCAGTGAAGTGGTAGATAGTCAAAATAGCGACCAAAATTCAGCTTCAGTTCAGCTTCTTTCAACTGCTTGAACTTAGAGAGAGGGAAGAACTTCTCATTTCAGTGCGAATGTTCAAACTCCGGTAGTCAACATAGTCAGAAGTTTTCCCAGATGGCACAGTGTCCTTCATTTCTTCATGAAACTGAAGAAGACGACGAATGAAAGGAGGCAGATGATCAATCGGAAAGACCCATTTCTTGTTCAAGACCTTGTTAGTGAAGGACCAAGGGTTCCTGTAGAAGGTGTGGAAGGTGGGATTTCTGATGGGAGCACATTTCCTTGAAGTCTGAGACTTGAGCTTTTTAATAACATCTTCAATACTTTTGCCATCAGCAAAGTCATCGGTAAATTCTTCATCAGGAATTTCAACTTTGACAGAAGGATCGGCAGTGAGAGAAGCACCAGCAAGATGAGAAGGAGAAAATCTAATCAACTTTGCTCTTGGATCAGCAGAATCAATGGGAGCAGAAGGAACTTCGTCGGCAACAGGTTTTTGCTTCTTCATCGGCAAGGCCATTTTATCAGCAACTTGAGTACACTTCTTCATCGGCAAGTCTGATTCGTCGGCAACCTTTGCCTTCTTTGACACCACTTTATCAGCAACCTTCACCAATTTTCTTTTCTTTGGAGCACCAGGAGTAGAATCGGCAAGAATTCTATCTTTTGAAGGAGCAGGAGTAGAGACTACAAATTGTGAAGCAACTAAAGGAATTGTCTTAGCTCTTTTCTTCTTTGGAGCGTCAGCAGGTGCTGGTGCAGGTGAAACAACACTAGAAGCCTTCTTTTCAATTCTTTTTCAATCTTTAGCATCAAAAGATTTTAATCTGCTGAAAGAAATGCTGGATGAAGAACGGTCTGCATTGACTATGATGGAATTTCTTCTCAAAATCATACTGATCAAGAGATAATGACATCCTTTCCCAGGATTGGGTTTGTTCTTCAGTCTATCAGAAGACCATTTGTCAGCAGCAGTAGCAATGATCCGGAATATATAAGCACACCAGTTGAACTCAATCTGCAGAACAATGGCGGCCATGGCTTCAAACTGCACATCAGTTACATTGCTATGAGATCCAGATCGGCAAATGAAGCATCTATCCACTATCTCAGCAAGAGGATAGTATCGGCGAGGATAATGAATCTTCAGATGACTGGTACCACTGAGTCTTGGACCAGCTCCTCTCATAAGATTCCATGCCTTGTCCAATTCCTCATCATCAACAAGAGCACTCAACCCTTCATTCCTAAGAGAGGTAAAAACTTCAGAAATAGAAGAGGGAGTAAGAGAAATTTGCACGCCCAAGACTGTAGAATTGATGGAGACAATGATTGAAGAGTTACCCAGAGAACAGACAACAGAGGAGTTGGAGAAGAACTCTTTGACCAGATCCACTAACACAAAATCAACTCCAGATGGAGTAATTAAAGAGTCGAGCAAAGACCCAATAAGAATATTCTTCAAGAAAACCCCATCGGCTTCGTCATTGAAGTAGCCAGAGTCAACATAACCTCCGTAGATATCTTTTTCGCCGGACATTTTCTGCAAGTTACTCAAAAATCTCACAATGTTAGAAAGAAAGACAAATCAAAACAGGGATGATTAGAAATGAGCAGAGTATAAACATTGACAATTACCAGATTATGAAGATAAAGGCAAATAAGAATTGAATCTAAGTAGTCGGTAAGAGGAGTGAGAGAGAGAGAAAGAGCAGTAAAAATGGCGGAGAAATTTTGAAAGATTTTGAAAGGGCATTATATATGTTATGGGGGAGAGAGAGAGAATATGAGAAGGCAAGAATAATGAGAAGTAACTGTACCTATTATCTCGGATAACGTGCGCACGCAAAATTTAATGCGCACACAAAACGGTGAGAAATGAACAGTTAAAAGAAAGAGGGAGAAGGGGTAAATTAGTCAAAAATAAAAAGGTGATGATGACCAGTTACCTTGCTGATGTATCGCAGTAAATGGGATACATCATGACACGATTTTGGGTAAGAAAGGTACACACACGTGTCAGGGAGTTGGTATGACCGATGTACCTTTGATTTGACTGCTAACGTCATGTGTCAGGAATCTTATCTTTTTGCAGAGACGTGCTGATTTGATACTTTTAAAATATCGGCAAGATACTTTGGTTGGCAAGATAATTTAGTCGGCAAGATATGATGATTGGCATGATGTTGTCAGCAATATTTTGTCGGCAATATCATTTGGTCGGCACGATTTTCACACTTGCTGATGAGATCGGCAAAATAATTTGGTCGGCAAGATTTTCATACTTGCTGATGAGATCGACAAGGCTAGAACAATAGGCAGAGTTAGCACAGTTTTAACCATAGAAATCAATCATACCTAGTTCACCTCTTAGGAATTCAAATCTTTTCTGGTCTAAGGGCTTTGTCAGTATGTCTGCTCTTTGGTAATCGGTATAAACTTTGAGCAGCACCACGTTTCCCTTTTCAACATGTTCTTTCAAAAAGTGATACTTGATGTCTATGTGCTTGGTTTTGGAATGCATGACCGGGTTGTTTGAAACTGGGATGGCAGATTGATTGTCACAATATATGGGACAAATTTGAGATGGAACTTCATAGTCAACAAGCTGCTGCTTCATCCATAGGATCTGTGAACAGCAACTGCCGGCAGCTATGTACTCAGCTTCAGTAGTAGAAGTGGAAATTGATGCTTGCTTCTTACAGGACCAAGACACCAATCTATCACCAAGAAATTGGCAAGTCCCACTTGTACTCTTTCTTGTTACCCTACAAGCTGCAAAGTCTGCATCTGAATAACCTATTAGATTAAAAGATGAATCTCTAGCATACCATAATCCAAGGTTAGCAGTGCCACATAGATATTTAATGATATGTTTAACAGCTTGCAGATGAGATTCCCTAGGGTCAGCTTGAAACCTGGCACAAACACAAACAGCAAACATAATTTCTGGTCTACTGGCAGTAAGATAGAGGAGTGAGCCGATCATACCTCGGTAGACAGTCATATCTACTTTCTTACCAGACTCATCCTTATCTAAGTGAATGTTAGTGCCCATAGGTGTGCTTTGAGAGTGAGCATTTTCAAATCCAAACTTCTTAATTAATTCTTTTGCGTACTTGGCTTGACTGATGAATATTCCCTTATTGGATTGCTTGACTTGAAGTCCAAGGAAATATGTTAGTTCACCCATCATGCTCATCTCGAACTTGCTCTGCATTAGCTTCTCAAATCTCTTGCAAAGTGATTCATTAGTAGAACCAAAAATAATATCATCGACGTATATTTGAACAAACAATGAATGACCCTTGTGCTTGGAAACAAATAAAGTAGTATCGATTTCACCTCGAGTGAAACCTAAGCCATCACTAAGTAAGAACTTAGAAAGGGTTTCATACCATGCCCTTGGAGCTTGCTTTAGGCCGTAGAGAGCTTTCTTCAATCGGTAGACATGATTAGGCTTCTTAGAGTCCTCGAAACCAGGTGGTTGTTCAACATACACAAGTTCTTGGAGTTCTCCATTCAGGAAGGCACTTTTCACGTCCATTTGATACAGTTTGAATTCTTTGAAGGCGGCATAGGCTAAGAAAAGTCTTATAGCTTCCACTCTTGCAACAGGAGCAAATGTCTCATCGTAGTCAATCCCTTCTTCTTGTCGGTATCCTTTAGAAACTAACCTTGCTTTATTCCTTATGATCTTCCCTGCTTTATCCAATTTGTTCCTGTAGACCCATTTTGTACCAATCACTTATTGAGATGATGGTCTTGGCACTAGTTCCCACATATTGCATCTTTCAAATTGATTTAGCTCCTCCTGCATTGCTTCCACCCAGCCAGGATCAGCAAGAGCTTCTTCAGTCTTCTTTGGTTCTATATTGGAGACCATAGCAGATGAGAAGAGACTCTCGGCGAATGCTCTACTAAGGTTTCTTGTCAATCTTGGTCCAAAGACATCACCAATCACATTTTCTAATGGATGATCATGAACTGTTCTAACTTCCCTTGGTACATCTTGTCTGACTATATCTTGTTGTAAAGATTCGAGAGGAGGATCAAGATCAGCAGGTGGAGAAGGAGAATTAGAGTTTTGGGTGAGAGGTGGATTAGATTGAGAGCTTGTTGGGAAGGGCCTTATAACAGAAATTGGTTGAGGGCTTGATCTGTTTCCAGAATGATCAGCGGAATTTTCATCGGCAAATGGATTGTGAAATTCATCAGCAGATTTTGGTTCTGCCGATGAAGGGAAGTATTAAGCTTCGGTTGATTCTTCTACTGATATAACTGGATCAGCAGCTGGAACTTGTCCTGCATGGTTAGTATTGCTGGATTCACCTGTCTCATGAGCACTAGATTCATTAGTACTATTTGCAGCCTTGTCAGACTCTAGCAAATCAAATTCATCAAAGGTTACATGAACAGATTCAACAATTTTCAAAAGTTTCTTATTGAAAACTCGAAAGGCCTTACTGTGTTTAGCGTATCCAACAAAGATTCCTTCATCAGCTTCCTCATCAAATTTTCCTTTGTGCTCTTTACCGTTGTAAAGCACGTAACATTTGCAGCCGAATATTTTGAAGAATCCGATGTTGCGAATTCTGCCTCTCCAGAGTTCATAAGGAGTCTTGTTATGGAATTTGTTGATGAGAGATCTGTTCTGAGTGAAGCAGGCGGTATTGATGGCTTCAGCCCAAAAATATTTCGGCAGCCTAGCTTCAGCAATCATGGTCTTACCAGCTTCAATAAGAGTTCTGTTCTTTCTCTCAACGACACCATTTTGTTGTGGTGTACCGGCAGCTGAGAAGTTGTGGTCTATGCCATTATCATCACAGAACTGAGCAATACCATTGTTCTTGAATTCAGTGCCGTTGTCTGATCTCATGCTGATGATATCGCTTTGTTTCTGTGTTTGTAGTAGTCTGAATAACTTGGTAGCAATGGTATAGGTGCCATCTTTGTGACTGAAGGTTTCTACCCAAGTATATCTAGAGAAATCATCTACTACAACCAAAGTGTATCTACTTCCCCCAATACTTGCAGTGGTTGTGGGGCCAAATAGATCCATATGTAGCTATTGGAGGCACTTAGAAGTTGACATGCAGGGCTTGCTTCGGAAAGATGACTTATGTTGTTTTCCAAGCTGGCAGGCCTTGCATTTCTTTGCATGATCAGCAGACACTTGAGGTAGACCGGTTACCAAATTTGAACCAGCAAGCTTAGATAGATACTTGAAGTTCAAGTGACTGAGTCTCTTGTGCCATAGCCATGAGTTCTCACTGATGTTCTTAGCTACAAAACAAACATTAGTAACACCAGTAATAGTACTTAAATCTACTGCATAAATGTTACCTTTACGTTTGGCAGTGAGAAGAGTTTCATTGGAAGCAATGTCTTTCACATAGCAACTGGAAGTAGTAAATACACATTGCATTCCTTTATCACAGAATTGTGATATTGATAGAAGGTTGTGTTTCAGACCATCCACTAGAGAGACCTTATGTACAGTAACTGCACCTCTCTTGATGGTACCTATACCGATGATTTTTCCTTTGGCATTATCACCGAAAACCACTGGGGGACCTGATGCTTCTGAGATATGGGCAAGTGGATCTGCAAATCCTGTCATGTGCCTTGAACAGCCACTATCTAGAATCCACAAATCCTTGCTTGCACCGGTTGAGGCCATGAAGCATTCCTGAAATAAAACGGTATGCTTATGGTCCCCTTTATTCTTGGGTCCGAGGGTTAGTTCCTCTTTGGCAACCACATCTGGCCACCACTAGAGGATGCAACCTCAGTGGGTCCAGATAGGTGCTTCAAGAGGCATTCATGAGCCTTGTGACCATAATCAAAACAATTAGAACATCTCACTTGACTGATAGGCTGTGGAGTCGGTAGAACATCATTCTGTTTAGTCAGTACATCGGCAGAACTAGGGAATTGAGCAGGCACAAACTTAGTAGGTTTAAAGGTGCTAGTTTTGCCTTTCTTTCAATTCTGTTTACCTTTGGCAGTTACCTTTTTAGGTACTTGTCCATCGGCAGCAGATGTGGTTAGACCGGCAGTACTAGATCTGCTGATGTATTCACCAAGAATACCGTTATCAGCAGACTCAGTATCAGCAACCTTAACATATCTTTGTTTGTGCTTATCATTCCTTTTGTTCTGGTTCTTAGGATACTTCATTGTCACAACACTGTATATTGGCTTAGCATCCTTATGCACTGAGTTAACAGGACTACATTCAACTTGTCACGACCCGAAATCTAGGCTCTATTTTATTAGTAATTAAATGATTATTATTTAATTATTTGCTTATTTATTTATTTAATTTTTTATTTATTCAAATAATTATGTGTGCAATTTATGTGTTATAATAATTATGCCTAGCATTTTATTTGGGTCATTTGTGCTAGTGTGGTAGTGTTGGGTCTTAATTGATAGTTGGGAGTGTAGTATTTGTGTGTAGTGTGAGAGAGGGGGCCTTAGTGTAACATTTTGAATTATTTCCCCCTACTCCCCCTCACCTCCCTCACCATCTCCCTCACCCTCACCATTCTCCCAGTAATCTCTCTCTCTCCTCCAAGTTTGGTAAGTTTTCTTCATCTTCCTTCTCTCTTCATTTTCTCCATCTTCCTCTCATCTTCTCTCATTTCTTAAAACTTGAACCTTGTTTAGATCGTCGTTAGGATCGCGTAGAATCAAAAAGAATCGAATTCCGTCAACTTTCATTATTTTCAAGTAAGTTACTTTTCCCCCATTTTTATGCTAAAATATTCATATCATGTTCATATAATGCTTTTGTTGTTATATTTGAAGTTTGGTTGAGTTTAGAATTGATTTGGGATTTTATTTGAGTTTTTGGGTAAAAATGGTGAAACTTGAATGTTGGTTTTGATTCTTGAATTTGATTGATAAAAGGTGTTGTTAAGATCCCCTTTTTAGTTAAATGATGTTTGGGTACCTTAGAAATCTTGTTGGGAGGATTGATTTTGAGTGTTATGAAATATGTGAGGAAATGGTTATGCATTTTGTTGAACCCAGCTGAGATTTCTCCCCAGCCCGTAGACCAGGCGCCCGCCTACTCCCACTTTTTCTAGCGCCTGACTTTCTATAAATTCAAGCGCGCGTCTGCCCTGGCCCAAGCGCCCGCCCGCCCCCTGTTCCAGGAATTTGACCTTTTTGCTTGTTTAAACTAAATGGCTTAACTAGTTTAGGTTTAATCCTTCTAATTAACTTAAGATAACACCGTGGAACACTTTATTGTGTGGATTTGGTTCTTTGTGAATAAATATGATGTGAAATTTATTTAAGTACCGTTTTGGTAATGTTGGGCATCTTTAATGTGCGGATTGGATTGGTTTACCTTTGTGGTGATTTAATTGGATTGGTTCCCTACTTTGGAACCTTAAGTTGTTTATTCATGCTAGATTATTATTACTTAGCATTTATTTGGAAGCCCAGCTGGCATACTTGTTGCATCGGGCGATGGGAAGGATTATAATGGCAAAGCCAAGTCCATTATAATGTTGACCATTGTTTTGCCCCCTTCTTTACCCCTTTTCCAGATTGGCCTTGGAAAAGTTAAGTTAGCGTTCCTCTGTGAATGTATCTAGCTACCGGGCATGACTTTGTGTCATGGTCCTTGTCCTTTGTGACACTGTTATGGTTATTGGTTCCGGTACCGGGGTTTTCTCTTCGGCTTTCATGCTATTATGAAGATGATGATTTGTTGATTATTGAAGCTGCGCAGCGATCCTTTATTTGGATGTTCCGGTTTGGAAAACCTTGGCTATATCCTTTGTTATGTGTTTATTTCCGCTGCTATCTGTTATGTGATAAATGCTATGTGCTATGTGATATTTATTATTGCTTATCGCTTCGTGCATCATAGCTTGTCATATAGTTGCATTAGTAACTTATTGAGATTTATCTCACCCCCTTTTCTTTTATCTTTGTTTTTCCTTAATCCCCCCCCCCAGGTGCTAAGGATTAGTCTCGCTGATCACGAGAAAGAGGACGTCGAGTGTGGATCCATTCTTTTGGGGAAGGTTATTATAGGTTGGTTTACATTATGTAAATGTGTAACCATTTTGGGTTAGTTGTACCAATCAATGACGTCACTAAGAATTGTATATTTGTATTTTGTTGGGCATAAACTTGTGGAAGTTTATGATAGTTGTATTGGTTTTTATCAAACTTGGTTTTGTAAAACTTTGGATCATTACCTTTCGGTATCAAATGGAATTTTTTAACTTCGGTATTTGTCAGTTTTGGTTTTAAGTCGACGTCCAGCTCGCTGTCTCGAGCCAGCGGGGTCCGGGGTCGCGACACAACTTTCTCATCCTTTTTCTTGGTCGTACAAGTTTCAGTAGAGCTACTGCTGCTGGAATCAAATCCTAACCCAGATTGGTCCTTATATGACATTTGGGTCTGTAGGATTGTTTCAACGGCAACTCTAGATTTTGTGTAAGAATCAACAATCCTTGAGAGATGATTGTTTTTTTTCACAAGATCTTCGATCTGAGCTATCAATACTGCTACTTGGCTTTTGAGATCCAGGTTTTCTTTCTTTAGAAGAACAGACTCAAGCTCATGTCCTTTGAGAATCTTAAGTTCAGACACAAGCAAGTCATTCTCTGTAGAAATTCTATTGAAATCAGCAGCCATCACTTTATGAACGCTACTCAGCTTCTCATGATCAATAAAAAGTTCATCCATTGTCTCTACCATTTCAGCTTTGGATATTTCAGGAAAGGGGTCAGCTAAAATTTTGGTGGCAGAAGGAATAGGTTTGGGAGAGAAGTCAGGTAGAGAAGAGATGGGTTTAGATAAGCTTTTGGCAATGCTAGGATGCTCAGTGAATGAGAATTTTCTGGTCATCGGTAAGGGTTTAGGTTTGATGGCAGTGAATAGAATAGAGTTACACTGACCATAAAGAGAGGTTCCCACTTGGTGAACTCTGTATCCATTTGGGTTCTCTGCTTTGACACTAATCTCTTTGAAGTGTGGTTGAGGTCTTCCAGTAGCTTCTTCTCTGACTGGAGATCTTGGAGGAGATGGATCTCGGTAGACTGGAGTCGGCAATGTTGATGTATCGGCATCTTCCATGTCTAGGGCGAAAAAACATACATCGGCATCTTGTAGATACCCCGGGGAACCACGGCTTGGCTAGAGCGGTGAATTATCCTAGGATGTCTAACTTGTTTTAGATTGTTTAGAGTCGCCACCTATGTTTTTAAAGGAACATAAGAAAAACCTAGAAATAGCCTAATTTATGTACAAAACCAGAGATTCGGGAGAGAAGGGTTCGGGGGTTAGGTGACGGAGTGGGAAGTACTTAAACACCCACTCCGCCCCGCTTACGCGGGTCTTGCTACTATTGGTGTTCTAATATTTACATGTCCTTCAATTAATTAAATAGAAAGGTGCTAACAATTGTGATGAGAAGAAAAGGGGAAATAAAGGGGAAATAAAATAGAATTGTTTTATTTATTTAATGATAAAGATTACATGTAACAAGTAATGTTAAAGAATTACATTAAGAGATGAAGAGAAATTAACATGGTGAATTAAAGTTAAGATTAAAATGTAGGGAGATAACCTTAACTAACTTCAATATGTGAAGTAGTCATGTTGGTCATGTCCCATTAATGGGGATTGCATACATCAAGAAGAAGAAGACAAAGGAAGAAAATGGAGTTGTACCTTGAGAAACAGGACTTGGAACCTTGACTTGAAAGTGTTGTTGTTGTAATGAAATTGTTGTAGAACAATTTGTGTAGAGTCTTGTTACTAAGAACTCTTGTTGGGAGAATTTGTGTATAATGTAGTTGGTGAATCAAGGTTGGAGTCCAAAAAGAAGTCCCTTTTCCAAGGTAGAAGATGATGGTTTTTATAGGTAAAAAAGAGAGGGAAATGATGGAGGGAAATTGGTCATCCATGTGAAATGGAATGAGCCAATCACAAATAAGATAAATGAATAAAAGAAAAATAAAAGAAATAAAAGAAATCAAATAATAAATGAAAGAAATATTAGTTTTTGGGAAAAGGCTTAGAATTTGGGATTGGGAGTTAATGAGAAAAGGGGGGATGAATGTGGATGTAAAAAGATGGTTTTTGTGATCAAGAAAAGATGTTTGTAAATAAGAAAAGGGAGGGAAATAAAGTGCAATCCGTTACTGCCAAAGTGGGAAGCGCGCGGGTCCGGCTTTTGGGGCGGGACGCGCGCGCGGCTCACTGGCAGTGCCGGAAGCGCCCGCGGGTGAAAAATGACAGAATGACCCTAAAAGTTAACTCTGTTATGCAGTTTAGTCCAAAACTAACGGAATCAGTTAGGAACTTAACCGAAGTAACAGAAATCAACAAAAATAAGTTAAATAAAAATACTTTGTATGCAATCGGGGTGAGAGGTCCAAGGCGGGGTGTCTACAGAGCCCTCGGCGACGTGGATTGCGAAGCAAAACGCGTCGACGAAAGAAAGACAACCGCCGAGGACATCGACAAGAGAAACAAAGACTCGATAAAGCAGGAATTTGAAATTACAAAGGATAGAAATGCGCTCCCTGTGTGAGCGACTTTTGCTGATGGAAGAGGTATAGTGATTTTAGTGGTTCACCATGGACCAAAATTGGTGCTCTGTGCGGCACCTGGTGCTCTGTGCGGCACTTGTTGATTCTGGTGCGCGGTGCGGCATATTCTGATGCGCTGTGCGGCACTTGTTGATTCTGGTGCGCGGTGCGGCATATTCTGATGCGCTGTGCGGCACTTGTTGATTCTGGTGCGCGGTGCGGCATATTCTGATGCGCTGTGTGGCACTTGTTGATTCTGGTGCGCGGTGCGGCATATTCTGATGCGCTGTGCGGTACTTGTTGATTCTGGTGCGTGGTGCGGCATATTCTGATGCGCTATGCGGCACTTGTTGATTCTGGTGCTCTGTGCGGCACCTGGTGCTCTGTCCGCACCTGTTATGTGTATGCTTTGCAGATATACGTGCTTGTGTGAGATGTGAAATAGGAATTGCGAGAGAAAATTGTGATTGTGGTGTGATATGTGATTTGAAAGCACCTTTGTAATGAGAGAGAAGTAAGAATGTAGAAAGTGATCTTATGTGCGGTGTGATTTTGAGGAAAGCATTGGATGTATTCATACCTTCACTTACCATTGCCGCTTGAGTGGAGATGGATTCTTGATGTCCGCGGAGGATGCTTTGATGGAGAATGTCCATTCTTTAGATGTTGATGAGAGAATGCCCTTGATGTTGAGTTGGCGAGATGGTACTCTGAATGATGGGTTGGTCGTGCCAAAGGCTGCCTACGTATCCCTTTAAGAGAATCAGACCAGCGTAGTTCAAGGATGATGGAGAACGCTGGAGGAGAGGCTAGGAGCAAAGCAAAGTAAAGCACATAATTTTGCACATAGAAGGAGAAAAAGAAAGAAAAATTCCTTTTTTTTTTTTTTTTTTTTTTTTTAAAGATTAGAAAGGAAAGAATATGCACACATGTGAGGAAAAGAGATTTTTTTTTTTTTTTTTTTTTTTTTTTTTTTAAGTTCGTGGGTGAACCATTTTAACCATTGTGTGCTTGTGAAGCCAACCCAAGATCAAGTCATGTTCAGTCGAAGTCCGGATTGCCTCGCTTGAATTCTGTTGTCGCTGGTGTGCCCAACGAAGATTGATGTCTAGCCCCAAGAGATTTGTCAATTATGGGGCTTAAAAAGGCTTTTGATGCCGAGATGAGGGGTTGCTGATTGTAAAGCCCCTAGAATGCCTTTGATGCCAAATTTTGAGGGACTTGCATAATTCCAAGATAAATCAGCTCTTGGACCATTCGAGTAAATCTCCCTTTGTTGTTGTAGTGAGCAAGCCCCAAGAGGAGATCGTTGATGCCAAGCTTCGAGAGATTGCAAAGCCCCAAGTGTCGTGGGTTTGTAGATGGCGGGATGTGAAGACCTTTCATTGTAAAGCCCCAAATTATCTCGTGATTGGCTCGGTATTGAGAGCGGATATACCGTTTGGTAGAATTCTTGATAGAGATCTCCTTCTTTCTCTTACTGGGGAGATGAATGGCCTCATTGTGGTCGATACCCAAATGGCTGAGGGCTTATGTCAAAGGATGCAGTAATGTCTTGCGATGCCGTCGAGGTCGCGGAGGATAAGGTCTTGGCGTGATAAAGTCTCAAATGAGTATGCTTGCTTGACTCTTCTTGAGTTGAACTAATGACGGATCTTCGGATGCAACTAGTGCTGTGGCCCAACTTTATCTGAGCTGCACCTCGTGCTTTTGATCTTGGAGAAGGGGGTGCTGAATTGCAGAAACATTGGGATTGGCCGTGGCATTTCCCGCTATAACCCTGTTTTGATTAGAGTTTAGCATATTGAATCTTTTTCCTTTTCTCTAAGACTTCCTTCAAAATCTCGCTATGAGTTCTAACAAAAATCATCAACTTCATTCATAACATCGGAGTCTTCATTTAAAACCAAGAGGCCTTTGACTGGAAGTGTTGAGAGACTCTTGAAGCTTGATCCCTTTCATGGAGCCATAAGACTATTCAACATTGCACTTGCTCGAGTATTGTTGCCCAAAAGACTGTCGGGCGCGAAGCCCTAATACTGCCCCTTGCTTGAATTACTGTAATGCCGTAGCCCAAAAGATTGTAGATTGCGAAGCCCGTTGAGACCTTCGGTGCCGAATTGAGGAAGCTTCCAATGTTGCACATGACTTGGCTGGGGATACTGCTGGGGAGTTAATTGCTCTTTGTCGAGAGAACCTTTAAGACTTGACCGTAGCCCTTAGAGTGCCATCATTAATTGCGAGAAAGATCCATCCTTGATTGGGGGAACGAGCACGGGCACACGCGACAAGAGGGCTTTTTGATATCCCTTTTGGGAGACTTTGAGGATAGTCTCACACATCTTTCTCGAACATAGCCTCTAGGGTGTATTGATTGTCAAGTGAAGCAAAAGAAGTCCTTGTCCTTGAGTCACATAGCCCCTAGGGCGTCACCATTTGTTGAGCAAAGCAAGAGTGACTCATCCTAGTGCGAGGGAACAAACATGAGAGGATATGGCAAGAGCTACTCCATTTCTCGGGAGCCTTTCGGCGTACTTTAGAAGCACATACTTGAAGAAGCCTTGAAAACTGAGACACATGTTGTTGCTATTTGCTGCCCAAGCCAATTTACTAGCTAGGGATTATTTGTGCAACCTCGTGCCCTTTTATGATGGGCTTGTTCTCGGATGGATCTTGGTTACCACGGGCCTTCTTTTCATGAACCCAAAAATGCACACTGCTGGAGAATGATGCCAATAACCCAAAACAACCTTTGATGGTGTCATATATTGTCGAGCCTTTTGCAATCCCAAAGTTGAATCGGTGGGGAATTGACTTGTTGGGGAGATCCAATGTAGAGCTTGTGCAGTTGTCTTCTTTAGAGGCCAGAGATCTCCATTTCTCTTTCCCTTCTCTCTCTCACTCTCTCATTTTTTTTATGACGCACCCTGTTTTTTGCCTAGACCGCCCTTTCGGGTTTTCAATCTAGCGGGCATCTCTTTTGCGTCTTCATTTTTGACTCGATTAATGAGGAAGTGTGCATTGACTCTAGCTGAGGATGAGAGACATGTGATTTTGCGGTGAAACCTTTTGTCACTAAAGATGAGTGACATTGACTCGACTAGGGAAGTGTCCCTAGTATTGACATGTATTTTTTTTATTGAATTGAATGACTCACGAAGGCAAGTAAGTCATTAAGAGAGAAGAGAAGGAAAGCCCCAATTTGATTGCAAGGAATTGGGAGTATGCAGAAAGAATAGAAGTCCCTAGACTCGACAAGGAGCGCGAAATGATTTCAAATCTAAGAAATTTGTTCAATCTTTTTGGTGATTAATTCATTGGCAAATGAATCGTATAAAGATGTCTTGACAAGTTCGAGATGAAGGCCGATCACCATAACGCGCTAGGGCTAAACATATCTTCTTTCTTGCATGAGACCGGACCCGCAGGTTGCCTACGTTCCTCCAGTGTAGAGGCTCAGGTCACCGTAGTTCTTGTGGATTCTCCATTCTTCGTGATGGAATTCTTGCTTCGTCGTGTTGCTTCGTCCTCCTTTGGTGGATGATGATGATGATCTTGATGTGAACTTCTTTGATTGAGGGGGATTTTTTTTTTTTTTTTCGTGTGCTCTAACTTTTGCCTAGGTTGATTTGATGGTTTCAACCTAGCGAGCTCTTTCTTTTTTTTTTTTAATCCCCCTTTGAAAACTTTGCTTGACTTCTTCATGATAGTTGCTCCACCTTGTTTGTCTTGGCTTCGTCGTTGATGTTGGCGTCGATGTTTAGCCCCTAGGCGTTCAAGTGATGGCCTTGTTCTAAAACTTTAGACATTTTTTCATCATTTTGCCAAGAATTAGATCGAACAACTTGGAAGAGTGTATAAGGACAAGAACGACTTTTATTTGATAAGAATACTCGACACTTAACATGGGACGAGAGAAAACATTAATGTACACAAAAGAGGACTTTTGACTCTTTTTTTTTTTTTTTTTTTATTCCTACTACTAGGTAGAGAAAGAGAAACGGAGATTGTTGTCGTCGTCCTCTTTGTTGAAGCCCCATTTCAAAACCAAGCCACTTCTTTGATGAGTTGCTCTTCACCCACGGTAAATTCGCCGTTGTCGATCAAATCTTGGATGATGTTTCGAAGAAGGAAGCACCCTTCGGTAGTGTGGCCACTATGCTTGTGGTAGCCGCACCATTCACCATGTGCATGATTCTTCGGTATCGTCTTCGGCTTGTACCCCTCCAAAGGCTTGACCTTTCCACTTGCCACCAAAATTTCAAATGCCTCGGCTTGGGTTACTCCTAGGAGAGGAGTGAAAACTCGGTTGTTGGTGGTACCTTTGTAGCTTTTGAGGGTCGGGCCACTTGAGCATGCTTTATCATTGAACTTTGCTTTGCTGTCGGTGAGCTCTTGCAAACGGGCTTTGAGTTCGGAAACCTCTTCCTTGTGAATTCTTCTTTCATAATCAAGACGGGCCTTGAGTTCGGAAACCTCTTCTTTGTGAATCCTCTTGTCGATATCGAAACGGGCTTGCCACAAATTGTCTTTACGGCGGGCATCCTCGACAATCCTATCCATTTGTTCCCCCATTGATTTCATTATGTTGAGTAACCCTTTGTTGGACACGAAATCATTTCCACCGTTGTTGTTGTTGCCGTTGGAAGCCATTGGACCTATTGAAAGAGCACGGTTGATCTTAGATTGGCCCCACAAACACCTTTTGGATAAAATGAATTAACCCACAAACAAAGAAAAAGACTCAACCACATAAGGAAAATGACTCTTTTTTGTTTTTTTTTTTTTATTTACAAAAGTCGGAAGGACGGAGTCCTTTTTGGGGTTTCTAAAAAAAATAGTGGAATCGTCACACTAGTATATAGACCTTCTCGCGGTCCCATATACTCATCGGATTCCACCACGTTTGTGATACCTACATGTGACGGATTAAACTAAATTAATGTAGTAAATCATACATGCGGGGATGGATTTTTTTTATTTTCGTCCAAGATAGCCACTTTTGGGGATGGGGTTTTATTTCGTCCATTGCAACAAGTTGGCATGCATGATTTGAAGACATTAGTTTAGGGAAATCTCGGCACATGGAAACCGACTTGAGTCACGGAGTGTTAGAACCTAGACTAGAATTGTGTGGCTTGTGCTCGGCTTGAATATGAGGCTTAAAGGTCACCCCCGGCATGTAGTCTTGAACTACGCCACGGGCTGAGGTTTACCGCTTCGAAAGAGCCAAGGTCGAGTGGAGCTTGAAACTTTCTAGGACGGGCCTCGACGGGTTTGGGGTTGGACTTGTGCGACTCGATAGTGAGCAGTTGATAAGAATATGTGCATGTAGTGTGAGGTCTAACATGTGACAAAACATTTTTTTTTTTTTCAAAAGAAATAAATAAAAAAAACAAATAAGCACATAATTACAACTTTCGAATCACCCGTGTGACCGATAAAACAAACAGAAAGTAAAAGAAATTGTATGCAGGCCCGGTGCCCACACACTGTCATTTTGTTCTGTTTCTGTGCACTGTTCTGTTCCGGGAATGCGCCCAGAAGCGCGTGCATTGGGTTGCCTATGCAGAAGGCGCGCGCGTGAGAGGAAGCAGGGCAGAGGCGCCCGCTTCTGGCTGAGAACCTGCAAATCAGTGGGTTCAAGGGATTGCCTTGACCCTTAATTAAAAAAACTTTCCCCTACAGAATTTGTTAGCACAGAAATATGGAATTGAAGGACAAGAAAGGAGGCGGGCGATTCTGGTAATAAGGGTCGGACGCGCGCGCTTTAGGCCAAGAAGGCCGGAGGCGCGCGCTTCCTACCCTTTTTACCAGAATGCCCAGAAAACAGAATAAAAGAACACCAAAAATGAAAACGCAAGTTTAACCCTCTATCGTCCCCAGCGGAGTCGCCACTGTAGATACCCCGGGGAACCACGGCTTGGCTAGAGCGGTGAATTATCCTAGGATGTCTAACTTGTTTTAGATTGTTTAGAGTCGCCACCTATGTTTTTAAAGGAACATAAGAAAACCTAGAAATAGCCTAATTTATGTACAAAACCAGAGATTCGGGAGAGAAGGGTTCGGGGTTAGGTGACGGAGTGGGAAGTACTTAAACACCCACTCCGCCCCGCTTACGCGGGTCTTGCTACTATTGGTGTTCTAATATTTACATGTCCTTCAATTAATTAAATAGAAAGGTGCTAACAATTGTGATGAGAAGAAAATGGGAAATAAAGGGGAAATAAAATAGAATTGTTTTATTTATTTAATGATAAAGATTACATGTAACAAGTAATGTTAAAGAATTACATTAAGAGATGAAGAGAAATTAACATGGTGAATTAAAGTTAAGATTAAAATGTAGGGAGATAACCTTAACTAACTTCAATATGTGAAGTAGTCATGTTGGTCATGTCCCATTAATGGGGATTGCATACATCAAGAAGAAGAAGACAAAGGAAGAAAATGGAGTTGTACCTTGAGAAAGAGGACTTGGAACCTTGACTTGAAAGTGTTGTTGTTGTAATGAAATTGTTGTAGAACAATTTGTGTAGAGTCTTGTTACTAAGAACTCTTGTTGGGAGAATTTGTGTATAATGTAGTTGGTGAATCAAGGTTGGAGTCCAAAAAGAAGTCCCTTTTCCAAAGTAGAAGATGATGGTTTTTATAGGTAAAAAAGAGAGGGAAATGATGGAGGGAATTGGTCATCCATGTGAAATGGAATGAGCCAATCACAAATAAGATAAATGAATAAAAGAAAAATAAAAGAAATCAAATAATAAATGAAAGAAATATTTAGTTTTTGGGAAAAGGCTTAGAATTTGGGATTGGGAGTTAATGAGAAAAGGGGGGATGAATGTGGATGTAAAAAGATGGTTTTTGTGATCAAGAAAAGATGTTTTTAAATAAGAAAAGGGAGGGAAATAAGGTGCAATCCGTTACTGCCAAAGTGGGAAGCGCGCGGGTCCGGATTTTGGGGCGGGACGCGCGCGCGGCTCACTGGCAGTGCCGGAAGCGCCCGCGGGTGAAAAATGATAGAATGACAGAATGACCCTAAAAGTTAACTCTGTTATGCAGTTTAGTCCAAAACTAACGGAATCAGTTAGGAACTTAACCGAAGTAACAGAAATCAACAAAAATAAGTTAAATAAAAATACTTTGTATGCAATCGGGGTGAGAGGTCCAAGGCGGGGTGTCTACACTTCTTCATCTTCATCGGCATATTCGTCTGAGTCAGTTTCACACCAAACCGGCAAGGCCTTTTCTGTGCTTTCATCGGCAACAAAGCTTCGAGACATGGGATGTCTCTTGTTGAATGATTTCCTCACATACTCATATTTTGGTTGAGGACATTTAGAAGCAAAGTGACCAGGTTTTCTGCAGTTGACGCAAACAAGATCACCTTTGTTGATCTTTCCGTCGTTAGCACTTGTTGAGGGTTTGTTGTAACTTGCTGGTTTTTGAAATGTTGGTGTGAATGATTTTGGTTGCTGGTAGCTTCCTTTCTGCTTCCTTTTGAAGTCATTAAACCTTTTGTAGTTCCTAGCGAAGGCGGCAAATTCATCTTCTTCCATAGGCTGTTCTGAGGTAGTTTCAGGAGTTTTGGAACTGCAGGGTATTGGATGGGGATCTATAGGAGGGAATTTGTTTGAAGGTAAGGATATCTGTGACTGAGCTGATAGAGACAAGTTTTTGAAATTTTTATCGAAAACGTTAAGTTTTTGCAGTTCTCTCTCATACAGAAATAGACTAGACAAAAGATTCTGAATAGAGGTCTTGTTCAAGTCTCTCACTTCTCTAACAGCGGTGACCTTGGTATGATACTCATTTCTCAAAGAACTTAGAAAACGAATATTCAGGTCTTTCATAGTATAAACCTTTCCTAATGAAGCACATAAATTACTTACCTCGAAGAATCTGTCGTAGGCACTCCTTAGTGATTCACCATCGTGTTTCTTGAAGGATTCAAAATCAGCAATACAATCGTAGAGTCTGTTGTCCTTTACCTGCTCATCACCTTCAAAGTATGCAAGGAGCTTGTTCCAGCATTCTTGAGCCGTGGAGCACAAGTCAATGAGTTTATATTGCTTGTCGTCCAAACCACAAGAAATAATGTGGCATGCTTTTCCATCTAAGGCAGCTGAAAGTTTGTCGTCCTCAGTCCATTCCTCTCTTGGTTTCTCGACCAAGGTTTCTTCAATCTGAACATGGGTTTCTTGTTCAGTGTCACGATCAGCATGTTGTG
The DNA here is from genome assembly GCA_026119855.1 of Campanula takesimana. Classification (NCBI taxonomy): domain Eukaryota; kingdom Viridiplantae; phylum Streptophyta; class Magnoliopsida; order Asterales; family Campanulaceae; genus Campanula; species Campanula takesimana. Next base: position 838,920 of record JAOWBW010000742.1, read on the forward strand.
TCAGCGGAGCGGAGGGAATAGGTCTATAGGTGGTTGAGACTTTTAAAGGAATGATTGGATCACCTTCTATGACCTTCATCAACCGATCATCGATTGAGTTCATATACTTTATCATACGAGATTTCCAGACACCAAACTCGTTGACATTTAACAACGGTATGGTAGTGATGTTAAATGACTGCATGATTTTTCCTGCCATGGTATCGGCAATACAAGCTGCAAAGCTTGGAAATTTCTTTCAAAATTCCAAGCTCTGATACCAATTGTTAGGCCCAATTGGTAGGAAAATAGGCTAGAGGGGGGGGGGGGTGAATAGCCTTTTTTTAAAAACTTTTCAAGATACACTTTTATAAATGCAAAGTCACTTATCAGTTTGCAAACTATTATCAGTAAGCACAGCGGGTAAAATATGACTTAGTTTTAACTCACACAAAATCAGTGTATAAAAGATTTTCAGAGCTTAGTTTAAACACAAAGTTGTTTCCAAAAGTTCAATGCAGTTTCAAGAGATTGGTCAAAGGAAATAATGATGAATCAGTAAGAACAATGCGATCTGCCGGTGATAGAGTTCCAACCGGCAGGGAGAATGTAAATAACACGGGACACAAGTATTTGGAGAGGTTCACAGTGTAAATACTGCTACGTCCTCTACCAAGTTTGGTCAGAACTTGGATTTGGGTTAAGAGCACTATTAAATATCCCTAGTCTATTACAAGCACGGCTTTGCCGGATACAAAGACTAAATTCTAGAGATAAATAATGAATCGTAAAACAAATTTCTGACCAAGTGTTTTTGAGCGGCAAGTTCAAAAGAACTTATCTCACTCAGGTGGGTGTGTGAATAACTCAATCACAATATTCCTTATATAAGTCTAGCTTGGGAATATTAACAAAGTGATGAGTTTGTGCACGAGTGTATGTCCTATTAATGTCTAATGATTATCTGGACGGAATGTTGAGCTTCAATTAATGTTTCAACAATTAACTCTCTTCAATACACCACCCTTCTTCAATGTAGCAAGTCTTCTATTTATAAGAGGAGTAAATGTCTTGAGTCTTGTAGAAGAAGGATAATATTTGAATTTCCAGCTGGGTAGGTGAGGAGCATTTAATGCAGTATCCTTGGCATTAATGGCGAAGATACGCATGCCTGAAAAGTCTGATGGGTAAAGACCCCTTTGTCTTAACCGGTTACCTGCAAAAGCAAGTAGAGACAGAGTATAGCTAAAAGTAACTATGTGTCAGACGGTACAGCAATCATTACAGAGCAGGTAAACTACTTTTTGATAAAACAGTAAGAAAGGACAGGGACAATCAGCAAGGTTGACTTTAAGATGGAACGATGTAACCTGACTGATAGTACAGACTGTCTTTCTTTATCGGTAAGTTGAGAATGGAGTTGATCGGCAACTTCTTTAGTAAGTTGATCGGCAACTTGTGTAGCAAGTTGATCGGCAACTTGTTGCATGCTAAGAATAGAGTTGATCGGCAACTTGTTTACTGGTCTGCTGATTTGCTTCCTCTTGCTGGTTTGCCTTGTTGAAGAGATGTAATACACCTGTGCAGGTCACAAATAATCCTAAGGGTACCTAAAGAGGTTCTAATAAAATTGGGGGATCCTAAGTGTAGACATGATTGGGATTAAGTAATTCTAGTGTCTAGGAATCTATTTGAACAACATAAAGTGCTGATGTGGACAAACGACAAAACATGCACACTCAGCATACACGTAGATGGAGATGCACCTCATAATTTGAAATTCTAATTGAAGACAGCTGTCATCCTTCTAGAAGAAGTTTGAAGCTTTTCCACTTGCTCTGTCTCCAACGGCTATAAAGGACAGCTGCGTACCAATCACGTTGTGACAGCTCATTGTCCTTGCTCTGCTCCCCAACGGCTAGTTCTTGGAGCTCAGCTATAAATAACATGCTCATTCACATTTTCCAAGCGGCTTGAGTTTTTGCTTCCAAAGAGAAACTTTGAGGATTTGAAGATTGCTTGCATATTTCTAGAATTCTCAAGATCAACCTTCATACCTTCATACTCAATCCAAGCCCAGATCTCATAAGCCTTTGTAACACCAGAATATCTTGTGCTCTCCATCTCATAGATTTAAAGAGCCCAGATTTCTGACACACACACACCTCTTGAAGTTTCGATCTCATCGATCCTACTTCTAGAGATACACCGGTTATTGTCTGGGATTTTGTTCTTTCATAGATTATAGATCTTTGAGTTAGTTTGTTCTCAATATTTGTAACTTGTAACACTCTCTCATAATAAGATCTCCATTAGAAATCCAAGACTAACCATCTTGGTAGAGGACGTAGATCTTTTCCCGATCAAACCTCTCCAAATAGCTTGTCTTTATATTCTGCTTTACATTCTACATTTAAGCTTTTATGATATATTGTTTTTTTAATCTTTGTAGATTGTCTAGCATTGATTGCATTGTGTTTGTGTGCTTTCTGCCTTAGTTCCATTTTGCGCCTCTCTTTAAACTAAATCTAAGTGCGTCCGTATTTACACTTCTGCGCATACTCCCTGCGCATAAGTGATTGCTTTAAATTTCCGATGTGCATTTCACACTCTTGCTGCGCGTTATACTTAGCCAAATTAAGAGTCGTACGCATTTGTCATTTATTTACAAAAGGGTTTGAAAAGAATTTTAAAACGCTATTCACCCCCCTCTTGCATTTTTCATACCCTTGTTGCCCCTTTGGGACCAACAAGTGGTATCAGAGCAAACACCTATATAAAACATTTCTGTTTTTCAAGCTTAACAGCTTGGTGTAGACACGCCGCCTTGGACCTCTCACCCCGATTCCATACATAGTATTTTTATTTAACTTGTTTTTGTTAATTTCTGTTACTTCCATTAAGTTCCTAACTGATTCCGTTAGTTTTGGACAAAACTGCATAACAGAGTTAACTTTTAGAGTCATTCTGTCATTCTGTTATTTTCACCCGCGGGCGCCTCCGACACTGTCAACGGGCCGCGCGCGCTTCTCGCCCCAAAGGTCGGACTCGCGCGCTTCCCATTTTGACTGTTAGGGATTGCAGCCTTTTCCTTCCATTTTTAGAGTAAAAAACACCTCTTTTCATCACATGTTTTATTCCACATTCATTCCCCCTAGCTTTGTAATTCCAATCCCACACTTCTAGCCATCTCTTTAAAATAAAATATCCTTTTTTATTTTATTTGATTTTCTCTTTATTATTTATTTTTCTTTATTTTCTTATTGGTTAGAAAAGCTTATTTCCTCTCTTTTTCACCTATTTAAACCTCTTCTTTTTACCTTACAAAATGGACCTCAACATTTTCTCTCTAGCTAAAACTCTAGACTTTTAGGACCTTGGACTTTGAACTTTCTCCCTACACAAACTCTACACCATTCTCCTTACAAAATTTCCCCAACAAGAGTTCTAGCAACTAAACTCTTCACAAATTTCTACACAACAATTTCTCTACAACAACTCCAAGTCAAAGTTTGAAGTCCTCTTTTCTAAAGGTACATTTCTTCTTCTTCTATTTTATTTATGTCTTTTTAGATGTATGCACTCCCCATCAAATGGGACATGATCAAATGACCACTTTATTACATTAAAGTTGGTCAAGGTTATCTCCTTACATTTCAATCTCTACTTTAATTTCCTATCCATTTCTTAATGTAATTGTTTAGAATAATTGTTACATGTAATCTTTAGCATAAATTAATAAATAAAACAATTTTCTTTTATTTATCTTTTATTTTCCCCTTTTCTTTCCGTTATAATTGTTAGCACTATTTATTTAATTGAAGGACATTTAGCATTAGAACACCAAAAGTAGCAAGACCCGCGTAAGCGGGGCAGAGTGGGTGTTTAAGTACTTCCCACTCCGTCACCTAACCCCCGAACCCTTTCTATCCCGAATCTCTGGTTTTCGTACAAAAATTGGCTTTCTTTAGGTTTTTCTTATGTTCCTCTAAAACATAGGTTGCGACTCTTAAAATCAACAAGATATCCTAGGATAATTCACCGCTCTAGCCAAGTGGGGTTTTCCCGGGGTGTAGACACCCCGCCCTGGACCTCTCACCCCGATTGCATACATAGTATTTTTATTTAACTTATTTTTGTTAATTTCTGTTACTTTGGTTAAGTTCTTAACTGATTCCGTTAGTTTTGGACTAAACTACAAACAGAATTAACTTTAGAGTCATTTCTGTCATTCGGTCTTTTCCACCCGCGGGCGCTTCCGACACTGTTTGTGGGCTGCGCGCGCGTCTCGCCCCTAAAGCGGGACTCGCGCGCCTCCCATTATGGCAGTAATGGATTGCACCTTACTTCCCTCCCTTTTCTTATTTACAACATCTATTCTTGATCACAAAAGAGCCTCTTTTTACCTCCACATTCATCCCCCCTAGTTTTATAACCTCCAATCCCATTATTCTAGCCATTTCTTAAAAGCAAAATATTTATTTTTATTATTATTTGATTTTCTTTCATTTATTTCATTTATTATTTTATTTATCTTATTTTCTATTGGTCAATTCCATCTCACATGGATTGATCATTTTCCCTCCAACCTTTCCCTCTCTTTTCTACCTATAAAAACCTCTCATTTCTACCTTAGAAAAGGACCTCAACTTTGATTCACAAACTACACTATACACAAATTCTCCCAACAAGAGTTCTTAACAACAAGACTCTAATTGTTCTACAACAATTTCCCTACAACAACACCGTTTTCAAGTCCAAGTTTGAAGTCTTCTTTCTTAAGGTACTTTATTCTTCTTCTCTTATTTTACATGTCTTAGTAATGTATGCAATCCCTATCAATTGGGACATGACCAAATGACCACTTTACTACATTAAAGTTAGTGTTAAAACTATATTAATATTTTACATAAAATAGCAAACTAACAGAAAGGCAATCATGAAAATCACTACTAATTGTGTATACTTGTGACTTTTTAAAATTACAATTGACCAATTATAAAAGCATCAACATAAATTTGGTAATTGCTCAAAAGTAACACCTGTGCGTTAAACGCACGTCAACAAACTTATGAGTTTTTTAAATTACAATTGGCTATTATTTGAATAATCTAGTTGACAGCCTCTTTATGGTTCTATTGTGCAACTCAAGAAGTTTGCAGGCTTGCAGCCACCCTAGAATCACTCAAAGTAAGCTAATTGGTGAAACTATGCACATATTCATGGTCACACTATATCCCGCCACCAACTTTATATGATAGCTAATAAAGGACGAATTGTAGAATGTACATCAAAATGAATGTCCTCATTTTGAAGAGGGAGCTGGAACCTCCACAAAGCAAAATACTCCTGCTTTTCCATTCGACAGAGATATGCAATCTGAAAGTGTAATAAATTCCTTAGGAAACTGATTGCATCTACAACTGGAGCAATCTGCAGGTTCCCCAAAAAAAATATCTAGAAGCCTGAGAGTTCTCTATAAATCTTGGAACTCATGGAGATGATAATATGTAATGATTTACCAATTAGCCCAATTTTCAATAACCTGAATTTCTCATAAAACCAATGCTTTACCAATAGTTGTGGCTGTCAAATCACTGCCACCTCCACCTAACGTAGTCACGGCACAGGTTCTCCAACCCTGGAACCAGTTTAACAAAACATGTAGTGTTATTTCAAAGCTTAAGATAACGTTCCGGTCCTTTATGCAAGAAAATGTTAATGGTTTTATAAGTAAATAACCAGGTTAACCATTGTAACAACGACCGTTGAAAGAAAAAACATTAACGAATACATGCTAATCTTCAAGAACTCTCTTCAACTAATATTAACAGAAGTGAACATTGAAAGAAAAAACTGTACTACTCTCTCCGTCCCTAAATTAATGTCCAAAAATGCAAGAAATGACCCTACACTTAGAGTTGACATCCAAAAACTGTACTACTCTCTCCGTCCCTAAATGAATTAATGCAACTATGAAAGTTCATAAATTTTGGATTACCTCATAATTTGTGAAAAACTTCTTTATAAACCACATTAGTATCTTCGCATCACTTAGGCGCACATTCTGACCGTTGGGATCTGAAAAATAATCACCGGAGCAGGAGAAACAGCCACCGGAAAAATTCTGGCGAAAATCTCCCAAGAATCGACTCTCTCCAAATTACCCCTTCAAATTTATAAAATTGAAAAAATACCCTATAATTTCTTTTATACTATTTAGACTGTATTACCTAAATTACCCCTTCAAATTTGGTCGCATGCGGTGCACATGACTATTTAACGCCAAAAATCTAACGGGGTTAGTGATAGTGACTATGGATGCAAAAATAAATAAGTTGAATGTGTTGCTTCAAAAGGAAATTAGTTTAGTGACCAAATACCCAAACTGGTCATAGTTGAGTGATTTTTAGTGCAGTTTTGCCTTATTTTAAAGTGTAGCAGGTACAAAATTCAATATTGTTTAGAAATATATCTTAAATATATTTTTTTTCTTAGATTTTCCCTCTGGCTGAATATATCGTTTGGTACAATAAGCTTTCAAGTTTTTTAACGTCAAAATGTGGAAAGGAAAAAAGTTATATCAAAGTAAGAATCAAGTTCCTCCTGATTTCTCTATCTACAGTACATTTTCTTTACCATAGTAAATTATGCAAACAAACGATAAACTGCCCTACAATAATATATTAACACTGTTCCAAAATGAATGTCTAAAATTTCTCTTAAAATAATTTTTAACATTCATTTTGGGAAGAGAAGATTATAAGAATATGACTCAACAAAGTAAATAAATACGGAGTAGTAAATAAACTTGAACCAATTAGCATGAATCTCATCATCAAGATCTCTGTTTTAAGGCTTTCAAAATTACCTATAGGGGTGGCAAAATGGGTGTTTTGGGTGTACCCGGTAAACCCAAAATACCCAATTTGCCACCCCTAATTACCTAGATGAACTCAAAGCTTGGCCGGCTGAAGAAAAAAAACTCGAGCTGTGAAATAAAAGGAGAACAGAATTAAAAAAAAAAAAAAAAGAGGCAAGGATAGGAGATTCAACATTTGTGTGTAATATATAGTTTATATCCCCACAACTAATTATATCAATAAACTACTCCCAAATATGTGCTTAGATTTTGATAACAAATGGTATTCAAATAGTTTCCTTAATAAATTAACTTAGTAACTCCTTGGATATTCGAATATTTGAATTTCTGGTATATTTTGAATCAGTCAAATCTTTCCTTAATGATATATTCTTTTTTCAAAATTGAAAGCATTGAAGAATGGGATGGCCAATCAAAAAATTCCACGTGGCTTTCCTTAATGATATATTCTTTTTCTTATGTTCCTCTAAAACATAGGTTGCGACTCTTAAAATCAACAAGACATCCTAGGATAATTCACCGCTCTAGCCAAGTGGGGTTTTCCCGGGGTGTAGACACCCCGCCCTGGACCTCTCACCCCGATTGCATACATAGTATTTTTATTTAACTTATTTTTGTTAATTTCTGTTACTTTGGTTAAGTTCTTAACTGATTCCGTTAGTTTTGGACTAAACTGCAAACAGAATTAACTTTAGAGTCATTTCTGTCATTCGGTCTTTTCCACCCGCGGGCGCTTCCGACACTGTTTGTGGGCTGCGCGCGCGTCTCGCCCCTAAAGCGGGACTCGTGCGCCTCCCATTATGGCAGTAATGGATTGCACCTTATTTCCCTCCCTTTTCTTATTTACAACATCTATTCTTGATCACAAAAGAGCCTCTTTTTACCTCCACATTCATCCCCCCTAGTTTTATAACCTCCAATCCCATTATTCTAGCCATTTCTTAAAAACAAAATATTTATTTTTATTATTATTTGATTTTCTTTCATTTATTTCATTTATTATTTTATTTATCTTATTTTCTATTGGTCAATTCCATCTCACATGGATTGATCATTTTCCCTCCAAGCTTTCCCTCTCTTTTCTACCTATAAAAACCTCTCATTTCTACCTTAGAAAAGGACCTCAACTTTGATTCACAAACTACACTATACACAAATTCTCCCAACAAGAGTTCTTAACAACAAGACTCTAATTGTTCTACAACAATTTCCCTACAACAACACCGTTTTCAAGTCCAAGTTTGAAGTCTTCTTTCTTAAGGTACTTTATTCTTCTTCTCTTATTTTACATGTCTAAGTAATGTATGCAATCCCCATCAATTGGGGCATGACCAAATGACCACTTTATTACATTAAAGTTAGTGTTAAAACTATATTAATAATTGTGTACAACAACACCGTTTTCAAGTCCAAGTTTGAAGTCTTCTTTCTTTAGGTACTTTATTCTTCTTCCTTTGTAAATTTCCCCTTTCTTTCCATTGTAATTGTTAGCACTTTTTACATTAATAATTGAAGAACTTTTCTTTTTAGTATTAGAACACCAAAAGTAGCAAGACCCGCGTAAGCGGGGCGGAGTGGGTGTTTAAGTACTTCCCACTCCGTCACCTAACCCCCGAACCCCTCATCTCAAGAATCTTTGGTTTCGTAATCAATAAAAAAGGCTATTTTCTTAGGTTTTCTCGCGTTCCTCTAAAACGTGGGTGGTGACTCTTAAAATCAATTAGACATCCTAGGTAATTCACCGCTCTAGCCAAGCCGTGGTTCCCCGGGGTATCTACAGTTGCGACTCCGTTGGGGACATAGAGGGTTAAACTTGCGTTTTCATCTTTTGGTGTTCTTTTATTCTGCTTTCTGGGCATTCTGGTAAAAATGGGTAGGAAGCGCGCGCCTTCGGCCGTCTTGGCCTAACGCGCGCGCGTTCGACCCTTTGAACCAGAATCGCCCGCCTCCCATCTCGTCTTTCAATTCCATGTTTCTGTGCTAACAATGTCTGCAGGGGAAAAGTTCTATAATTTAGGGTCAAGGGAATCCCTTGAACCCACTGATTTGCAGGTACTTCCCAGAAGCGGGCGCCTCTACCCTCTAGTGCCTAAGGCGCGCGCCTCCCATCCTCAAAGCCCAAAGCGCGCGCGTCTGGGAAATTTTCCAGAACAGAAACAGTGAACAGAATGGACAGTCTTGACAGTGTGTGGGCACCAGGCCTGCACAAAACCATCTTTTAATTCTCTGTTTTATTTTATCGGTCACACGGGTGATTCGAAAGTTGTAAATTTGTGCTCATTTGTTTTTTTCTTTCTTTGAAAAAAATAATATTTTGTCACTTGTTAGACCTCACACTACGCGCACAATTCTTATCAACTGCTCACTATCGAGTCGCACAAGTCCAACCCCAAACCCATCGAGGCCCGTCCTAGGAAGTTTCAAGCTCCACTCGACCTTGACTCTTCCGAAGCGGTAAACCTCAGCCCGTGGCGTAGTTCACGACTACATGTCGGGGGTGACCTTTAAGCCTCTCTTTAGCCGAGCACAAACCACACAACTCTAGTTAGGGTCTAACACTCCGTGAATCAAGTCGGTTTACATGTGCCGAGATTTCCCTAAACTATTGTCTTCAAATCATACATGCCACTCATTGTTTTGGACGAAATAAAACTCCATCCCCAAGTGGTTATTATGGACGAAAATAAAAATCCGTCCCCGCATGTATGCTTTACTACATTAATTTAGTTTAATCCCAACACATGTAGAATTCACAAGTGTGGTGGAATCCGATGAGTATATGGGACCGCGAGAAGGTCTATATACTAGTATGACGATTCCACTATTCTTTCTAGAAACCCCAAAAAGGACCACGTCCTTCCGAATTTTGTAAATAATAAATAAAAAAAAGAGTCATTTCTCTTATGTGGTTGAGTCTTTTTCCTTTGTTTGTGGGTTAAATTATTTTACTCAAAATATGTTTGTGGGGCCAACCTAAGATCGACCGTGTTCTCTCAATAGGTCCAATGGCTTCCAACAGCAACAACAACAAGGGTGAGAACATTTCCGTGTCCAACGAAGGGTTACTCAACATGGTGAATGTATTGAAAGGGCAAATTGATACACTAGCCGAGGATGTTCGCCGCAAGGATGATTTATGGCGAGCCCGTTACGAGCATGTGGAAATGGCCCATAAAAGAGAACTATCCAAACTCGAGGACCAATTGAAGGGGCTCACGAATGAAAGAAAGGTCCAAGGCATCAATACCGGTTTGGTCAACACTCTCATGTCCTACATTGACCAAAGGCTTAGTAGGCTAAATTTGCACAAGGGTCCAAGCACCGATCTTCATCAAGCTTCTCTCCTCATGAACACAATGGAGGCTCTTCCCGAAAAGTTCAAGATGCCCGATATTGGCAAGTTCAACGGCAACTCTTGCCCCGACGCTCATGTCGACTCCTACATTTGGGCCATGCTACCAAAGAAAGTGTCTCCCCAAATAATGGCACAATGTTTCCCGCTTACTCTCGAGGGGGTCGCAAAAGATTGGTATATGGGTCTTCCAGTTTCCACCCGCCTTAATTGGGATGTCGCTATGCTTGCCTTCAAGTCACAATATCAAGGCAACTCCATGTTCCGTCCCACCAAGAAAGTGTTGGAGAGCACCGTGCAAGGGGGTAATGAATCATTTGGGGACTTCTACCGCCGTTGGAATGACAAGCTAGCCGAGGTCATTGAAAGGCCCTCAAACAAGGAACAAATGGACATCTTCTTGAAATGTTTAAAAATGGACTACCGCACTCATCTTAGTGGGGCTTTTCATCCCGATTTTTCAAGCATGTATGATGCGGGAATGAGAGTTGACAATTTTCTCCGAGAGGTGGCCGAATCCTCCTATAACACAAGCTTCAACGACAAAGGGTTCCCGAGCAATCCGAGCAACGACATGGACGAATGTAGTGACATGGAAGACTACAATGACAATGAAGACTACAACGACAATGGGGACTACAGCAACAATCTCCGTTTCTCTTTCTCTACCTAGTAGTAGGAATAAATAAAAAAAAGAGTCAAAAGTCCTCTTAAGTGTGCATCAATCTTTTCTCTCGTCCTATGTTAAATGTTCGAGTCCATTAAGTCATCAAATAAAAGTCGTTCTTGTCCTCATACACTCTTCCAAGTTATTCAATTAATTCTTCGAAAAATGATGAAAAAAAATGTCTAAACAAGTTTTGGAATGAAGGCCATCGCTTGAACGCCTAGGGGCTAAACATCAACGACGGCATCAACAACGAAGACATCAACAACGACGAAATCAAGACAAAGAAAGGTGGAGCAACGATCGTGAAACAAAGTTTTCAAAAGGGGATAAAAAAATAATAATAATAAAAAAAAAGCTCGCTAGGTTGAAATCCTCAAATCAACCTAGGCAAAAGTTAGAGCACAAAAAAAAATAAAAAATAAAAAATAAAGAAAATCCCCCTCAATCAAAGAAGTACAAGATCAACATCATTCCACCGATAAACGACGAAGCAACCTAGGCAAAAGTTACTGCACCCCTTCTCCAAGATCAAAAGCACAGGCTGCATCCGAAGATCCGCCGTCGGCTCAACTCAAGAAGACTCAAGCAAACATACCGTTCGAGACTTTATCACACCAAGACCTTATCATCTGCAACAACATCACCATCTCCTACGAGACGTCTCCCGAAGACCGTACTACACTTCCAACATGGACCTTCCGACATTCGGGTATCAACCACAAAAAGGGCCATCCATCTCCAAGCAAGAGAAAGAAGGAGATCGCCTTCACGAGTTCTTCCCAATAGCGCCATCCGCTCCCAACCTAATGCTAAGCCGATTCCAAGAAAATTTGAGGCTTCACACCAAAAGGTCTCCACATCCCGCCATCTACAATCTTGATAAGCCCATGACATTTGGGGCTTAGCAATCTCTCAAAGCTTGGTATCAATGATCTTCTCTTGGGGCTTGCCCACGTCGACAACAAAAGACAGTTTATTTGAATGGGCTAAGAGTTGATTCATCTTGGGGCTTCATAAGCCACTCAAAGTTCAGCATTCGAGGGGCTTTACAGTCAGCAACCCCTTGGCATCTCGGCATCAATAGTCCTTTTGAAGCCCCATAAACGACAAATCTCTTGGGGCTAGACATCAATTTTGGTTGGACACCGCGGCGACAACATTCAAGCGAGGCAATCCGGACTTCGATCGAACATGAATTGATCTTGGGTTGGCTTTACAAACACACAATGCTCAAAATGGTTCACCCACGAACTAAAAAAAAAAAAAAGTCTTTTTCCCACATGTGTACATATTCTATTCCTACAAAAAGAAAAACTGCCTTCAAATCACATCACACCACAAGTACAATTTCTCTCATAACTACCATTTCACATCTTATACATGTCACAAGCACATATACCTGCAAAGCACACACTTAACAGGTACCACCACAAGGTCAACAGCATCCACAACTCAAGGCACTCCATCCCCAGCAGAAAGTGATCCGCCGTCATCTATGCCTGCATCCCACAGATTCAAACACTTACAGTTCAATGATAACAACTCGGTCCATGGTGAGCCGCAAAATCACCACCTTTCCATCAAGCAACACAACAATATCACATATAGGCAGACACAGCCTCGGTTCCCGCCATCCGCAAATGGATCCCGCATCAGCAAATGGATCCCGCATCAGCAAACGGATCCCGCATTCAGCAAACGGATCCCGCATCAGTAAACGGATCCCGCATTAGCAAACAGTTCCCGCATCAGCAAACGGATCCCACATTCAGCAAACGGATCCCGCATTCAGCAAAGGGATCCCGTATCGGCAAACGGATCCCGCTTCAGCAAACGGATCCCGCATTCAGCAAACGGATCCCCCAATCAGCAAACGGATCCCGCATCAGCAAACAGATCCTGCTTCAGGAAACGGATCCCGCTTCAGCAAACGGATCCCGCTTCAGTAAACGGATCCCGCTTCAGCAAACGGATCCCGCCATATCCTTTCTATATCAATAAAGCCGCTCAGACAGCGAGCGCACCCCTATCCTTTGCAAATTTCAAATTCATGTTTTATCGAGTCTTTATTTTCTCTTGTTGATGTCCTCGACGGTTGTCTTTCTTTCGTCGACGCGTTTTGCTTTGAAATCCACGTCGCCGAGGGGCTCTGTAGACACCCCGCCTTGGACCTCTCACCCCGATTGCATACATTGTATTTTTATTTAACTTATTTTTGTTAATTTCTATTACTTCGGTTAAGTTCCTAACTGATTCTGTTAGTTTTTGGACTAAACTGCATAACAGAATTAACTTTAGAGTCATTTCTGTCATTCGGTCTTTTCCACCCGCGGGCGCTTCCGACACTGTTTGTGGGCTGTGCGCGCGTCTCGCCCTTAAAGCGGGACTCGCGCGCCTCCCATTATGGCAGTAACGGATTGCACCTTATTTCCCTCCCTTTTCTTATTTACAACATCTCTTCTTGATCACAAAAGAGCCTATTTTTACCTCCACATTCACCCCCCCTAGTTTTATAACCTCCAATCCCATTATTCTAGCCATTTCTTAAAAACAAAATATTTCTTTTTATTATTATTTTATTTTCTTTCATTTATTTCATTTATTATTTTATTTATCTTATTTTCTATTGGTCAATTCCATCTCACATGGATTGATCATTTTCCCTCCAACCTTTCCCTCTCTTTTCTACCTATAAAAACCTCTCATTTCTACCTTAGAAAAGGACCTCAACTTTGATTCACAAACTACACTATACACAAATTCTCCCAACAAGAGTTCTTAACAACAAGACTCTAATTGTTCTGCAACAATTTCCCTACAACAAAACCATTTTCAAGTCCAAGTTTGAAGTCTTCTTTCTTAAGGTATTTTATTCTTCTTCTCTTATTTTACATGTCTTAGTAATGTATGCAATCCCCATCAATTGGGACATGACCAAATGACCACTTTACTTCATTAAATTTGGTTAAGGTTATCTCCCTACATTTTAATCTCTACTTTAATTTACCATTCTTTTCTTAATATAATTGTTAGAATAGTTTGACATGTAATCTTTACCATTAAATAAATAAAACAATTCTCTTTTATTTTCCTTTGTAAATTTCCCCTTTCTTTCCATTGTAATTGTTAGCACTTCTTACATTAATAATTGAAGGACTTTTCTTTTTAGTATTAGAACACCAAAAGTAGCAAGACCCGCGTAAGCGGGGCGGAGTGGGTGTTTAAGTACTTCCCACTCCGTCACCTAACCCCCGAACCACTCATCTCAAGAATCTTTGGTTTCGTAATCAATAAAAAAGGCTATTTTCTTAGGTTTTCTCGCGTTCCTCTAAAACGTGGGTGGCGACTCTTAAAATCAATTAGACATCCTAGGTAATTCACCGCTCTAGCCAAGCCGTGGTTCCCCGGGTATCTACACGGGGCATCTACAATGGCGACTCCGCTGGGGAGTTAGAGGGTTAAACTTGCGTTTTTCATTTTTGGTGTTCTTTTTACAGTTTTCTGGGCATTCTGGTGGAAAAAGGTGAGACGCGTGCGCCTCTGGCCTTCTTGGCCTAAGGGGCGCGCATCCCACCTTCACCAACAGAATCGCCCGCCTCTCATCTTGTCCTTCAAATTTCATGTTATTGTTCTAACAGTTTCTGCAGGGGAAAAGTGTTTTTATTTAGGTTCAAGGCAGTCCCTTGAACCCATGAATTTGCAGGTACTGCCCAGAAGCGGGCGCCTCTGCCCTCTAGTGCCTAAGGCGCGCGCCTCCCATCCTCACATCATAAAGCGCGCGCGTCTGGGCAACTTTCCATAACAGAACAGTGCACAGAACAGAGCAGTTTTGACAGTGTATGGGCACCGGGCCTGCACAAAACCATCTTTTAATTCTCTGTTTTATTTTTATCGGTCACACGGGTGATTCGAAAGTTGTAAATACGTGCTTATTTGTTTTTTATTATTTCTTTTTAAAAAAAATATTTTTGTCACGTGATGGACCTCACACTACGCGCACATAATTCCTATTAACTGCTCACTATCGAGTCGCACAAGTCCAACCCCAAACCCGTCGAGGCCCGTCCTAGAGAGTTTCAAGCTCCACCAGACCTTGACTCTCTCGAAGCGGTAAACCTCAGCCCGTGGCGTAGTTCACGACTACATACTTGGGGTGACCTTTAGGCCTCTCTTTAACCGAGCACAAGCCACACAATTCTAGTTTAAGGTCTAACACTCCATGACCAAGTCGGTTTCATGTACCGAGATTTTCTCTCCCTAGGATTTGTCTCCTAGGTGCTTCTGCTGATGATTATGTATTGAGTTCAACTATGAATTAAATTTGAAAAAAAATAAAAAAATCATACATGCCAATTTGTTGTTATGGGACAAAATAAAACTCCGTCCCCAAAGTGGTTATTTTGGACGAAAATAAAAAATCCGTCCCCGCATGTATGCTTTATGACATTAATTTAGTTTAATCCCATCACATGTAGGTATCACAAGCGTGGTGGAATCCGATGAGTATACGGGACCACGAGATGGTCTATATACTAGTGTGACGATTCCACTATTTTTCTAGAAACCCCAAAAAGGACTATGTCCTTCCGACTTTGTAAATAATAAAAAAAAAGTGTCATTTTCTTATGTGGTTGAGTCTTTTCTTGTTTATGGGTGAAATCATTTTACTCAAAAGGTGTTTGTGGGGCCAATCTAAGATCAACCGTGTTCTCTCAATAGGTCCAATGGCTTCCAACGGCAACAACAACAAGGGTGAGAACATTTCTGTGTCCAACGAAGAGTTATTCAACATGGTGAAAGCATTAAAAGGGCAAATTGATGCACTAGCCGAGAATGTCCGCCGCAAGGATGATTTATGGCAAGCCCGTTACGAGCATGTGGAAATGGCCCATAAGAAAGAAGTAGCCAAACTCGAGAACCAATTAAAGGGGCTCACGAATGAAAGAAATGAGGTCCAAAGTTTCGATACCGGTTTGGTCAACACTCTCATGTCCTACATTGACCAAAAGTTTAGTGGGCTAAATTTGCACAAAGGCCCAAGCTCCGATATCCATCATGCTTCTTTTCTCATAAATACTATGGTGGCCCTTCCTGAAAAATTCAAGATGCCTGATATTGGCAAGTTCAATGGCAATTCTTGTCCCGATGCTCATGTTTACTCCTACATTTGGGCCATGCTACCTAAGAAGGTGTCTCCTCAAATAATGGCACAATGCTTCCCACTTACTCTCGAGGGGGTCACAAAAGATTGGTATATGGGTATTTCAGTTTCCACCCCCCCCTCAATTGTGATGCCGCTATGCTTGCCTTCAAGTCACAATATCAAGGCAATTCCATGTTCCGTCCTACCAAGAAAGAATTGGAGAGCACCATGCAAGAGGGTAATGAATCATTTGGGGACTTTTCTCGATGTTGGAAGGACAAGTTAGCCGAGATGGTTGATAGGCCCTCAAGGAAGGAACAAACGGACATCTTCTCGAAGTGTCTGAAAATGGACTACCGCACTCATCTTAGTGGGGCCTTTTATCCAGATTGGCAAGCATGTACGATGAGGGAATTAGAGTTGACAATTTGCTCCGAGAAGTGGCCGAGTCCTCCTCTGAGACAAGCCTCGACGACGAAGGGTTCCCGAGCAATGACATGGAAGAATGTAGTGACATGGAAGACTACAACGACAATGAGGACTACAACGACATGGGGGATGACGACAACAATCTACGTTTCTCTTTCTCTACCTAGAAATAGGATTAGAAAAAAAAAAGAGTCAAAAGTCCTCTTAAGTGTGCATTAAAGTTTTCTTTCGTCCCACTTGTGTGAATGTTCGAGTCAATTATCAAATTAAATTCGTTCTTGTCCTCATACACCATTCCAAGTTGTTCAATTTAATTCTTGACAAAATGATTAAAAGATGTCTAAACAAGTTCTAGAACGAAGGCCGTCACTCGAACGCCTAGGGGCTAAATATCGTAACGAAGGCGACATCATCAACAGCGAAATCAAGCCAAAGCAAGGTGAAGCAACGACCATGGAAAAATCAAGTAATGCTTCAAAGGGTGATATAAAAAAGAAAAAAAGAAGAAAAAAAAGCTCGCTAGGTTGAAACCCTCAAATCAACCTAGGCAAAAGTTAGAGAACAAAAAAAAAAAAAAAAAAAAAAAAAAATCCCCCTTCATTCTAAGAAGTTTACACAACAATATCATTCCACCAAACGAAGGACGAAGCAACATCGACAACAATCACGACGAAGCAACAAGTCATCACGGCGAATGGAGAATCCACAAGAACTACGGTGACCTGAGCCTCTACACTGGAGGAACGTAGGCAACCTTCGGGTCCGGTCTCATGCAAGAAATAAGATATGTTTAGCCCTAGCGCGTTATGGTGATCGGCCTTCATCTCGAACTTGTCAAGACATCTTTGTACGATTCATTTGCCAATGAATTAATCACCTCAAGATTGAACAACTTTCCTAGATTTGGAATCACTTTCCGTTCCTTGTCGAGTCTAGGGCTTCTATTCTTTCTGCATACTCCCAATTTCTTGCAATCAAATTGGGGCTTTCCTTCTCTTCTCTCTTAATGACTTACTTGCCTTCGTGAGTCATTCAAAAAAATATACATACATGAAGTCAATACTAGGGACACTTCCCTAGTCAAGTCAATGTCACTCATCTTTAGTGACAAGAGGTCTTCACCGCAAAATCACATGTCTCTCATCCTCCGCTAGAGTCAATGCACACTTCCTCATTAATTGACTAAAAAAAAATGAAGATGCAAAAGAGATGCCCACTAGATTGAAAACTCGAAAGAGCGGTCTAGGCAAAAAAACAGGGTGCATCATAAAAAAAAAAAAGAGTGAGAGAGAGAAGTAAAAGAGAAATGGAGATTCCCGGTACCTAAAGAAGACAGGTTCTACATTGGATCTCCTCAGCAAGTCAATATCCCACCAAGTCAACTTCGTAATTACAAAGGGCTCGATGAGCATTTTGGGTTATTGAAAGATTGTTCTTGCAATGTGCATCTTTGGGCTCATGAGAAAGAAAGCCCGTGGTAACCAAGATCCGTTCGAGAACGAGCCTATCATTAAAGGGGTACGAGGTTGCACAAAATAATCCCCAGCTAATCAGTTGGTTTGGGTAGCGAGCAAAAACATGTAATTCAAGCTTCTACAAGCATGCCCCTCTAAAGTATGCCGAAAGACTCCCGAGAATGGAGTAACTCTTGCCATGTCCCCTTGTGTTTGTTCCCCCACACGAGGACGAGTCTCTTGTTTTGATCAATAAGTGATGACGCCCTAGGGGCTATGTGACTCGAGAAAGAAAACTTCTCTTTCTTCATTTGAAGGTTAATGAGCCCTAGGGCTACGCTCAAGAAATATGTGTGAGACTATCCTCAAAGTCTCTCAAAAGGAATGTCGAGAAGCACCTTCTTGTCATGTATGCTCATACGTGTTCCCCCGATCAAGGATAGGCCCTTCTCGTTCCACTCCTAATCAATGGTGTCACTCTAGGGGGTACGATCAAGTTTTAAAGGCTCCCTCGGCAAGAAGAAATTCACTTCAGTGTCCCCGGCGGAGTCATATGTAACATTGGAAGCTTCCTCAATTCGGCACCGAAGGTCTTAAGGGGCTTCGCAATCTACAATCTTTTGGGCTACGGCATTACAGTGATACAAGCAAAGGGCAATATTCGGGCTTCGCAACCGACAGTTTTTTGGGGCAACAATGCTCAAGCAATGCAATGTGGAGTAGTCTTATGGCTCCATGAAAGAGATCAAGCTTCAAGGGTCTCTCAACACCTCAAGTCAAAGGTCTCTTGGTTTTAAATGAGGGCTCCGATGTTATGAATGAATTTGATGATTTTTGTTAGAACTTACAACGAGATCATGAAGGAAGTCTTAGAGAAAAGGAAAAGGATTCAAGAAATGCCAATATGATAACTCTACTAGAGTTACGGCCAATCCCAATGTTTCTGTAAGTACTGCACCCCCTTCTCCAAGAACAAAAGCATAGGCTGCACCCGAAGATCCGTTATTAGTTCAACTCAAGAAGACTCAAGCAAACATACCGTTTGAGATTTTATCACGCCAAGGCCTTACCTTCCACAACAACATCACCATCTCCCACGACTTTGAATAAGGGCTCCAATGTTATGAATGAATTTGATGATTTTTGTTAGAACTTTCAGTGAGATTATGAAGGAAGTCTTAGAGAAAAGGAAAAGATTCAATATGCTAAACTCACGTAACTGGGTTATAGCGGGAAATGCCTCGGCCAATCCCAATGTTTCTGCAAGTACTGCACCCCCTTCTCCAAGATCAAAAGCACAGGCTGCATCCGAAGATCCGTCATTAGTTCGACTCAATTTATCATGTCAAAATCCTATCATCCGCAACAACATCACCATCTCCCACGAGACATTTCCCGAAGATTCTACTGCATTTTCAACATGGACCCTCCGCCACTTGGGTACCAACTGCAAAAAAAAAGGGGGCCATTCATCTCCAAACAAGAGGAAAATCACTTTCATGAGTTCTACCTAATGGTGCATCTGCTCTCAATGCAATGCTAAGATAAGTTGAAGCTTTACACCAAAAGGTCTTCACATCCCGCCATCTACAAGCTCGCAAACAACAAGCCCACGACACTTGGGGCTTAGTAATCTCTTGAAGCTTGGAATCAATGATCTTCTCTTGGAGCATGCTCACGTCAACATCAAAAGGCGATTTATTTGAAAAGGTCAAGAGTCGATTCATCTTGGGGCTATGAAAGTCTCTCATAGTTTGGCATCAAAGGCATTCTAGGGGTTTTACAATCAGCAACCCCTTATCTCGGCATCGAATGTCTTTTGGAGCCCTATAACTGACACATCTCTTGGGGCTAGAAATCACTTTTCGTTAGGCACAACGGCAACGACGACAAAATTCAAGCAAGGCAATCCGGACTTCGATTGAACATGACTTGATCTTGGGTTGGCTTTACAAACACACAATGGTTAAAATGGTTCACCCACGAACTAAAAAAAAAAAAAATCTTTTTCTCACGTGTATTCTTTTCTTTCTAATTAAAAAAAAAAATTATTTTCTTTTTTCTTTTCTTGCGCAAAATTATGTGTTTCCTTTTTGCTTTGCTCCTAGCATTTTCCATCATCCTTGAACTACGCTGGTCTGATTCCTTTCAAGGTATACGTAGGCAGCCTTTGGGCACGACCAACCCATCATTCAGAATGCCATCTCACCGACACTCCATCAAAGGCAAAAACAATTCATCATCACCAACATCATCATTCTCCATCCAAAATATGGACATTCTTCATCAAAAGCATCAAGGCATCCACCACCACAACACTAATCCATCCAACAGCAATGGTAAGTGAAGGTATGAATACATTCGAGGCTTTTCTCAAATCACACCGCACACAAAATCACTTTCTCCATTCTTACAAAAATTCTCTCTCATGCAAAACAGCCTTCAAATCACATCACACCACAAGCACAATTTCTCTCATAACTGCCATTTCACATCTCATACATGTCACAAGCACATATACCTGCAAAGCACACACTTAACAGGTACCACCACAAGGTCAACAGCATCTGCAACTCAAGGCACTTCATCCCCAGCAGAAAGTGATCCGCCTTCAACTACGCCTGCATCCCACAGAGTTAAACAATTACAGTTCAATGATAACAACTCGGTCCATGGTGAGCCACAAAATCACTACCTTTCCATCAACCAACACAACAATATCACATATAGGCAGACGGAGCCTCGGATCCCGCCATCCACAAACGGATCCCGCATCAGCAAACGGATCCCGCATCAGCAAACGGATCCCGTTTTAGCACACGGATCCCGCTTCCAGCAGACGGATCCCGCAATCAGCAGATGGATCCCGCTTCAGCAAACAGATCCCGCTTCAACAAATAGATCCCGCTTCAGCAAACGGATCCTGCTTCAGCAAACAGATCCCGCATCAGCAAACGGATCCCGCTACCAACAAACGGATCCCGCATCAGGAAACGGATCCTGCTTCAGCAAAACGGATCCCACCATATCCTTTCTATATCAATAAATCTGCTCACATAGGGAGCGCACCCCTATCCTTCGCAAATTTAAACTTCATGTTTTATCGAGTCTTTGTTTTCTCTTGTCGATGTCCTCAGCGGTTGTCTTTCTTTCGTCGACGCGTTTTGCTTTGCAATCCACGTCACCGAGGGGCTCTGTAGACACCCTGCGTTGGACCTCTCACCCTGATTGCATACATAGTATTTTTATTTAACTTGTTTTTGTTAATTTCTGTTACTTCCGTTAAGTTCCTAACTGATTCCGTTAGTTTTGGACTAAACTGCATAACAGCTTTAACTTTTAGAGTCATTCTGTCATTATGTTATTTTCACCCGCGGGCGCCTCCGACACTGTCAACGGGCCGCGCGCGCTTCTCGCCCCAAAGGCCGGACTCGCGCGCTTCCCATTTTGACTGTTACGGATTGCAGCCTTTTCCCTCCATTTTTAGAGTCAAAAACACCTCTTTTCATCACATGTTTTATTCCACATTCATCCCCCCTAGCTTTGTAACTCCCAATCCCACACTTCTAGCCATCTCTTTAAAATAAAATATCTTTTTTTATTTTATTTGATTTTCTCTTTATTATTTATTTTTCTTTATTTTCTTATTGATTAGAAAAACTTATTTCCTCTCTTTTTCACCTATTTAAACCTCTTCGTTTTACCTTAGAAAAGGGACCTCAACATTTTCTCTCTAGCCAAAACTCTAGACTTCTAGGACCTTGGACTTTGAACTTTCTCCCTACACAAACTCTACACCATTCTCCTTACAAAATTTCCCCAACAAGAGTTCTAGCAACTAAACTCTTCACAAATTTCTACACAACAATTTCTCTACAACAACTCCAAGTCAAAGTTTGATGTCCTCTTTTCTAAAGGTACATTTCTTCTTCTTCTTCTATTTTATTTATGTCTTTTTAGATGTATGCAATCCCCATCAAATGGGACATGACCAAATGACCACTTTATTACATTAAAGTTGGTCAAGGTTATCTCCTTACATTTCAATCTCTACTTTAATTTCCTATCCATTTCTTAATGTAATTGTTTAGTATAATTGTTATATGTAATATTTAGCATAAATTAATAAATAAAACAATTCTCTTTTATTTATCTTTTATTTTCCCCTTTTCTTTCCGTTATAATTGTTAGCACTATATATTTAATTGAAGGACAATTATCATTAGAACACCAAAAGTAGCATGACCCGCGTAAGCGGGGTGGAGTGGGTGTTTAAGTACTTCCCACTCCGTCACCTAACCCACGAACCCTTTCTCTCCCGAATCTCTGGTTTTCGTACCAAAATTGGCTTTCTTGAGGTTTTTCTTATCTTCCTCTAAAACATAGGTCGCGACTCTTAAAATCAATTAGACATCCTAGGATAATTCACCGCTCTAGCCAAGTGGGATTTTCCCGGGGTATCTACACTTGGGTGCCGATTCAATATGGCAAACTCAAAACCTTCGGCAACTGCTAACAACACACATGTTCCAGTCTCTGATGAAGATCATTTCGACGTGTGGAAATTCAGCATCCTGACCCATCTCACCTCAATCGATGAAAGGTTTCATGACACCGTGGTTTATGGACCTTACATCCCAATGAAAGAGAATCCAAATCCGCGCACAAACGCTTCTCAACCTTCTATTCTGAAACCAAAGGAAGAATGGAATGAAGAAGAAATTAGAAGAGTTGCAAATAATGGGAAAGCTAGAAATATTCTCCTTAGTACTCTAAGCACGACTATGAAACAACAAGTCATGCATTGTGCTACCGCAAATGAATTATGGGATGCTATTGAAGAGAACATCGAAGGAGACACTGTGTGTAAGGAGAACAAGCGATACGAAGTTCAAAAGAGATTCAATAATTTCTCTTAACTCCCCGGTGAATCTTTAAGACAGACCTATGAACGTTATTGTGAAATCATTAATCTCTGTATTTCACTTGGAAAGACGTTCTTCAATAAATAATTGAACGTAAATTTCCTCGCTGCTTTTAGATCAAGATATCTGCATAAATCTAGCGCTCTTGAAGACGCTGGAACTTTGGATGTTTGGACACTTAGAAATCTGTATGCCAATATTAAAGTTTATGAACTCAAACTTCAGCGTATAAGTGAAAATAAAGGAAAATCAAAATCCATTGCTATGGTGGAGCATAAAGAGGAAGCGCCAGCACCAATTGAGAAAAGCGCAGATCCCAAAATTTCTACTTCTGAGTTATTTGATATGGATGACGAAGACTTCGCTTTATTTGTGAAGAAATTCTAGAAGTTTAGAAAGTTCTCGAAACCCAACTCATTCAGCAAATTTCAAGGATATACAAGCAGAGCTCCTCCAAAGTTCACAAGGAGCAGTGACTCAAAAAGAAAAGAAGACCTTGTTTGTTGTAATTGCAGGAAACCAGGACACTTTGCTTCGAGCTGCCCAATCCCCAAGTTCGAGTACATGCAGAAAAAGAGCAGCCACACTCTTAAGTTCAATCGTTACAAGGGAATGATGGCTGAAGAAGAATCTACATCAAGTGAACGCAACACTTGGATTGAAACAGACTCGTAAGAGAGCGATGAAGATTCTGATGATGGGCTCGTGTGCTTGGTGGCAAAGGATGATGAAGTCGATACTTATGATTCTGATGATGACTGCTCAAAAGATGTTCCTGATATGAATATCTTGAATAAACCTATCAAGAAATTTGTAGGTTTTCAAGAGGTGAAAAAGAAGAAAGGACCAACCATCAGCGAGCTTATTGAACAAGGATTTATTACCCCAACTCAAAGTGATGGTGGATTGTTATTCTCCAGATGTGATTTGAGTGCATGAAGCAAGCTCAGAAAAGGCAATTACATCAGACCTCAAGTTGAACCAATCCCTGTAATCACTCATGATGAGGATATTGCCAAACAAGAAAAATTGTTCTTAGAAGCTGAAAAGGTAATTAGTAAATTTGGCAAAATGAAGGAAGCTTTAGCACTATCATGTAATTAAATTTCCCAGCTTAAGACCGAGAAATCTCTTCTAAAATTTGAACTCACCCTCCTTAAGGAGCAGATAAATAGCATGACTCCTCTTACTGTTAAAAACACCTTTCTAAAACAGAACTAATTACTTAAAGTTCAAAACGATGAATTGGTTGCTCAAATTACTGATCTTCAAAAGATTACAAATGAGTGGTCCAATTCTCGTGTCACTATGGAAAGTATCTTTGAGTCCCAAAAAGCCTGTGGTGATAAAAGTGGCTTAGGATTCACATTAACTAGTGACAACTTTAAGTGTGAGGTCTGCGCTAAAAGAGAAAGTGAATTTACTCCTCAGCAAACTCATGAAATTCCCAAAAAAAAGTAAAGAGTCTGTAAAAACTCATGTGATTGGTGGCTTTCATCATTGTTCTATTTGTGATTGTTTTGGACATAAGGCTGTGGAATGCCTTTTGAGATTCACTCCCAATGCCAAAGGAATTAAAAATCCTAAGGTCAAGCAAGAGTGGGTCGTCAAAATTTGCTAACTCTAGGACCCAAAAGGAATAAAGGGGACCTGCTTAAATGTCTATATTTCAGGTTCTTTGCTTCATGGCTGGATCTTCTAAAGCTAGAATGTATGAATGGATTCTCGACAGTGGGTGCTCACGACACATGACTGGAGATGAATCCTTACTTGAAGATGTCCATGAAGAAAGAGGTCCCTCAGTAACATTTGGTGATAATAACAAGGGTCAAGTGAAATGGCATTCTAATCCTTTGTCGCAAAATTGAGATATGGATAATAAGTTATGCTTGAGTCCTTCAATGAGAGAGACTCTTTCTATGGCACATGCGCATGAGTCACTTGAACTTCAAATGTCTATCTAAACTCAGTACGGAAAATCTTGTCAAAGGACTCCCCAAGGTTGCTGATCATCATGACAACAAATGTGCAGCTTGTCAACTAGGCAAACAATCAAAGCAGTCTTTCTCCAGCAAGACAAATCCCTCAACTTCAAGATGTTTGCAACTGCTGCACATTGATCTATTTGGACTAGTCACCACTGCAAGCATTAGAGGAAACAAATATACTCTAGTTGTGGTGGACGATTATTCAAGATATGCGTGGGTGGAAATGATGATCTCTAAAGACAATTGTTATGACATTCTCACCACTCTATTCAAACTGCTCCAAACCCAAAAAGAAGATGACATCGTTAGTGTTCGATCCGACAATGGAACAGAATTCAAAAACAATGGTGTTGCTCGATATTGCGACGATCATGGGATAGATCACAACTTTTCAACAACTGGAGTTCGTACAAGGAGAGCTACATGTTGGAGTTCGTACAAGGAGAGTTACAAACTTTGATGCTTACACTGCATTTATCTCTCAAATTGAACCAAAGAAGGCTGATGAAGTGCTCCAAGATCCTAATTGGGTTGTTGCAATGCAAGAAGAACTCAATCAGTTTGAACGATGTAAAGTCTGGACTCTTGTTCCAAGACCAAATGATCAAGGAGTGATTGGTATAAAGTGGGTGTTCAGAAACAAGATGGACGAGAATGGAACCATCACAAGAAACAAAGCAAGGTTGGTTACACAAGGCTACAGGCAAGTGGAAGGAATCGACTACGATGAAACTTTCGTGCCCGTTGCAAGACTTGAAGCTATAAGGATCTTCCTAGCTTACGCTGCTCACAAGAACTTTAAGCTATATCAAATGGATGTCCAGAGCGCGTTTCTAAATGGTGAACTCCAAGAACAAGTCTATGTTGCTCAACTGCCTGGATTTGAAGATTCACAATTTCCAAATCATGTCTACTAACTCCAGAAAGCTTTGTATGGGTTAAAGCATGCACTAAGAGCATGGTACGACACACTATCCATGTTTATCATTGAGAAAGGCTTCACTCGCGGTAAAATTGATACTACTCTTTACATTGCCCAACATAATGATCATAAATTACTTGTTCAAATTTATGTCGATGATATTATTTTTGGTTCTACTAATTAATTGTTGTGCAAGCGCTTTGAGAAACTAATGAAGAGCAAGTTTGAGATGAGCATGATGGGAGAACTCACATTCTTCCTCAGGCTTCAAATCAAGCAAATGGATGAAGACATATTTATTAACCAAGCAAAGTATACAAGGGATCTAATCAAGAAATTTGGAATTGATAATGCTAAACCATATGATACTCCAATGGCTACCGGTAACAAGCTTGACAAAGACTTGAAAGGTAAGAAAGTTGATCAAAGTTTATATCAAGGTATGATTGGCTCTCTCCTTTATCTAACTGCTAGTAGGCCAGATATTATGTTTAGTGTTTGTGTCTGCGCTCGTTATCAATCTGACCCTAGAGAAGCGCACTTTATTGCTATGAAACGTATTATACGATATCTCTCTGGCACTGTTAACCTTGGACTTTGGTACACCAAAGATTTGAATTTTAAACTTGCAGGTTATTCAGATGCGGACTATGCAGCATGCTAAATTGATAAGGAAAAGCACAAGTGGCACTTGTCATTTCCTCAGATATCGACTTGTGTCATGGGCTAGTAAGAAACAAGCTGCAGTTTCTGTCTTAACTACTGAAGCATAATATATTGCTGCTGGAAGCTATTGCTGTCAGATTCTGTGGATGAAGCAGCATGGTGGACTATGACATCAAAGAAGAAAATTGTACCATCTACTGCGACAATACTTCAACCAATGTGGTTTTTGAAAATCCTGTCATGCACTCCAAGACCAAGCACATTGACATCAAGTTTCACTTTCTCAAAGATCACGTGGAGAAAAGAAATATTCATTTAGAACACGTGGGAACTGACTATCAAATCGCCGATATTCTTACAAAAGAACTAGATGCTAAAAGGTTCATCTTTTTGAGAGGTGAAATGAGTATGCTTGAACTCAGCTAAAATCTTGTCCATATGATTTGTCATTACTAATATCTTTGTTTTCTTGAATTATCTAAGTTAGAACTGCCTCATGCGCCAGCGCACTTCATGCGCACATGATGTTGCGCATAAGGCAAATCTTTTGAGTTTTCTAAGAAACTCTGCGCATTATAGAGCTGCGCATATGCTTCATGCGCATGCCACGTGGACCTCAGGTAAGTTTTCTTTTCAATAGTTTTACCTAGGTCCTTGACTTGCTGAGTCAGCAAGTAATTTGCAACGGTACTTGCGTAATTATGTATTTTCCCTCGTCATTTATTTTTGAATTTTCTTGGGAAATTACTATTCTACCCCTATGCATGTCCCACCTCATTTAATGTAAAGGCATTGAGTGACGTGCCATTAATGCTATTTGTGTGCTATTTATGACGAAAGTGAAAGAGTATTTTCGTGACCATTAATGCCTGACACACGCGCGCGCCTAGGACTTTTCACGCGCGCTCCTCATTGGTCCACGTCATCTGCGTGTGCACCTCACATGTGCGTGCGCCTCACTCGCTTGACTTTCACCAACTTCTGTCAGCGCTCCGTGACGTCACACCTCCCTTTTTGGTGATAACCTCTCTCCACCGTCTCTTCTCTTATCACTCTCTCTCTCTCTCTCTCTTTCGTTCATCACTCAACCGCCTCACCCTTCTCTTTCTCTCCGCACTCATTATTTTTTTACTCCATTTTTGTGTATAATTTCTTCTATATAATCTGATGGCTCCTAAGAAGACATCTACATCTTCCAAGAAACCAGAGGATCCATAAATGGTAAGAATCTGAAACCCACTTTTTCGGTTTCCGCTATTAATAGGTTCGAAGGTTTAAATATTCCCCTTTCTGATTTCTCTATGATTCGTTGCTCGTTTTTCAAATTATTTGATGTTGTGTGCTCGTTATACTTGTGCCTATTCATTTATGTAATTTGTTTTACGATCAATGATTGTTTGGTTTGTTTTCTGAGATTTTTTCGAGTTTTAAACTTTTCGTGTTCTTATTTCGTTTTTCTTAGATCTTGGTTGTATGTTCTTGTTATTGTTGTTATGGTTTACTTGTTTATGTGTGATTTTTCATTACGAACATTTTGATATGATTTTTATGCATTTTAGTGCACTTTGACATTTTTATGTTCTTGTTGTTCTTCGTGTATTCGATGCATGTTCTTCATGTTCTTAGTGAATAGTCTCATAATGTGCCTTAACATGATTTTTGTTTTTGCTTCTGCTTTTCGCACCAATTTTAGGCGTGTAGTTTAAATTTTGTGTTCTTGGACATTTTTGCCCTTTATTTTTATGATATTTTCTAAGTATGGAGTCTAGTCCATGCGCTGCGCACATCGCTCATGCGCATGCGATTCTCTCCATGCGCATGTCCAGAACTAATTCATAACTTTGTTTTGCGCAGAATCTTAACTATTTTATCCCTGGATGAGAACTTGATGTGGAGGACTTGCGCCAAGATGCTCTTGGGCGGTACATGTTGGAGATTATGGACACCTCTGGAATCTTGCCTCTATTAACTAAAGGTCAGTCTTTCATCCTCCCATCCTACATCGACGAATTCTTCAGCAACGCAGAAGAAGTGGATCGATTCTACGATGACATCACCGTTTCCTACCTCAAAAGTTCTATCTGCGGGGTTTCTATAACGATCAACTCGCGCACATCAGACAGACGATGGGTCTTCCTACATGTAACAAGAAGAATTTATCACAGGATGTGCAAGATAAGGTTACGCAGAAGCTGATTAAGATTCCTACTCTGGTTGGTCAATACAACAACCACGATAGGAAGGAGTTTGGAGAGTTGATGTACCATCTATGTACACTGATTGGAGATACCATAAACTGCAAAAATGGCAACAAATCCACTTTCATCAGCAAACAGTGGATGTGTTGCGCAACTATCTATAAGAAGAAACAATTGAGTTGGGCTGAAATAATATATGATGCGTTAGTCTGCTGGGTGCGTGTGTACAAGAAGAAGGCTGCTGACACCAAGAGGCCACCCAAGTACAAGACTCACTGCAGAATCCTCAATGCCATCTTCCTGCGTTTCCCCAAAATACGCAAGTTGGTTGATGAGGACCCCTCTCTCAAAGTTGATGTGACTTCCACGTGCACGTATTCACGCGTATTCCTTCAGAATTTCCACCATGAAGTCAACAACTTCGATTATTGCATGTACTGGGTTGCGGATCCCATTGAAGTGTTTGAGGACATTCATCCTGATGATCAAGGATCTCCTCCAATTTCTGATAGTGAGCTCAAGGAAGCCTCTGCATCTGAATCAGAATCAGAAGATGAATCTGTTTATGAGCCTAAGTTAAGTAAAGTTGGCGCAAAAGAAAAGGGCAAGGGTATTTCTACTGATGCGCAACGCAAGAAGACAAAGGCGTCTAAACCTGTTACGTCTGGTATTAAGATCAAAGAGCCTACTGCGCCTGTCCAGAAGCGCAAAGCTACAGCTGATCCTGAGTCCCCCAGGAAATCAAAGAAGTCCAAGGCTCCTGCATCAGAAAAGAAAAAGAAAGCAAAGGTTGTTGCGCCCATAGAGGAGAAGGAAAAGTAAAAGAAGGACAAGAAAAAGAAGCAAGCAAAGGAATCAAGAACTCTACTAGATGAGTCTGATGAAGACGTCCAAGTAGAAGATGATGCTGCACCTCCTCCTCCTGTGCCTAAGTCAAAACGCGCATGTACCCCTCCTCCTGCGCCCCAAGAAGAAGATGATGCAGAGGAAGCCTCTGCATCTGAATCAGAATCAGAAGATGAATCTGTTTTTGAAGGTGCTGCAAATGATCCACTCATCAGCCCTTCCAAATCAACTACTGGACCCTCTAAGGCTGCACCATCTCAGGGGGAGACGCAGAAGGAAACACCCATAGAGACACACATGGATACTTCTAGTGAGGATGAGATCCCACTATCTTGAAAGAAAGACACTCCAACGCGCAGGGTCAAGAAGGTCGCTACAAATAAGCGCACAACAAAGCGTTCAATAGAAGACTTATCTAATGTTGAATCAGACCCTCCAAGGACTTCTCCTCTGCACACTGAAAGATCTGCGCGTGATATTGCTAGGGAAGTAAGGCTAGCTGCAATTGTGCAGAGAAATATTATGCAGAAAGCCCCACCAGTCTTCATTGATGGTGAAGGCTTTTCTCACAATGCGCCTGATCCTACTGTTTATGAGGATGCGCCGTTAGTAAAACATGTTGATGAGGACTCAAGCTCAGAAAACTATGATCCATCATTCTCCCATTCCTACGCATCACTCTCTAGTTCATGCGCAAGCTACTCCTGCTGCTGCTGCCACTCCTGCACAACCAACTAGAGCCTCTCATACTTCTCCAATTATTCAAGTAGTGCCTCCAGTTGCTGCTCCCTCAGATCCTTCCAGTTCTTCAATGGACATGCGCCAAATCTTAGCCATGCTCCAGACAATACAAGCAAATCAATTTGCCGTGCAAACCCAGCACTTCCAGGTGGTCACTGCGCAAGCTAAAATTCAAGAGCAACTGCATGCGCAGTCTTCAAGGCTAGATGCGTAAGCCATTTTACTACAGGCCATTGATTGTGCCATTAAGGGGGAGAGTTCTGCAACAAAGGCAACCCCTTCTGAAGCGCCTGCTACTACAAGTTCTGGAGCTGCGCCCATGCCTCCTAATTTTAATGCGCTACGCCAAGATATAGAGCATGACTTTGGTATTATTACCACTGCTCTCAAAGATTCCATCTGTACATGGTATGTCTGAAGCGCTAAGCACTTTGGCAAATACTCTCGCTGAAAATTTTCAACTGGAAGCTGCCAAAGTAATCAACTCCATTGACAATCTTGCGCCAAGTGACTTCAGTTCCTCCTCTCTCGATGTGCTAAAATCTTATGTCACCAACTTTTTAGTTCAGTTCAGCGATACTTTCAATGGCGCTATGAACCAAGCTATGCTGGATATGCAAGCAAGTCAGAACATGGTTCAAGTGGAGCTGACCAAATGCTTAGTAGATGCGCAGAAGGAAATTCAGGACTCTATTGCCTCTACTCAGCAATCTCTCACAAACCAATATGGTTCTCTTGAAAATGCTTTAAATCGAGTATCTGAAGATCTCTAAAAAGACAACAGTTTGATGCTCGGCGGCATGAAGACCTATGCTCACATCAATGCGCATGGATTTTATGCGCAGTGCAGATTTGCCTTGGACAAAACTTTTATTTCCTGACCTCACCTTTATGAAGCTTGGAAAGCGTCACGACAAGCTACGCTTTTTGGAATGAGTCAAAGTGCTGATATGGACAAACGACAAAACATGCACACTCAGCATACACGTAGATGGAGACACGCCTCATAATTTGAAATTCAAATTGAAGAGAGCTGTCATCCTTCTAGAAAAAGTTTGAAGCTTATCCACTTGCTCTGTCTCCAACGGCTATAAAGGACAGCTGCGTGCCAATCACGTTGTGACAGCTCATTGTCCTTGCTCTGCTCCCCAACGGCTAGTTCTTGGAGCTCAGCTATAAATAGCATGCTCATTCACATTTTCCAAGCGGATTGAGTTTTTGCTTCTAAAGAGAAACTTTGAAGATTTGAAGATTGCTTGCATATTTCCAGAATTCTCAAAATCAACCTTCATACCTTCATACTCAATCCAAGCCTAGATCCTATAAGCCTTTGTAACACCAGAATATCGTGTGCTCTCCATCTCATAGATTTAAAGAGCCCAGATTTCTGACACACACACACACCTCTTGAAGTTTCTATCTCATCGATCCTACTTCTAGACATACACCGGTTATGGCTAGGATTTTATTCTTTCATAGATTATAGATCTTTGAGTTAGTTTGTTCTCAATCATTGTAACTTGTAATACTATCTAATAATAAGATCTCCATTAGAAATCCAAGACTAACCATCTTGGTAGAGGACGTAGATCTTTTCCCGATCAAACCTCTTCAAATAGCTTGTCTTTATATTCTGCTTTACATTCTACATTTAAGCTTTTCTGGTATATTGCTTTGTTTGATCTTTGTAGATTGTCTAGCATTGATTGCATTATGTTTGTGTGCTTTCTGCCTTAGTTCCATTTTGTGCCTCTCTTTAAAATAAATCTAAGTGCGTGCGTATTTACACTTCTGCGCATTCTCCCTGCGCATAAGTGATTTCTTTAAATTTCCGCTGTGCATTTCACACTCTCGCTGCGCGCTATACTTAGCCAAATTAAAATCCGTGCGCATTTTCCATTGATTTGCAAAAGGGTTTGAAAAGAATTTTAAAACTCTATTCACCCCCCCCCTCTAGCATTTTCATACCTTTGTTGTCCCTTTGGGACCAACAGGCGAGATATGGTTAACTTGGCTATATGGAGAGCGTTGACTAAAAGGTATGGGCATGACTCTCGGGGGTCATAGGCGAGATATGGTCAACTTGGCTCTATGGAGACGGTTGACTAAAAGGCACGGCATGAATCTCGGGGGTCAGAGGCGAGATATGGTCAACTTTGCTCTATGGAGAGGGTTGACTAAAAGGCACGGGCATGACTCTTGGGGGTCAGAGGCGAGATATGGTCAACTTGGCTCTATGGAGAGGGTTGACTAAAAGGCACGGGCATGACTCTCGGGGGTCAGAGGCGAGATATGGTCAACTTGGCTCTATGGAGAGGGTTGACTAAATGGAACGGGCACGACTCTCTGGGGTCAGAGGCGAGATACGGTCAAATTGGCTCTATGGACAGGGTTGACTAAAAGGCACGGGCATGACTCTCGGGGGTCAGAGGCGAGATACGATCAACTTGGCTCTATGGAGAGGGTTGACTAAAAGGCACGGGCATGACAGAGGCGAGATATGGTCAACTTGGCTCTATGGAGAGGGTTGACTAGAAGAGGAATGGTCTTACGTCATTTTGGACTGCCGGGACAAAGGTTTGAACCTAAAATGACCACTCTGGGTCAAGGCTTAGCTTGGGTCAACTCCACCTTTAGGGAGTTTGAAGGGAAAACTGGTCTTACGTCCCACTAAGGACGGATGGGGAGAAAGGCTTTAACCTAAAGTGACCATTCTGGGGGACAATGATTTTACTGGGCTTAAGTCAGGGACTGCCTAAGTGTATTTTCACACTAGGCAATTTTCACAAAAAGTTACTGAGCTTATGTCAAGGCCTGCCTAAGTGTATTTTCACACTAGGCAATTTTCACAAAATGTTACTAGGCTTTTGTCAAGGACCGCCTAAGTGTATTTTCACACTAGGCAATTTTCACAAAATGTTACTGGGCTTATATCAAGGACTTCCTAAGTGTATTTTCACAAATCTTACTGGGCTTAAGTCAGGGACTGCCTAAATGTATGCTTGTTAAGGTAACAATTTTCACAAATGGGGCCGCCTAATTATGCTCACTTAGGGGACAAAATTTTACTGGGCTTATGTCAAGGACTGCCTACAGTGTCCTTAGGCAAATAAGACAATGGGCTTACGTCGTGCGGGGACCGCCAGTTTTTTTAGGCCAAAAATCATATTTGCATGGGCTAAAGGAGGACAAATATCTGGGGTATTTATGATATGGTTGGGATGGGGAATTGAATGAATGGGGTCATAAAGCCAATCTTCCAACAAGAAATCATTAATTTTGCCAGGGCCAAAGTAGCCGTACGGCTGGGATAGCGGGTACCTTTTTTGCATTGAATTTCATTCTGGGTCTGGTCATCTTCTTAAGTGCCTTAGTCTGATATCCAGAAGCAGTTCATCTCTTTCGTTCTTCGAGGTTTTTCTTTCCATAGAGTCTTTTCTTATGGAGAAACCACCAAAATTGTCCAAGATTGATAAAGAATGCTTTGAGGGCAATCTTAGGCTTTGGATGCATCATCATATGAGGCAAAATAAGGACATTTTTCAAGCCAAGTTTGGGCTTAGATCCCTTTGGTCTCTCAAGGAATTCATCCCGGATCTTGAGCTTTTAAGGGCCGCTGCGTCCTTTTGGGATATCAGGAGGCATGTGTATTGCTTTTCTTACAACGAAATCACTCCGACTTACGAGGATTTCAAGGCTTTGGTGGGGGGCATGGACACGGAAGACATTGCTCTCCCTTCGATTGATGACAAAATGTGTGTTGAAAGGTTGGTCACTCTCCTTGGTATTCCTTTAGAAGAGGTTCAATGCATGGTCCTTAATCATACCTTTATTGACATTTTGGACCTTCCCGAAAGGTTCATGAATTGAATCGATGAGGTTTCTTGGAATGCTTTTGGGTTGTGTATCCTCGCCTTTTTCTACATGGTTTGTTCCAAAGGCACTTTCCATAGAGTTCTATTGAGCATCCTTGAGGAATGCCTTATGGGGAAGGATATTGTCCCTTTGATTCTAGGTGAAACCCTTCATGGCATGGACCGCTTGGCTTTAGGTGATAGTTTCATGCGCGGTGGTAGCCCCACTCTTCTTACCATGTGGTTAAGGGAGAGGTTGATGGCCGTTCCTGAGGCTCCTCTTTCTCACAAACCGTGGTCCTACTTTTTGAGAGGCATTCTCTTAGATTTTGCTCAGGGTGATTGGGAAGCGTACATGGTTCAGCTCCAGAACTCACAGATTCGCTAGTGGGTCCCACATTGGCGCATTGGCTCTGTGAGGTAGCATCAGGATGGCTCCCCTATTGTTCAGGTGCCGGGGCTTTTGGGATCGTGTTTCTACATTCCTTCGTTGGTTTTTAGACAATTTGTATTATTGCAGACTCATTTGTTAGAGTGGTCGGGTGTTAATCCGGAGCATTTGAGACTTTCGTCATTATCTATGTGTGATTCATCCACCATTTCATTCCTTTCCTGGTCGTGGGCGTATTCTCTCTTTCCGGCCCGGGTACTTCTCAGGAGTGTGGCTAGCACGGTCTTAACCATAGTTTACTTGGATTGGTATGAACAGACTATGGGGCAGACTCAGAGGCTCATTGAGGAGAAGCGTGAGGCTATTCTCGAAAGGGGTTATGACACTAGTAGGACTCTGAGGGAGACCGAGGCCGTGGCAAGTGGCCGTAACCATAGTGGAGATATCGTCAAAGATTATCAGGCTTTGGCTGGGAGGAGAATGGCTGCAATACCCAAGGTTGAAGCACGGATGAGGGACCTCCGGACTTGGGTTGTGGTTGACATAGCTTTGAGGGCGGCCGAACTCGTTGAGGAGACTGGAAGAGCCCCTGACCTTAGAAGGAGGGAGGTCAAGTTTTTTGACATCAAGAAAAAGAAGACTCAGAGAAGTCAAAAGAAGAGGTGGACAGGTGAAGAACGTTGATGGCCCTATGTCCTAAGTATCCACTCATTGCCATTGCCGACACATTAGTTCATTTAAGTGTTTTATTTGTATTTTTAGCATGTTATTGAGTCGAGAGTAGACCGTGCTTGAACTCATCAAAGAAGTGTTTTAACTGTAGTGACAATGGTTACTTATCTTTGATTTTCATAAGGCTAGTTTGCATTTGTATGAAGCCTTCTTAAGAACCAAAATTTGAATTTTATTTATTTTTGAGACCGGACCAATAATTGGCTGCCTACGTTCCCCTTTTACAAATAGGACTAAGGGGCTCAGGTCATCGTAGTTTATTTTCATGAATTCTGGTGTGACCCTATTTTTTCTCTAGACCGCCCAAACGGGTTTTCAATCTAGGTGGGTATATTCTTTTAGCACCCCTCTTTTTTTTTTTAAACAAAGTAGCGGCGGAGCTTGTCACCATTGTCTGGGTGCATGAAAGGGTTGCCATCCAAGTCTGCAAGTCTCAATGCTCCTCCCGAAAAAATCTCTTGCACCACAAAGGACCGATCCACACGGGTTCCCACTTTCCATCAGGATTAGACCTTCCCGGGGGTTTTTCTTTGAGAACCAGGTCTCCTATCCAAATTTGTAGGGGCTTCACCTTTTTGTCAAAGGCCCGTTCCATTCTCCCTTGGTAGGCACAGATATGTTCCATGGCCTTCAGATGGCGTTCATCCAGCAGGGCCAATTCATCATGCCGGCTTCGAAGCAAATCTACCTCATGAAATTGGTTTTCTAGCAAAATCATTAGAGACGGGACTTCCAACTCGGCTGGGAGCATGGCTTCCATCCCGTAACTCAAGGCAAAAGGGGTCTCACCGGTGGCTATTCTGACTGATGTTCGGTAGCCCCATAATACTAGATGTAGCTTTTCGCGCCAATCCCTACCCCGTGTTGCCATCTTTTTGATGATTCTCTCAAGAGTTTTGTTAGCGGCTTCTACCACACCATTAGTTTGAGGCCTATAAGGGGAAGACTTGTGGCGAGTGACTCGAAATTCTTTCAACAGTTGGTCACATTCGCCTTTAAAATGAGAACCATTATCTGTGATGACCTCATTTGGAACTCCGTAACGGCACATGATTTTTTCGTTGATGAATCCCGCAACCTTCTTAGAAGTGAGGACTTTGTAGGACTTGGCTTCGACCCATTTTGTGAAGTAGTCTACAGCTACTAAGATAAACTCGTGCCCATTGCTTCCGGGCGGAGAAATTTTTCCGATGATGTCGATACCCCAAGTCGAGAAGGGTCATGGAATTGTCATGCAATACAAATGATGGGGTGGTAGGTGATTGAGGTTGGATAACCGTTGACACTTATCACACTTTTCCACAAACTGTATACAATCAATTTCCATTGAAATCCAAAAGTATCCCATTCGTAGGATGACTTGCATTAAACCTCGAGCGTTCATGTAAGGACCACAAATTCCACCCTGGAATTCTTCCATGAGCTCCTTTGCCTTTCCATGCTTATGAATCTTAGGAGGAGGCCGTGGTGACGCTTCTTGTACAAGGTGTCCCCTAGGATGACATAGTGAGATGCTAACCGCTTGAGGGCTACCATAACTTTGGCTTTGATCCCATCCTTGTACTCTCGTCTCTAATCTGTGAAGGAAGCTTCTCCTTCTTTGAGAAATTGGTAGATTTGGTTGTACCATGGCTCTTCTACCTTCTCTGGGATTCTGTCTATCTCACAACAGTAGGTCGGGTTTTCTTTTCTACCAACTCAGAAGGGTTTTATGGATTTCCCTTTGGGGATCTCCACCAAGGAGTCCAAGGTGGCTAACGCATCCGTGAAACGGTTCTGATCCCTTGGTAGGTAATGAAAGCTGACTTCTTCGAATTGGGCCATGAGTTCTTCCATGTGGGCATGATACTTTTGCAGCCCAGGGTCCAACGTTTTCCATTTGTTGGACGCTTGGTTGATGATCAAGGCTGAGTCCCCGTATACTTCCAACTCTTTCACGTTCCTTTCAAGGGCGGTCACTAGGCCGGCTGTACATGCCTCATATTCGGCGGCATTGTTGGTCACATCAAAGTTTAACTTAATGGCAATGGGG
This sequence comes from Campanula takesimana, assembly GCA_026119855.1. Classification (NCBI taxonomy): domain Eukaryota; kingdom Viridiplantae; phylum Streptophyta; class Magnoliopsida; order Asterales; family Campanulaceae; genus Campanula; species Campanula takesimana. The sequence continues at coordinate 876,125 of JAOWBW010000742.1, forward strand.
GTGTGCTCATCCTTTGGATCAACTAGGAGCATCCCAATGCCATTTCCTCTATTGTTTGCCGCTCCATCAAAGAACAGTTGCCACTTATTTTCTCCCTCAAGGGTGAAGATCTCTTCATCGGGGAATTGGGGTTCGGGCTCCTCCTTTTCATCCACACGAAAATCTGCCAAATGTTCTGCCATAACTCTTCCCTTGACCACTTTTCGTGTCACATAGCTGATGTCGTATTCTGCTAGGAAGAATGACCATTTGGCGAGTCTCATGGAAAGAGACGGCTTTTCCAACAAGCATTTGATGGGATCTATCTTGGAGATGAGTCGTATTGAGTGGGAATGCATGTAGTGTTTCAACTTCCTCACCACCCATACTAGTCCGGCACACGTTTTTTTTAATGGCAGAGTAGTTAAGGTCACTCCCTTGCAGTTTTCGGCTCACAAAGTAGATGGCATTATCTACTTTTGAATATTTCTTCTCTTGGGTCAACATGGCTCCCACTGACGTATCCGTTACTGTCAAGTATAACAAGAGAGGCTTATCCTTGTGTGGAGGGCAAAGGATTGGTGGATTAGTAAGGTAGTCCTTGATTTTCTCGAAGGCCCTTTGACATTCCTTATTCCATTCAACCTCTGCATTCTTTCTTAGTAGTTTGAAGATGGGTTCACATGTGGGTGTGAGTTGGTTTATGAAACGACTAATGTACTGCAACCGTCCCATGAAAGCTTTCACTTCTGTTTGAGTGCGCGGTGGCCTCATCTCCACAATTTCCTTAACCTTTTGAGGGTCGATCTCAATGCTGCGCTCGGTGACCATGTATCCCAAAACTTTGCCACGATAAACCCCGAAAGTACACTTAGCCGGGTTGAGCCTCATGGAGTGCTTTCTCAACCTATCGAAGAACTTCCTCAAGTCAATTAGGTGCTGCCCACCGGTTCCTTTGGAATGGACGATCATGTCATCTACATACACCTCTATTTCCTTGTGGATCATGTCATGGAAGAGTGCGGTTGCGGCCCTTTGGTAAGTAGCCCAGCGTTCCTTAGCCCAAAAGGTATAACGGTTTAGCAAAAGGTCCCCCATGGGGTGGTGAAGGCAGTCTTTTGTTGGTCTTCTTTGGCCATTTTGATTTGATTGTATCTGGCAAAACCGTCCACGAAGGACTTGACCTCAAAGCTAGAGGTTGTGTCCATAAGCATGTCGATGTTTGGGAGAGGGAAGTCGTCCTTAGGGCTTACTTTGTTGAGGTCCCTAAAGTCGACACAACATCGGAATTTCCCATTAGCTTTCATCACTGTCACTATGTTGGAAAGCCACGAGGGATATTCTATCACCCTTATGAAGCCGATTCGGAGCAGTTTCTCAATCACTTCTTTTACTTGCAAAGACCATTCCGGTTTGATTCGTCGAAGCTTTTGCTTAACTGGTTTTACTTCGGGATCCAGGTGGATCTTATGCTCCACAATCGAGGCATCTAACCCTGGTATGTCCTTGTAAGACCAAGAGAAGACATCCACATACTCCTTGAGCAACTTAACCAAGTCTTTCTTCTCGGCCCCTCTGAAGTAGCTACCAATCTGTGTCTCTTTTGGTTCATCTGTAGTCCCAAATTCACCTTAGTCAAAACCTGTTCGGCATCTTGGGCACGGTTTTCCTCTCGATTGATAACCTGCTTTGAGAGTTTTTTAATGTATTGTTTGTTTAGTGCGTCTGCATTATTAGGTGATTCATCATTAGCCGTTTTCAGATTATTAGTTAATTTATCATCTAATAAATTGGCAATGAGGGGATACTCGGAAAGGTCTATCATTTCATTCAATGCAAAGGGGAATACAATATTAGCTACAAGATCATAATCCTCGGGCATGAGCCCCTCGTAGGAAACAAACTCAAACTCAAAGACAAGAGATTGAGGAGACTCGATTACATTTGACCCTATAATGATCGACTCTAAAGGGCGGGGAACCAATCCATGTTTTGCGGTCATTTCCTCCTTCCTGGACACAGGTCCGGAGAAAGTCACCCAATTCTTCAGAGGCATATCATCTTGCCCAACCAAGGTACGGGAGTCAAAAATCTCGGGGGATCCGTCCTCTATTGCAGCAACCATTTATTTCCCTAGTTCAATCAAATCTATCACAACTAAATCTTCCCCAAATAACCCTTGCATCACCATGCCATTCCATTCGCCATCTGTGACTTCCTCTTTAGCTTTCTTGAGAGCCCACTCCCCAAACTCTTGTTTGCCATTCCGACCCCAGACAGGTTCTTCTTCCTTGTTGTTTCCTTCCATGGACCAAGCCTCAAATTGTTTCACCATCTCAGGCACCCCTCTGAAAGAGTATTCATGTGTCACCGTGGTTTTGGTGGGACCGGGCATTTTGGGCGTATCCAGGAATGCCCTCCTCACAGGGTTGGCGGTCATCCCTCGGAACCTTATGATGTCCTCTTGGAGCTTGTCCCAATTTGTTACCATTGGCTTCTTCTTACTCGGGGCTTCGGTTGAACATCTCCTTTCACGAAGTAGCGTCTCATATCAAAGGTATATGGGCGAAGGTTAGGAGCTTTATACGAGACTCCTTGAGCTTTGGCTCGGTTCTTCCTTCAGACCATTTCCTTATCCACTTTGAGGTCATTGGGAGTTGGCTTATACCCCAGGCCGTGAAGTGTCTTTTGCTCCCTAATCTCGACAACCTTATGAGTCCCTTGGAGTTTCTTCCTAAGACCAATTCCCGGGAGGTAGTGTATCAAACTCATCATTTTCATTACGGGGGGAATTTTATCCCTGGTGAGTGTGAGGTCCACACAACAAACATGGGTCTCGGAAGGTATTTCTGTGAAGCCGGTCAAGACCATACCGTTCTCCTCGTGCTTAATTTCCAGCACAGGAATTCCGTTGGTGTTGGTTCCTTCCATAGTGACACTATCCCCATAAATGATCATTAGGTTGCCTCCTTGCATATATTTCACACACTGATGAAGGGTGGAAGCTACTCCATTTACTTTATGGAGCCAAGGACGGCCTAACAAAGCGCTGAAGGATATAGCGATATCAAGCACTTGGAAATCAATCGGCATCCTTTGCTTCCCAAACCATAGGTTCAAAGTGGCCATCCCTAGGACTGAACGGGCCGTAGAGTCATAAGCTTTGACGGTAATTGTGGAGGGCTTTAGGTCGGTAGCTTTGAGACCGAGGAGGTCCATCATCTTGGCAGGCAAGACATTCATGGCGGAACCATTATCAACAAGACCCGAGGAAGGCGGCGCTCGTCTAATTGTACCGTAATGTAGAGGGCTTCGTTGTGGTTAGCCCCAAATTTAGGCAAATACAGATCGGTGAAAGTGATGATGTTTCTATAGTAAACACTTTGGATCATTTGCACGGCCTCCTCGGGGGTGGCCGTGGTAGGAACCATGGTTTGAGCTAGGCATTCCTCCAACTTGAGCTTATGTGGGTAAGCTAACGTAAGGAGGGACCAAAGGGATATGTTGGCTTGGGTCCTTTTTAGTTGAGTAAGGACGGGGTCTTCCTTTTCGAGATCCATGTCTCCTGCCTCTTTGGAGAAATAGGGTGGTAAGCGGTGTTCCTGTGGTGGAGGTTTCTTAAGATTCTCCGTGGTACTTTCCCGGAGCGGGTCAACACACTTACTTTCGCCGAGCCATAAACTTCCCCCAATTCTTCCACGGGTGTTGGCAGATCTTTGGTGGAGTAAGGCCATGCTTCCTTTCTTAACTCATTCACTATGATCATCCCTCTTGAGGCATAGGCAGACTCACGGATTTCTTTAAGGGAAATAGGGCGGGTGTCTTGTTCTTCCCAGACTCCTACGGTCTCTCAAAGTTTTTCCAAAGTCAACATGCAACAGAAGTGGTCCAAAAACTTCTACCCATCACTGCCAAACTAAGGTGGTGGCGAGAGTGGTGGCAAGGATAAGAAATCATCTAAAGCCAGAAAGTCTTCCTCTTCTCTTCAGGATGGGATACGGGGAGGCACATAGGAAGATAATGTTGGTGTTGGTGCCCTAGGCACGTTTAATAAACGTTGTAATTGTTATCACTTATTTCATGTTAATAAAGAGATGTTTTTATTATTATTGTTGTTCATGTTTACTTATAATAATCTCCGTCCCTATTACTTGTTTGGTATTAGTATAAAGGCTAAATGATCATGGGATGATTATGTTAGATTTATGGGTACTTGTTAAGTACTGGACATGACCCGCTCTATGAGATTTATGTCATGGTCAATGTCATACATATATCTCATATTAGTTGTGTCATTTGAATCCTTAGACATGAAGTTATTATGGTCTTCCACTTGATGAACATTATGTTTGACATATTCAAATTCTACCTTTAACCGGGTAGTTATAAAGGGAATGATTGGCATAATCGGATTCATATAAGGAAGAATAATAAGCTAAATAGATTTGCCCCTCTTCGGAGAGATGTCAAGCTTGGGCTTCTCGTAGGAATGATGTTGATGAAAATGTTCGGCCGGACTCAAATGAATTGATTGGATCAATGTCATTAGGATTATCAACATATTCGGGATCGAGAAAGTATTGAACAAAGACAAGTTGACTTGTTGACCATGACTTGTGTTCAATGACATCGTGGACAAAAGGATTATGACATATTCTAAATGGAATGCGAACTCGTATCTAATTATACTATTTGGGTAGGTATGACGGTTTGCTAGAACCTAATCATATCTTATGGGATCATGTTTGAACCCATTACCAACATAGTATAATCCTAGTGTTGGTAGTTGTGCCCTAGGCACGTTTAATAAACATTGTAATTGTTATCATTTATTTCATATCAATAAAGAGATGTTTTGATTATTATTGTTGTTCACGTTTACTTATAATAATCTCCGTCCCTAGTACTTGTTAAGCACTAGTATAAAGGCTAAATGATCATGGGATGATCATGTTAGATTTATGGGTACTTGTTTGGAACAAGGTACTGGACATGACCCGCTGTATGAGATTTATGTCATGGTCTATGTCGTACATATATCTCATATTAATTATATCATTCGAATCCTTAGACATGAAGTTATTATAGTCTTCCACTTGATGAACATTATGTTTGACATATTCAAACGCTACCTTAACCGGGTAGTTATAAAGTGTATGATTGGCATAATCGGATTCACGTAGGGAAGAATAATAAGCTAAATGGATTTGTCTCTCTTCGGAGAGATCTCAAGCTTAGGCCTCTCGTAGGATTGATGTTTATGAAAATGTTTGGCCGGACTCAAATGAATTGATTAGATCAATGTCATTTGGATTATCAACATATTCAGAATCGAGAAAGTATTGAACAAAAACAAGTTGACCGTTTGACCATGACTTGTGTTCAATGAGATCGTGGACAAAGGGATTGTGACATATTCTAAAGGAATGCGAACTTGTATCTAGTTATACTATTTGGGTAGGTATGACGGTTTGCTAGAACCTAATCATATCTTATGGATTCATGTTTGAACCCATTGCCAACTTAGTATAATCCTAGAGGGTCACACACAATAGAACGAATTCTTAAAGGACTATATTGGAAAATTAAGCCTCGCTGATCCTGTTGTGCGACCGCACAAACCAGGCTGGGCGGCCGCACAGTGAGTCAGGACAGATTTCCTGATTTGATTAGGAAAAGGATTTTGGACGGGTTTTGACACAAGTTTCCTATTTGGAATAGGTCTAACTTGTATATAAACAGCCAAATTCGGGCCAGAACTTAACCTAGCTTTTGTGCAAGTCTCCAAAGAGTTTGAGAGAGTTTTATTTTGTTCTAAGACATCCTAGATTGAAGAACAAAATAATACACAAATAATATTCCATATAGTCATATTAATTGTGAAAACGTGTTTCACAATTTTGGTCTAGCAGCCAAGATCAAGTGTTCTTGATATTCGTTCAAGGTGTGGATACCGCTAGAGGGTGAATCTCATCATTTTCAAAGTTCGTGTTCTTACTTGTTCGTGATTAAAGCTTCAATTTCTCCACCAAGATCAAAGACCAAATTAAAAGTCATCAAGGGTTAGTTTTTCTAGTATTCATATTGCAAGTATTTGATTTAATCATATGAATGGATCTATGGGCTTTGGGTTTCATAAAATTTTAAATGCTATTTTCCGCTGCGCATGTTACTCCGAAACCCAACTGTGGTATCAGAGCCCCGTTCATGTTGATTATTTCAATACCTAGATCATGTTGTGTGTATATAAATTGTTTATGTGCCTAGCATGATATGAATATTGGATTATATGATGTTTATGTGTTATATGATTTTATGTGGTCTATTGTTTTACAACTTTAATCGCACTATTGAATCGCACTAAAAAATTATGTTGGATTCTGAATTGTTTGATTATTAATTTTTGATTGGATAAAAGTTATAATAATCGGGGAAAACAATTTTGAGACAAATTTTCGAACTTTAAAAATTCATTCTGATGCTACTTTACGACCGCACAGAAAACCTTGGGCGGCCGCACAAGTTTGGGTGACCGCACAGTTTTTCTTGGGCGGCCACACAGTTATCAGGATTCTGGTTTTGATTTTCGGTCAGAATCTAGAATTTTGATGGGGTCCGACCAGACCAGTGACAAGACCGGCCAGACCTGCTGATCTGGGGTGGGTTTTGGGCAGTTGGTTTGGGTGTGGATCCTGGGGTTTGATTTTTCTATTTGTTTGAGTCTTGTGATTCTAAGATTGGTTCAAGGTTTGGATGGCTAATCTACGTTCATCGAGATTGTGTTTCCCAAACTTCTTCGCAATCAAAGTTTCAAAGATAAAACGAAGTTAGAATTATGAAGAGTTCATAATTGCTAAAATTGAGAAACAAAGTTCTTGATTCAAATATTGGAGATCCATGTGGAATTGTGGATGCAATTGGCCTACGTTCATCGAGACCATCTATTGCTTTTGTTTCGGCCACATAGACTACTTTCTTGGTTTCTTGAATTAGTGCGGAATTGTGGATGCCTTATGGCTTAGTTTCGGCCGCACTTCTTGTTGTCTTGATTTGGAGATAATAACCAAAGTTGAAATAGTCTCATCCTCATAATTATAGAGAAACTAAAGACACATAAATATTATGCTTAAATTAATGGAGATTAATTTAGTGGCTAAACTTGATGCGTAACATGTTTGTATTATGTGCTCATCAATGTGTTATATGCTATATGTGATGAACCTTCAAATAAAGTTTTAAGTCCTTCTGCCATGCTATGATTAAAACACTTGTTTATACATGGGTAATTTTGTGTGGGCTCGCCAAAGTGAGGTGCATTAGTTTTATTCATGTATGAGCAAGATGAGTGAATAAGAGTTTCCTATGCGTTTAAAATGGTTGGACTTAATTAAGCGTCAAAACAGTTTTGGGCTTAAGGCAAAGATGAGATTTAACATTCTTTTTGAAATTGGATTTCTTAAAGAATCTCATGAAAAGAACTGAGAGTCATATGAGATATGATTGACAAGAGTTGTCTACCTAATTAATTTTATTTTTGAGCTGTGCGCCAAAGCGTACTTAAAATTAAATTAAAGCGGGATCTTAAACCATTTAAATTATACTATACATTGGATGTATAAAGAAGGTTGTATAATTTAGTGGGAGTATTTTTGGAAAAATACATTGTTTATTTCTTTAATGAAAATTGGTACTTATTAAATTTTGGAAATTTTGCATAATTGTAGATAATGACTAACAACACTCAATCAATTTCGTTGCGATTGATCATTGAGAAGGATAAGCTCCAAGAGAATGGTACTAACTTTATGGATTGGATCCGTAGCCTAAGATTTGTTCTTAGGCAAGAAGATAAGTTGTACATTCTCGATGGGCCTCTTCCTGCTCAACCAGAACCTAGTGTCCCTAGGGCAGAAAGAGTCAGTTACAAGAAACATCGTAATGATTCTAGAGATGTAAGTTGTCTCATGCTTGCTACTATGTGCTCAAAACTCCAACAAAGTTTGGAATATTTGGAAGCCTATGAGATAGGCGTGGAGTTAAGACCCATGTTTCAAGAGCAAGCTAGGCAAAAGAGGTACAAGACCATTGTTGCATTCACTTCTTGCAAAATGAGTGAAGGGCAACAAGTGAGTCCTCACATGCTTAAAATGAAAGGTTATGTGGAGCATCTTGAGAAACTTGGCTATCCAATCCCATTGGAGCTAGCCACGGATCTCATTCTTAATTCATTGCCTAAAAGTTATAATCAGTTTGTGATGAATTATAACATCCATGGAATGGATAAGAATCTCTCCGAGTTGCATGGGATGCTTAAAACTGCGGAGACGAAGATTGTGGAGAAAGGTTCTCCTGTGCTCTTGGTTCATGATGGGAAGAAGGCTGGTGCCAAAGGAAAGGGTAAGGCAAAAGTTGTCAAACCCAAGATAAGCAAGGCAAAGGTTGCCAAGGCTTCTGAGGCAAAACCCGATTCACAAAAGGATGCAATCTGTTTCCATTGTCAAGAAATTGGACATTGGAAACGTAATTGCAAAGCATTCTTGGAAGAGCAAAAGAAGAAGAAGGGCAGCAAGGCTGCGTCGACTTCAGGTATCTATATGATAGATATTCTCCTTTCTACCACTAATTCTTGGGTATTGGATACCGGATGTGGTTCTCACATTTGTTTAAATGTGCAGGGACTAAAGAATAGGAGACTCCTTAAAGAGGGTGAAGTAGACCTACGCGTGGGGAGTGGAGCAAGAGTTGCTGCATTAGCCGTAGGGACTTATGAAGTCACTTTACCTTCCGGTTTAATACTTGTTTTGAACAATTGCTATTATGTACCGGATTTAAGTAGAAATATTATTTCAATTTATTGTTTGGATAATGAAGGTTTTAAGTTTCTTATTGAGAATAAGAAATTTTCTATTTATTTAAATGATGTGCTTTATGATATTGCTAATTCATTTAATGTCCTTTATGTCTTGGATGTCAATAATGAAAATAATGAAAATGTCTATCATATAAATAAGAAATCTAAACCTAATGATGTAAATCATTCTTATTTGTGGGATTGCCGTTTTGGTCATATTAATGAGAAGCGTATCTCAAAACTCCATGGGGACGGTCTCTTAGGTTCACGTGACCTTGGGTCATATGACACTTGTGAGTCGTGTCTTCTTGGAAAAATGACAAAGACACCTTTCACTAAGCTAGGTGAAAGGGCAAGCGACTTATTGGGGTTGATACATTCCGATGTATGCGGACCATTAAGTAGCAATGCTAGGGGAGGATTTCAATACTTCATAACCTTCACTGATGATTATAGTAGATTTGGGTATGTTTACCTAATAAAACATAAAAGTGAAGCATTTGAGATATTTAGAATATTTCAAAATGAAGTAGAAAAACAACTTGGGAAGGTGCATACTTACAAAGCTAGACTTGCAGCTAAAGGTTATAAGCAAGTTCATGGTATTGACTATGATGAAACCTTTTCACCCGTAGCAATGATCAAGTCTATAAGAATTTTGCTTGCCATTGCCGCATATCATGACTATGAAATATTGCAAATGGATGTCAAAACCGCTTTCCTAAATGGAAAACTACAAGAGGATGTGTATATGACACAACCAGAGGGTTTTGAACATAATTCTAAGGTATGCAAATTGCAGAAATCCATTTATGGATTGAAGCAAGCTTCTAGGAGTTGGAATCTCTGTTTTGATGAATCGGTCAAAGAGTTTGGTTTCATTAAGAACGAAGATGAGCCTTGTGTATACAAGAAGATTAGTGGGAGCATAGTGCTATTCCTGATTTTATATGTGGATGACATATTACTCATTGGAAACGACATTCCTACACTTCAGTCCGTAGAGACTTGGTTGGGAAAGTGTTTCGCAATGAAAGATATGGGTGAAGCCGTATATATACTTGGCATTAAGATCTATAGAGATAGATCAAGGAAGCTACTTGGTTTAAGTCAAAGTACATACATTGATAAGGTCATTAGAAGATTCCGTATGGAAAATTCTAAAAAAGGTACCTTGCCGGTGTTACTTGGAGTTTCTCTAAGCAAGACTCAATGTCCTAAGACAAAAGATGAGCGTGAGAAAATGAATGATATTCCATATGCTTTGGAAATTGGGTCCATCATGTATGCCATAATATGTACTAGGTCGGATGTATCTTATGCTTTGAGCATCACAAGTAGATACCAATCCGACCCCAGAGAAAATCACTGGGTGGCTGTAAAGCGATTCTTAAGTACCTGAGAAGGACTAAAGACTCGTTTTTGGTCTATGGAGGAATGGAAGATGATCTCGTTGTAAATGCTTGAATGGATGCAAGCTTCCAAACTGACAGAGATGACAGTCGATCGCAATCGGGTTTTGTGTTTATGTTAAATGGTGGAGCTGTAAGCTGGATCAGATGCTGCAAAGGAAGCTGTTTGGATTAAGAAGTTCATCACTGAACTTGAAGTGGTTCCTAGTATTGCTAATCCAATAGACCTTTATTGTGATAATAATGGTGCTGTTGCTCAAGCAAAGGAACCAAGGGCACATCAAAAATCCAAACACATACTTAGGCGTTACCACGTCATTCGAGAAATGATTGACAGAGGTGACGTGAATATATGCAAAGTACCTACTGATGACAATGCCGCGAAGCCTCTAACAAAAAGACTTCCACAAGATAAACATGAAGGTCATGTTAGGTCCATGGGTATTATATACATGGGAGATTTGACCTAGGGGAAGTGGGAGATTGTTGGTAGTGGTGCCCTAGACACGTTTAATAAACGTTGTAATTGTTAATATTTATTTCATATTAATAAAGAGATGTTTTGATTATTATTGTTGTTCATGTTTACTTATAATAATCTCCGTCCCTAGTACTTGTTAAGCACTAGTATAAAGGCTAAATGATCATGGGATGATCATGTTAGATTTATGGGTACTTGTTTGGAACAAGGTACTGGACATGACCCGCTGTATGAGATTTATGTCATGGTCTATGTTGTATATATATCTCATATTAGTTATGTCATTCGAATCCTTAGACATGAAGTTATTATAGTCTTCCACTTGATGAACATTATGTTTGACATATTCAAACGCTACCTTAACCGGGTAGTTATAAAGTGCATGATTGGCATAATCGGATTCACGTAGGGAAGAATAATAAGCTAAATGGATTTGTCCCTCTTCGGAGAGATCTCAAGCTTAGGCCTCTCGTAGGAATGATGTTGATGAAAATGTTTGGCCGGACTCAAATGAATTGATTAGATCAATGTCATTTGGATTATCAACATATTCAGAATTGAGAAAGTATTGAACAAAAACAAGTTGACCGTTACCATGACTTGTGTTCAATGAGATCATGGACAATGGGATTATGACATATTATAAAGGAATGCGAACTTGTATCTAGTTATACTATTTGGGTAGGTATGACGGTTTGCTAGAACCTAATCATATCCTATGGATTCATGTTTGAACCCATTGCCAACTTAGTATAATCCTAGAGGGTCACACACAATAGAACGAATCCTTAAAGGACTATATTGGAAAATTAAGGCTCTCTGATCCTGTTGTGCGACCACACAAACCAGGCTGGGCGGCGGCACATGTTTGGGTGACCGCACACCTGATTTTGGGCGGCCGCATAGTGAGTCGGGACAGATTTCCTGATTTGATTAGGAAAAGGAATTTGGATGGGTTTTGACACAAGTTTCCTATTTGGAATAGGTCTAACTTGTATATAAACAACCAAATTCGGGCCAGAACTTAACCTAGATTTTATGCAAGTCTCCAAAGAGTTTGAGAGAGTTTTATTTTGTTCTAAGACATCCTAGATTGAAGAACAAAATAATACACAAATAATATTCTATATAGTTCATATTAATTGTGAAAACGTGTTTCACAATTTTGGTCTAGCAACCAAGATCAAGTGTTCTTGATATTCGTTCAAGGTGTGGATACCGCTATAGGGTGAGGCTCATCATATTCAAAGTTCGTGTTCTTACTTGTTCGTGATTAAAGCTTCAATTTCTCCACCAAGATCAATGACCAAATTCAAAGTCATCAAGGGTTAGTTTTTCTAGTAATCATATTGCAAGTATTTGATTTAATCATATGAATGGATCTATGTTGGGTTTCATAATATTTTAAATGCTATTTTCTGCTACGCATGTTACTCCGAAACCCAACACCTAAAGGGTCACACACGATCAGAACGAATCCTAAAAGGACTAAATTGGAATTTGGCAGATTTTGGGATGCACGGCCGCGCATATTAAAGGACTCGGCCGAGTACTTTAAAAGGAGAGGCCAAGTGTGCAATTGTCGAATGCTAAAATATGAGTGCACGGTCGCGCAAAATAAAGGACTCGGCCGAGCACTTTAAAAGGAGCGGCCGAGCAACCGCTAGAAGGCTGATTTGGAAAGTTTCGAACTATGACGGGATTTAGACTCAAAGACCTTAAGAGTTAAGGACTTGTGAGTATAAAAAGATGTTCAAACACCCCAAATCTGACCTAGTAATTGTCTTATGTTTGTGAGTGCCTCCAAGGGTTTGAGAGGGTTTATTTCTTGTTCTAAGATATCCTTAGATTGAAGAACAATAATATCATACACATAATAATTCCATATAGTCAATACAATTGTGAAAGTGTATTTCATAATTTTGGTCTAGCAACCAAGATCAAGTGCTCTTGATATTCGTTCAAGGTGTGGATACTGCTAGAGGGTGAAGCTTATCATCCTCGAAGTTTGTGTTCTTACTTGCTCGTGATCAAGCTTCGATTTCTCCACCAAGATCAAAGACTAAATTCAAAAGGCATCAAGGGTTAGTATTCTAGTATTCATATTGTATGTATTTTATATAATCATATGAACGGATCTATGGCTTTGGGTTTCATGAAAAATTTAAATGCTTTATTCCGCTGCGCATGTCACGACCCGAAATCTAGGATCTATTTTATTAGTAATAAATAATTATTATTTGTTTAGTTGCTTAATTATTTATTTAAGTTATTATTTATTTAAATATTTATGTGTTATAATAATTATGCCTAGCATTTTATTTGGGTCATTTGTGCTAGTGTAGTATTGTTGGGTCTTAATTGTTAGTAGGGAGTGTAGAAATTGTGTGTAGTGTAGTGGAGGGGGCCTAAGTGTAAATCTTTTAAATCATTTCCCTACTCCCTCCCTACTCCTTCCCTTCTCCCTCATATACTCCACCTCCATCTCTCCCTCCCAGCAACTCCCTCTCTCTCTCCTCCTTTGGGTAAGTTTCTCATCTCCTTTCATCTCTCTTCATTTTCTTCCTCTTCCTCCCATAATCTCTCATTTCTTAAAACTTGAAACATGTTTAGATCGTTGATAGGATCGTAGAAGCCAAAAAGAATTGAATTCCGTCATCTTTGAGAATTTTCGTGTAAGTTACTTTTCCCCCATTTTGATGTTAAAATATTCATATCATGTTCATATAATGCTTTTGTTGTTATATTTGAAGTTTGGATGAGGTTGCAATTTATTTGGAATTTATTTGGGTTTTTTGGTTAAAAATGGTGATTGTATGAATGTTGGGATTTGATCTTGATATTGGTTGTTAAATGTTGTTGTATGAGTCTTTTTGGACTTATAAGTTGTTTTGGAACATTAGTATGCTAGTTAGAGGGTTGGATTTTGGTTGAAATGTGTTTTGGTATGAAAATGGAAGAACCCAGTTTGTTCTTCCCGAATTCCAGCAGTTCAGAAGATTGGGCGACCGCCCAAAAATGTCTGGGCGACCGCCCAAAAATATCTGGGCGACCGCCCAAAAATGTCTGGACGACCGCAGATCTATCTGAAAGCTTTTGTTCTTGTTTGAGGGCTTGTTTGGGCGACCGCAGAGTCCCTGGTGGGCGGCCGCACAGAACATCTGAAAGTTTTCATTTGTTGGTTTGTGTGATTGAAGAATGCGTTTTGGTCTAAGTATTGGGTGTCCTTCTAGTTGACCTTAGTGAACATTGTAGTACACTCTAGTGATAGAATTGGGTCCTTTGTGATGAAGTTTGTGATGGAAATTGATTAAGTGTTAATTGAGATTATTGGAACACTTTAATTGTGTGTTGTTGGTTCATTTCACTTTCTTGGTGACTTCTTGGTATGGTTCCCTACTTTGGAACCTTAAGTTGTTTATTTAAGCTAGTATTTATTACTTAGCAGTTATTTGAAAGTCCAGCTGGTATTTTGTGTGTGTTTGGGCGATGCGAAACATTATGATGGCACGGCCAAGTCCATTGTGATGTTGACCATTGTTTTGCCCCATTATTACCCTCCTCCAGATTGGCCTTGGATGTGAGAAGAGCTAGCTCCTTTGTGTGCATTTTAGCTTTACTTGGAGCATGACTTTGTGGCATGTCTCCCATCCCTTACGACACTTCATTGGTTATTGGTTCCGGTACCGGGGATTTCTCTTCAGCTTTCATTCTATTATGAAGATGTTGATTGGTTGATTATTGAAGCTGCGCAGCGACCTTTATTTGGTTCTTCGGTTTGGAAAACCTTGGCTATATCCTTTGTTATGTGTTTATTTCCGCTGCTATCTGTTATGTGATAACTGCTACGTGCTATCTATGATTTATTATTGTATATTGTATCATAGCATGTCATGTAGTTGCATTAGTAACTTATTGAGATTTATCTCACCCCCTTTCTTTTATCTTTGTTTTTCCTTAACCCCCCCCCCCCCCCGCCCCCTGGTGCTAAGGATTAGTCTCGCTGATCACGAGAAAGAGGACGTCGAGTGTGGATACATTCTTTTGGGGAAAGTTGTTATAGGTTGGTTTACATTATATCAATGTGTAACCTTTTGGGGATATTTGTACCAAACATTGACGTCACTAGGATTTGTGTATTTTGTAACCTTGGTGTATAAGCTTATGGAGTTTATACTAGTTTTACTTTGTTATTCAAGTTGATTTACAAAACCTTGTGTTATCATTTTTTTTTGAGTATAAAAGGAAAATTTTATCTTCAGTATTTCATGGTTTTGGTCTTAAGTCGACGTCCAGATCGCGGTCTCGGGCCCGCGGGGTTCGGGGTCGCGACAGTTGGTATCAGAGCCTGGTTTGGCTCTAAGTATAAGTCTAGGTGGACTAGTATGATCTAGGAGGGTTGTAGTGTGCAGAGTGATTAACGGTTGGTGTTTTATGCACGTACTTGGTTACAATGGTTCGTAGAAGGAGTGGTGAAGGTAGTACCGGTAATGCAAATCAGAATGACACAAGGGAAGAAGCACGTGCTATGTTTCAAGGCATGTTCGAGGCAGCCATGAAGGCCATACATGATCAAGGTCCGAGGGTAGAGCAAGCACCACCCCGTTATGGTTTGGAGCAATTCTTGAAACTGAAACCGGTTGAATTCAATGGGGAACCCGATGTTCGGAAAGCTGAGTTGTGGATTGAGTCGATGGAGAAGATTTATGAGGTATTTGGTTGCTCGGATGAGGAAAAAGTCCGGTTCGTGGCTTATAAACTTGTGGGAGCCGCCAAGCATTGGTGGAAGGGTGTTAAAGCTAGTTGGGATGATACTCACACGGTGTATGCGTGGGAGTTGTTCGTGCGCAAATTCAAGGAGCATTTCATTCCGGTTGTTGATCAAAACCGAAAGGAGCTTGAGCTACTCAACCTAGAGGAAGGATTGTTGTCTATAGCACAATACTCGGCTAAGTTCATAGAATTAGCCCGGTATTGTGACTATTTCGAGAGGACCGAGGAACAAAAAGCTATGAGGTTCATTCGGGGATTGAAGACCTCCATCCGTACTCAACTGATTGCCCAACGGATAGTGACATTCCAAGATGCGGTAGACCGAGCGTACTTAATAGAGCAAGATATTGGGGAGCATAAAAGGAAGACCGAGGTTGTGAGTATGGGTAAACCGGGAAGCCATGCTAAGTCTCAACCACAACACCGTTCTGATAACCGAGGTAACTTTGGGGGACAATCTCAGTCCCGAGGGCAACCGATCCCAAGGAACCTGGGTACCACTTCCGGGAACCAAATGAACCAAATTAGGAGGCTTTGTTCGTATTGTCAAAAGGAAGGTCATTCTGAGGACGTGTGTTGGAAGAAGCAAGGAAGGTGCACAAATTGTGGTCAAATGGGTCACTTTGTAAAAGATTGCCCAAGAGGTAGAGGACAAGCATCTGGGTCAGGAGTTGGTAATAATCAAGGTCAGAAAAGGGATGCCGCTGGGAAGCCCAAAGTTCAAGGAAAGATATATGCCATGAATCAACAACAAGCTACCGATGATCCATCCGTTATTGGAGGTATTGTTTTTGTGTCTAATGTGAGCACACGAGCGTTAGTAGATCCAGGATCATCTCATTCATACATTTCTGTGCAATTTGCTTCTATGTTAAATGTTGTATTCGAGTCCTTACCGTACGTGCTAGAGGTGTCGACCCCTATAGGAGAATGCTTGATTTCTGATCGAGTCTTTCGTGCTTGTGATGTGGTTATTTGTGGTCGTGTCCTTTGTACGGATTTGGTAGTTCTTCCTATCCAAGACTTTGATGTCATTTTGGGTATGGATTGGTTAAGCAAGTTTCATGCTTTCGTTGATTGCCGTAAGAAAATTGTTACTTTTTCTATTCCCGATGTGCCTAAATTTGTGTTTGAGGCTAATCCTCTGAGTAGAAAGGTTCGCTTAATTTCTTATATGAAAGCGAGAAAATTATTGAATAGTGGTTGTGAGGGGTATTTGGCTAGTGTTCTTGATACTAGGAAGGAATCCCCTAGTTTTGATAGTGTTCGGGTAGTCCGGGAATTTCCCGATGTTTTCTCTACCGAGTATGATATGCCTCCCGATCGTGAGATAGAATTTTGTATAGACCTTTTGCCGGGTACGGCTCAAATTTCGAAAGCACCTTATAGATTGGCTCCCGCAGAGTTGAAAGAATTAAAGGTTCAATTGCAAGAGTTGCTTGATCGAGGGTTTATCCGCCCTAGTGTTTCCCCGTGGGGAGCACCGATTTTATTTGTGCGGAAGAAAGACGGTTTCTTGAGATTGTGTATAGATTACCGGAAGTTGAATCAGGTTACGGTGAAGAACAAGTATCCTCTACCGCACATTGACGATTTATTTGATCAGCTTCAAGGGTCCGTAGTTTTCTCTAAACTTGATTTGAGGAGTGGGTACCATCAGTTGAAGGTTCGATCGGAGGATATTCCGAAGACTGCTTTTCGCACTCGGTATGGTCATTATGAATTCTTGGTTATGCCGTTTGGGTTGACTAACGCGCCGGCCGTGTTTATGGATTTAATGAACCGTGTTTTCCATCCTTATCTTGATTCTTTCGTGGTGGTCTTTATTGATGATATACTCGTCTACTCTAAATCTAGAGAGGAGCACGAGCAACACTTGAGGACAGTTTTATCCGTTCTTACGAGGGAGAAATTGTTTGCGAAGTTTAGTAAATGCGAATTTTGGCTCGAGAAGGTGTCATTTCTGGGGCATGTTATTTCGAAAGATGGGATTTCTGTGGATCCTTCGAAGATAGAGGCAATAGTGGATTGGAAGAGACCCGAGTCAGTAACCGAGATTCGTAGCTTTCTTGGTTTAGCCGGTTATTACAGAAGATTTATTGAGGGGTTTTCGAGGATTGCTACTCCGATGACTCAGTTGACCCGGAAGAATGTCCCGTTTGTGTGGACCGAGAAATGTGACAAGAGTTTCGAGGAATTGAAGAAGAGGTTGACTACCGCACCGATCTTGACTTTGCCTAATGGGAGCGATGGCCTAGTGATTTACAGTGATGCTTCGAAAGAGGGTTTGGGTTGTGTGTTGATGCAGAATGGGAAAATGATTGCGTATGCTTCGAGGAAGTTGAGCCCGAGTGAACAGAATTACCCCACTCATGATATGGAGTTGGCCGCGATAGTATTTGCGTTGCACAAATGGAAGCACTACCTTTATGGGGCGAAGTTTGAGATTTTTACGGATCACAAGAGTTTGAAGTACCTTTTCTCCCAGAAAGAGTTGAACAACCGACAGCGCCGATGGATGGAATTGTTGAAGGATTATGATTGTACGATTTCTTATCACCCGGGAAAGGCGAATGTGGTAGCCGATGCGATTAGTAGGAAATCTTATGTGGCTTCGATGATGGTTCGGGAATGGAAAATGCTTGAGGATGTTCGAGATTGGTCTCCTCGTGAATCGAGACATGGGGCTATTTTTGCGAATATTAGGGTGTCTCCGACCCTAAATCAAAGAATAAAGGAAGCTCAGAAAGAAGATCCCGAGTTGGTGAAGATAATGGGTAAATTGAAGGAAAAGAACTTCGAGGATTTTTCTGTGAGTTCGAGTGGAGTGTTGACTTTCCGTGGCCGTTTGTGCGTACCCGATGTTGGTGGAATAAAGAGGCAAGTTTTAGATGAGGGTCACAAATCGAGATATACTATTCATCCGGGCAGTACGAAGATGTATCAGGATTTGAAGCAACAATTTTGGTGGATTAATATGAAGAGGGAAATAGCCGAGTACGTTTCGAAGTGTTTAACTAGTCAGCAGGTCAAAGCCGAGCATCAGAGACCCGCGGGACTACTTCAGCCGTTAGAGATTCCCGAGTGGAAATGGGAGCATGTGACTATGGATTTCGTTATGGGACTACCTCGTACCCGTAGGAAGTATGACAGTGTTTGGGTAATAGTGGATAGATTGACCAAGAGTGCTCATTTCTTGCCTATCGATATCAGATATTCGATGGAGAAGCTTGCGACCCTTTACATTGATGAGATCGTTAGATTGCATGGGGTTCCGGTTAGCATTGTGTCAGATCGAGACCCGAGGTTTACTTCTAGATTCTGGAAGGCGTTTCAGGAAGCTTTGGGTACAGATTTGCGATTCAGTACAGCTTTTCATCCTCAGACAGACGGTCAATCCGAGAGGACTATTCAGATTTTGGAGGATATGTTGCGAGCTTGTTCGATAGACTTCTCCGATTCTTGGGATTCACGTTTACCGTTACTGGAATTCTCTTACAACAACAGTTATCAAGCTAGTATCGAGATGGCACCGTTTGAGGCCTTGTATGGAAGAAAGTGTAGATCGCCTATTTGTTGGGATGAGGTCGGTGAAGCGAAGATCGTGGGTATTGATTTGCTTCAGGATTCGGTTGAAAAGGTTAGAGTTATCCGGAATCGATTGAGAACAGCCCAGAGTCGACATAAGAGCTACGCAGATAACCGAAGGCGAGATCTTAGTTTTCAGACAGGTGATTTGGTGTTCTTGAAAGTATCTCCGAAGGTGGGTATTCGTAGGTTTGGGAAGAAAGGCAAATTGGCTCCGAGGTTTATTGGTCCGTTCGAGATTCTGGGAAAGATTGGACTTCTTGCGTATCGTCTTGCGTTACCGCCATCTTTGGATCGGCTACATAATGTTTTCCACGTTTCTATGCTTCGGAAGTATGTTCATGATCCATCTCACGTGTTACCGAGTGTACCGATATGACTTATGAGAACGATCCGGATCCTTGAGTCCAAGAGTTGAGGAACAAAAGCATTGCGTTGGTTCGAGTTCTTTGGAGGTATCATAATATCGAGGAGTCGACGTGGGAGCTCCGAGATGAGATCGAGAGGAAATTTCCGTGGCTTTTTAATTCGGGTAAGTCTCGTTAAAATTCGGGTCGAATTTTCTTTAAGGGGGAGTGAATGTCACGACCCGAAATCTAGGCTCTATTTTATTAGTAATAAATAATTATTATTTGTTTAGTTGCTTAATTATTTATTTAAGTTATTATTTATTTAAATATTTATGTGTTATAATAATTATGCCTAGCATTTTATTTGGATCATTTGTGCTAGTGTAGTATTGTTGGGTTTTAATTGTTAGTAGGGAGTGTAGAAATTGTGTGTAGTGTAGTGGAGGGGGCCTAAGTGTAAATCTTTTAAATCATTTCCCTACTCCCTCCCTACTCCTTCCCTTCTCCCTCATATACTCCACCTCCATCTCTCCCTCCCAGCAACTCCCTCTCTCTCTCCTCCTTTGGGTAAGTTTCTCATCTCCTTTCATCTCTCTTCATTTTCTTCCTCTTCCTCCCATAATCTCTCATTTCTTAAAACTTGAAACATGTTTAGATCGTCGATAGGATCGTTGGAAGCCAAAAAGAATTGAATTCCGTCATCTTTGAGAATTTTCGTGTAAGTTACTTTTTCCCCATTTTGATGTTAAAATGTTCATATCATGTTCATATAATGCTTTTGTTGTTATATTTGAAGTTTGGATGAGGTTGCAATTTATTTGGAATTTATTTGGGTTTTTGGTTAAAAATGGTGATTGTATGAATGTTGGGATTTGATCTTGATATTGGTTGTTAAATGTTGTTGTATGAGTCTTTTTGGACTTATAAGTTGTTTTGGTACATTAGTATGCTAGTTAGAGGGTTGGATTTTGGTTGAAATGTGTTTTGGTATGAAAATGGAAGAACCCAGTTTGTTCTTCCCGAATTCCAGCAGTTCAGAAGATTGGGCGACCGCCCAAAAATGTCTGGGCGACCGCACATCTATCTGAAAGCTTTTGTTCTTGTTTGAGGGCTTGTTTGGGCGACCGCACAGTCCCTGGTGGGCGGCCGCACAGAACATCTGAAAGTTTTCATTTGTTGGTTTGTGTGATTGAAGAATGTGTTTTGGTCTAAGTCTTGGGTGTCCTTCTAGTTGACCTTAGTGAACATTGTAGTACACTCTATTGATAGAATTGGGTCCTTTGTGATGAAGTTTGTGATGGAAATTGATTAAGTGTTAATTGAGATTATTGGAACACTTTAATTGTGTGTTGTTGGTTCATTTCACTTTCTTGGTGACTTCTTGGTATGGTTCCCTACTTTGGAACCTTAAGTTGTTTATTTAAGCTAGTATTTATTACTTAGCAGTTATTTGAAAGTCCAGCTGGTATTTTGTGTGTGTTTGGGCGATGCGAAACATTATGATGGCACGGCCAAGTCCATTGTGATGTTGACCATTGTTTTGCCCCATTATTACCCTCCTCCAGATTGGCCTTGGATGTGAGAAGAGCTAGCTCCTTTGTGTGCATTTTAGCTTTACTTGGAGCATGACTTTGTGGCATGTCTCCCATCCCTTACGACACTTCATTGGTTATTGGTTCCGGTACCGGGGATTTCTCTTCAGCTTTCATGCTATTATGAAGATGTTGATTGGTTGATTATTGAAGCTGCGCAGCGACCTTTATTTGGTTCTTCGGTTTGGAAAACCTTGGCTATATCCTTTGTTATGTGTTTATTTCCGCTGCTATCTGTTATGTGATAACTGCTACGTGCTATCTATGATTTATTATTGTATATTGTATCATAGCATGTCATGTAGTTGCATTAGTAACTTATTGAGATTTATCTCACCCCCTTTCTTTTATCTTTGTTTTTCCTTAACCCCCCCCCCCCCGCCCCCAGGTGCTAAGGATTAGTCTCGCTGATCACGAGAAAGAGGACGTCGAGTGTGGATACATTCTTTTGGGGAAAGTTGTTATAGGTTGGTTTACATTATATCAATGTGTAACCTTTTGGGGATATTTGTACCAAACATTGACGTCACTAGGATTTGTGTATTTTGTAACCTTGGTGTATAAGCTTATGGAGTTTATACTAGTTTTACTTTGTTGTTCAAGTTGATTTACAAAACCTTGTGTTATCATTTTTTTTTTTAGTATAAAAGGAAAATTTTATCTTCAGTAATTCACGGTTTTGGTCTTAAGTCGACGTCCAGATCGCGGTCTCGGGCCCGCAGGGTTCGGGGTCGCGACAGCGCATGTTACTACGAAACCCAACAGTGGTATCAGAGCCCCGTTCATGTTGATTATTTCAATACTAGATCATGCTATGTGTATATAAGTTGTTTGTTTATGTGCCTAGCATGATGTGAATATTGGATTATGATGTTTATGTGTTATATGATTTTATGTGGTTTATTGTTTTATAAACTTTAATTGCACCATTCAATCGCAAATGATGGTGGATTTAAAATTGTTTGGATTATCAATTTTTGGATCAAAGTTTTGATAATTCAAGGATTCATGAATTGTTCATTCAAGGTTTTGATGATCATGGTGATTGGATCACCAAAACACCAAATCCTAATTGAATCGGGAAAAAAAAATTTGGGACAAATTTTGGAACTTTAAAAATTTTGGATTTTTCAAAGAGGTCCGACCGGACCCATTCCTTGACCCGGCCGGACCTAGGGTTTGGCGCTGGGGCGAGTTTTTGGTTTTGGGTGTGGATCTTGGGTTTAATTTTCCTATTTGTTTTAGTCTTGTGATTCTAAGATTGGTTTAAGGTTTGGATGGCTAATCTACGTTCATCGAGATTGTGTTTCCCAAACTTTATCGTAATCAAAGTTCCAAAAATAAAACGAAGTTAGAATTATGAAGAGTTCATAATTGCTAAAATTGAGAAACAAAGTTCTTGATTCAAAGATTGGAGATCCATGTGGAATTGTGGATGCAATTGGCCTACGTTCATCGAGACCATCTGTTTGCTTAGTTTCGGCCGCACTTCTTGTTGTCTTTATTTGGAGATGATAACCAAAGTTCAAAGAGTCTCATCCTCATAATTATAGAAAAACTAATGACACATAAATATTATGCTTAAATTAATGATGATTAATTTAATGGCTAAACTTGATGTGTAACATGTTTATATCATGTGCTCATAAATGTGTTATATGCTATATGTGATAAACCTTCAAAGAAAGTTTTAAGTTCATTTTTCCCTACCATGATTATAACACATGTTAGTATATGAATGATCTCAATGTAGTTTTCGCCTCCGCGAGGTGCATTGACTTTATTTATGTATGCGCAAGATAGATAATGTGGGCACGCCCACGCGAGGCACTTTAACTATGCGTTTAAAATGGTTGCACTTGATTAGGCGTCAAAACAGTTTTGGGCCTAGACAAAGATGAGATTAAACATTCTTTTTGAAATTGATTTCTTAAAGAATCTCGGAAAAGGATCTAAGAGTCATGGGATATGATTGACATGATCGTCTACCTAATTAGTTTAATTTTTTGTAATCCGCCTTCGTGGACTTGAAATTAAATTAAAGTTGGATCTTAGCCCATGTAAATTATATTATACATTAGATGTATAAGAAGGTTGTATAATTTAGTGGGAGTATTTTTGGAAAATACATTGTTTATTTCTTTAATGAAAAATTTGTACTTATTAAATTTTAAAAATTTTGCATAATTGTAGATAATGACTACTAACACTCAATCAATTTCGTTGCGATCAATCCTTGAAAAGGATAATCTCCAAGAGAATGGTACGAACTTTATGGATTGGATCCGTAGCCTAAGAATTGTTCTTAGACAAGAAGATAAGTTGTACATTCTCGATGGGCCACTTCCTGCTGAACCAGAACCTACTACCCCTAGGGCAGAAAGAGACAGTTACAAGAAACATCGTAATGATTCTAGAGATGTAAGTTGTCTCATTCTTGCTATTATGTGCTCAAAACTCCAACAAAGTTTGGAACATTTGGAAGCCTATGAGATAGGCGTGGAGTTAAGAGCCATGTTTCAAGAGCAAGCTAGGCAAGAGAGGTACAAGACCATTGTTGCATTCACTTCTTGTAAAATGAGTGAAGGGCAACAAGTGAGTCCTCACATGCTTAAAATGAAAGGTTATGTAGAGCATCTTGAGAAACTTGGCTATCCAATCCCATTGGAGCTAGCCACGGATCTCATTCTTAATTCATTGCCAAAATGTTATAATCAGTTTGTGATGAATTATAACATGCATGGAATGGATAAGAATCTCTCCGAGTTGCATGGTATGCTTAAAACTGCGGAGATGAAGATTGTGGAGAAAGGTTCTCCTGTGCTCATGGTTCAAGATGGGAAGAAGGCTACTGCCAAAGGAAAGGGTAAGAAAGTTGTCAAACCTAAGATAAGCAAGGCAAAGGTTGCCAAGGCTTCTGAGGCAAAACCCGATTCACAAAACGATGCAATCTGTTTCCATTGTCAAGAAATTGGTCATTGGAAACGTAATTGCAAGGCTTTTAAGGAAGAGCAAAAGAAGAAGAAGAGCAGTGGGACTGCGTCGACTTTAGGTATCTATATGATTGATATTCTCCTTTCTACCACTGATTCTTGGGTATTGGATACCGGATGTGGCTCTCACATTTTTTTAAATGTACAGGGACTAAAGAATAGGAGACTGCTTAAAGTGGGTGAAGTAGACCTACGCGTGGAGAATGGAACAAGAGTTGCTGCATTAGCCGTAGGGACTTATGAAGTTCCTTTACCTTCCGGTTTAATACTTGTTTTGAACAATTGCTATTATGTACCGGACTTAAGTAGAAATATTATTTCAATTTCTTGTTTGGATAATGAAGGTTTTAAGTTTCTTATTGAGAATAAGAAATTTTCTATTTATTTAAATGATGTGCTTTATGGTATTGCAAATTCATTTAATGGCTTTTATGTCTTGGATGTCAAGAATGATGAAAATGTCTATCATATAAATAAGAAATCTAAACCTAATGATGTAAATCATACTTATTTGTGGCATTGCCGTCTTGGTCATATTAATGAGAAGCGTATCTCAAAACTCCATGGGGACGGCCTTTTGGGTTCATGTGATCTTGAGTCATATGATACTTGCGAGTCGTGTCTTCTTGGAAAAATGACTAAGACTGTCGCGACCCCGGACCCCGCGGGCCCGAGACCGCGATCTGGACGTCGACTCTAAAACCAAAACTATGAAATACCGAAGTTAAAAATTCCATTTGATACCAAAAGGTAGTGATCCAAAGTTTTACAAAACCAAATTTGATAAAAATCAATTACAACTAACATAAACTTCCACAAGTTTATGCCCAACAAAATACGAATATACAATTCTTAGTGACATCATTGTTTGGTACAACTATCCCCAAAATGGTTACACATTTACGTAATGGAAACCAACCTATATCAACCTTCCCCAAAAGAATATATCCACACTCGACGTCCTCTTTCTCGTGATCAGCGAGACTAATCCTTAGCACCTTGGGGGGGGGGTTAAGGAAAAACAAAGATAAAAAGAAAAGGGGGTGAGATAAATCTCAATAAGTTACTAATGCAACTACATGACATGCTATGATGCAATATACAATAAGCAATAATAAATATCACATATCACATAGCATTTATCACATAACAGATAGCAGCGGAAATAAACACATAACAAAGGATATAGCCAAGGTTTTCCAAACCGGAACATCCAAATAAAGGATCGCTGCGCAGCTTCAATAATCAACAAATCATCATCTTCATAATAGCATGAAAGCCGAAGAGAAACCCCGGTACCGGAACCAATAACCATAAAAGTGTCACAAAGGACAAGGACCATGACACAAAGTCATGCCCGCTAGCTAGATACATTCACAAAGGAACGCTAACTTGACTTTTCCAAGGCCAATCTGGAAAAGGGTATAGTAAGGGCAAAACAATGGTCAACATTATAATGGACTTGGCTTTGCCATTATAATCCTTCCCATCGCCCGATGCAACAATTATGCCAGCTGGGCTTCCAAATAAATGCTAAGTAATAATATTTTAGCATGAATAAACAACTTAAGGTTCCAAAGTAGGGAACCGTTCCAATTAAATCACCACAAAGGTAAACCAATACAAGCAACCCATCAAGGACGAACTACATTCCCAAAACGATATTTAATCAAATTCCATATCGTATTTATTCACAAAGGAAACAAATCCAATCAATAAAGTGTTCCACAATGACAATTAACACTTAATAAATTTCAAACACAAACTTAATCACCAAGGACTCAATTCTATCACTAGAGTGTACTACAATGTTCACTAAGGTCAACTAGAAGGACACCCAAGGTTTGGATCAAAACGCATTCTTCAATCACACAAAATTAACAAATGTAACTTTTCAGAGGACTGTGCGGCCGCCCAAACGGGTATGTACGGTCGCCCAAAAAGGTCATTAAACAGAGCAAAATCTTTCAGAAAGATGCGCGGTCGCCCGGGCAATTATGTGCGGCCGCCCAATCTTCCGAATTGCCAGAAATCGGGAAGAACAACATGGGTTCTTCCATTTTCAAACCCAAAACACATTCAACCCAAATCCAACCGTCCAACTCACATACTAATGTACCAAAACAACTAATAAGTCTAAAAAGACTCATACAACAACATTTAACAACCAAAATCAAGAATTAAACCCAACATTCAAGATTTCACCATTTTTGATCAAAACCCAAAATAAATTCTCAATAAATTCAAAACTCAATCAAACTTCAAATATAACACATCAAACATCATATAAACATGATATGAACATTTTAGCATCAAAATGGGGGAAAAGTAACTTACTTGGATTTTCTCAAAGTTGATGGATTTCAATTCTTTTTTGCTCTACGCGATCCTATCGACGATCTAAACAATGTTCACGTTTTAAGAAATGAGAGAAAATGAGAGGAAGATGGAGAAAAAGAAGAGAGAAGGAAGAGGAAGAAAATGCTTACCCAAAGGAGGAGAGAGAGGAAGTTGTGCTGGGAATGGGGGGAGTAGGGTGAGGGAGATGGAGTGTATGAGGGAGAAGGAGGTGTAGGGAAAGGGTAGGAGTGATTTAAAAACTTACACAAAGACCCCTCCTCAGTTACAACCCAACTCAACACTCCCCACCAACAACTAGGACCCAAATGACCCAAAATAAAATGCTAGGCATAATTATTATAACACATAAATTGCACACATAATTATTTAAATACATAATAATTTAAATAAATAAATAAGCAAATAATTAAATAATAATCATTTATTACTAATAAAATAGAGCCTATGTCGCGACCCCGAACCCCGCGGCCCGAGATCGCGAGCTGGACGTCGACTTAGAACCAAAACTAAGAAATACCGAAGTTAAAAATTTCGTTTAATACCAAAAGGTGATAACACAAGGTTTTATAAATCCAAGTTTAAATCAACAAAGTACATCTAACATAAGCTCCACAGCTTATGCCCAAAAGAATAAAATATACAATTCTTAATGACGTCAATAATGGTAAAACTATCACCAAAAGGTTATACATTTAAATAATGTAAACCGATCCATAACAACCTGCCCCAAAATCTCAAACCTCTCGACGTCCTCCTCGATCCGCAAATCCTAATCCTTTTCCTCCTGGGGGGGGGGGTTAAGGAAAAACAAAGATGGAAATAAACGGGGTGAGATAAAATCTCAGTAAGTTACTAATGCAACTACATGCCATGCTATGATGCAATAACCAATAGCAATTAACATATGACAGATAGCAGCGGAATAAGAAGTGACATGCTGTCAAACAGTAACATCCAATAATCAATCATATAAATAAACATATAACAACAAATGAGAGGCTCCCTATCGCCAACCGTCCCATACCGGTTGGAAATAACGACCAGCTCATCATGCAACACATAAAGCTGAAATAAACACTCATAAGTGGATACATAGCCAAGGTTTTCCAAACCGGAACATTCAAATAAAGGATCGCTGCGCAGCTTCAATAATCAACAATCAACATCTTCATAGCAGCATGAAAGCTCGAAGAGAAAACCCCGGTACCGGAACAATAACCAAATGAAGTGTCACAAGGGACAAGGACCATGACACAAAGTCATGCCCGCTAGCCAGATACATTCACAAAGGAACGCTGACTTATCATTTCCAAGGCCAATCTGGAGAAGGGGTATAGAAGGGGGCAAAACAATGGTCAACATTATAATGGACTTGGCTTTGCCATTATAATCTTTCCCATCGCCCAAACACACACAAAATACCAGCTGGACTTTCAAATAAATGCTAAGTAATAATAATTTAGCATGAATAACAACTTAAGGTTCCAAAGTAGGGAACCACACCAATTAATCACCATAAAGATGCAAACGATTACTCATGAAGAGTTCAACAACAACGAACACAAGAAGTTTCTCATAAAAGAGCACAACAACGATAAACGGAATTTCTCATAAAGAGCACAACAACAATGATTATTAGAATACCGTAATTTCATAAAGAGAAACCATACCAGATACATTCCAAAGATGATACCCACGAGTTAATCATAAAGATCACAACCCAAACGGTCGCTCACAAATAGTACAACGACTATAACCCAAAATTATCCTAAACGTTTACTCATAAAGATGTACTAGGACTATGAACTCAACCATCTCATCACACCTGAAATTCCAAAGTAGGAATCAGAATGAATACACTTTAAGGTTAATCAAACCGTAAGTACACAATTGCCAATACGCGCTTTACCTTCGTCCTTAACGAACCAATCCCAAACCCCCAAACGAATCAAAAAGGTTAATCTTTAGAACATGATCACGATCGGACTAAACCCTACACTTTGGTGTTCAACCACAACCCTCTAGGTACTATGGGACATCGCCTAAAACCTAGACCAAGTCTTACTCGAAAATCAATTCGATTGGAACAACCACGAACACATCATAAGATGCCCAAACACCCAATAAAATCCCGAAGTATAAAACTTATAACTTAACTGAACAACCTATACCATCTTGTAGTAATCGAAGAGAGCTTCGAAACGATAGTTTACACGCCTAAAACGGAGTCCGGATGAGAAAGTTATGGCCTCCGGAAGATCGAACGAAAAACGGACAAACTGGAAAAAGAGGGATGCGCGCGCCTCCATAAAAAGTGATGCGCGCGCCTCCTAAGGTCAGAAGGTTGCGATTTCGAAGCAGAAAAGGGTGCGCGCGCCTCCCAAAACATGGTGCACGCGCCTCCTTGCCCGGAGGGACGAAATCCGGCCAAAATCTGGGTTTCTACCAATTTTTCTTACCCATTTCATATTACAACCAAAATCAAACATAATCAACCTTCCACCAAGCATAAAGATGAACCCAAAACAACTTATAACTAGAATGGGGACTCAAATAATACCATTTATCAACCAAGATCAAGATTCAAACCCAACATTCCTAAAATCACCATTTTTAACCCAAAATTCAAATAAATTCCAAATAAATTCTAAACTCATCCAAACTTCAAATATAACAACTCAAACATCATATAAACATGATATGAACATTTTAGCATCAAAATGGGGGGAAAGTAACTTACCCGGATTTTCTCAACGGTGACGGAACTCGAAATTTCTTGGCTTCCTACGATCCTATCGACGATCTAAACATGATTCATGTTTTAAGAAATGAGAAATAACAAGAGGAAGATGAAGAAAATGAAGAGAGAAGTGAGAGGAGAACTTACCCAATTGAGCTAGAGAGAGAGAGAAATGCTGGGAATGAATGGGGTGAGGGAGAAATAGAGGGAGTAGGGAGAAGATGATTAAAACTAAACTTACACTTAGACCCCTCCCTTACTACTACTCTCTACAAACAAACTCCCCACTAACAAATAAGACTCAACACTTCTACATTAGCACAAATGACCCAAATAAAATGCTAGTCATAATTTATTATGACACATAAAGTGCACACATAAATATTTAAATAAATAATAATTTAAATAAATAAATAAGCAAATAAATAAATAATAATTATTTATTACTAGTAAAATAGAGCCTAGTTTTCGGGTCGTGACATTCACTCCCCTTAAAGAAAATTCGACCCGAATTTTGACGAGACTTACCCGAAAGACCCGATAGCTACGGATACGATAGTTCCGCCATTTCTCAAATTCCTCAATTGTCCATTCTAAACCACCACGTAGTAACCCTAAATAATGTTTACAATACCACGACCTCTCGCACATAACTTCCTTCAATCATAATCTTCACTACTAATTAGAATCCATAATCAAAATTGGAGAATCCCAATTACTCCCAAACATAACTCTCGAGATATCCCAAGCTCACTTTATTCACAACCTTAATTACACTGCAAAGGTGTCTCCTTTTGTAAATCGCATACTTAGTAGTATTCCCCAGAAATTCAAAACATCACCATCCCGAGCCTAATTGGTTTTTAAAATATAAGAAGGCTAAAGAAATTTCTATTTCCACAATATTCATCGAAATAGCTATATCTCCATGGATTACCATTATAGTGTCTTCACTTTGAGTTAACACCTTAAATAAATAGTACCATACAAACCCCAAAATTTCTCGTACAAAGTGTCCACTTAAATCTATGTTATACTCTCATCCCTTCATTAATCTGGTCTTGAAGCCTAAACCATTCAATATACTCAATAGTCCGCAAAAAGACCCAAATTTCATCTTCAAAAGATTTTCTCTAACTCCCATTTAAGTCATAATCCGTGCTCATATACCCAAAGGAAATCAACGAACTCTAAATTCAATAGCTAACCCCAGTTAGGCCCTCACGCATACATTTATTGACTTAATGATATTTAAGCTCAATGGTACTACCATCATAATAAACCAATTAGCTAGTCACCTTCCAACTGACCCAATACCAAATCATAGTAATCTTTAATATGCCAGAGTATTTATACTCAACTTTCTTCACTTATTTGTAATCCAAAATAAGAAATGCCACCAAGACAAGATTTAGGACCATAGAACACCCCTTTAACTAAAACTCAAAATGCCTTTGATATAGGTCGCAATTTATTACTCTCCCAAAATGTGCTTAGTCCTTTAAAACTTACGCGCTCACCACTATCGATGATTATAACTTCCATAATATACTCATATCCCATAACATATCATGCTTTTCCTCATACTATCCAATTCCGATGCGCTCACGTAGATGCACTACAAGTAAACAAAATCTCCTATCTAGAAATCCTCAATTTGAATCCTCAACTCTTATAACCCAACCGATGCCATAAGGACATTGATCTAAATATTAGCACTACAACCTTGTACTATAACAACTCAATTTAACCCAAAGTTCTCCCCAATTACTAGGTACTACTCAGAAATAAAAATAGAAATTTTTACAAACGATAAATACACCCAACAATTGGTATAGACATCCATTGTCACCCATCGAAGCAAAATAGTCAGATTCCAAACAAGAAAAGATTTGCTTAACTCTACACAAAGGAACGGTCTCAAAACAATTTTAGGCAAAAGGGAAGAGAGGATGTAACAATTTCCCTACAACCATCGACTAAAGCATGACATTTCCCTTCTCAAAATGACATCAAAAATCTTATAATAGCAATATGACCAATTTAGCAGGTAAGTTATATCTACCTTTAAGCACAACATGAGCACATAAGACTCCATCAGACATCCTACACTCCTCCCTAGGAGTAGACACTGACAACACATAAGTCAAAGACTCAAAAGAAATAAATGCAACTAAATGCACAGAAACATAAGAATGTGATGATCCTAAAATGCACGCGCTCGCTCTCTCGACGCAAAATAATACCTCCTGAACTGATGAGTCACCTGCTGAGTGCTGATTGATTGCAAATACTCTACCCGAAATCTTGGGCTTCCCCGAAGCATCTCTCTTCTGACCCTGTGATATTCCAGTTCCTGTCCCCGATGACTGAACTCTAAACCTCGGACAATCTTTAACAAAGTGTCCCAACTGACCACACTTCACACATTTTCCTTGCTTCTTCCAACACTTATCTTCTGAGTGTCCTTTCCTCTGACAGTAACTGCAGACTTTCCCATTTCGTGTACCCTTATTAGAACCTTGATTTCCTACTGTTGGTTGCCCTTGAAGTTGCCTTCTGAATCGAGTTTGCACTCCAAAATTACCTCTGTTATCCGAATGTTGCTGTTGTGACTTACTCTGCCCTCCTGGCTTACCCGGGTTAACCATCTCGGTCTTCCTTCTGTATTCCCCAATGTCCTGCTCAATTAAGTAGGCTCGATCCACCGCATCCTGATAAGTCTAAATCCGCTGTGCTATAAGCTGAGTCCGGATGGATGTCTTCAAACCCCTGATCAATCTCATCGCTTTCTGCTCCTCGGTCCGCACAAGGTATTCACAACACCTGGCTAATTCTGTGAACTTAGCTGAGTACTTGTGCTACTGACATCATGCCTTGCTTCAAGCTGAGGAACTCGATCTCTTTCCGGTTTTGATTCACTAAAAAGATAAAATGATCCTTGAATTTCTTCACGAACCACTCCCAAGGATATGGTACAAGAGTCGCATCCCAACTGGTCTTCAGTGCCTTCCACCAATGTTCCGCAGCCCCCACGAGCTTATAAGCTGAAAACAGAACCCTATCCTCATCAGTGCAACCAAAGACCTCGTAGATTTTCTCCATCGATTCTATCCATAGCTCGGCCTTCTTCACATCAGGCTCACCGTCGTACTCACTTGGTTTCAACTTCAAGAACTGCTCCAACCCATATCTCGGAGGTGCTACATGTTCCTCTCTCGGCCCTTGGTCACAAATTGCTTTCACGGCCACTTCAAACCTGTCCTGAAACACTGCACGGTTTTCTTCCCTTAGACCATTAAGATTTTGAGTCCCACCAGAAGCTTCACCAATTCTTCTTCTAGCCATCACAAAAAAATACCTGCATAAAATACTCATCGTTACTCACTCCGAACACAACTACCCACCTAGGTCATACTAATCCACATAGACTTATACTTAGGGCCAAACCATGGCTCTGATACCAACTGTCGCGACCCCGAACCCCGCGGCCCGAGATAGCGAGCTGGACGTCGACTTAGAACCAAAACTAAGAAATACCGAAGTTAAAAATTTCGTTTAATACCAAAAGGTGATAACACAAGGTTTTATAAATCCAAGTTTAAATCAACAAAGTACATCTAACATAAGCTCCACAGCTTATACCCAAAAGAATAAAATATACAATTCTTAATGACGTCAATAATGGTAAAACTATCCCCAAAAGGTTATACATTTAAATAATGTAAACCGATCCATAACAACCTGCCCCAAAATCTCAAACCTCTCGACGTCCTCCTCGATCCGCAAATCCTAATCCTTTTCCTCCTGGGGGGGGTTAAGGAAAAACAAAGATGGAAATAAACGGGGTGAGATAAAATCTCAGTAAGTTACTAATGCAACTACATGCCATGCTATGATGCAATAACCAATAGCAATTAACATATGACAGATAGCAGCGGAATAAGAAGTGACATGCTGTCAAACAGTAACATCCAATAATCAATCATATAAATAAACATATAACAACAAATGAGAGGCTCCCTATCGCCAACCGTCCCATACCGGTTGGAAATAACGACCAGCTCATCATGCAACACATAAAGCTGAAATAAACACTCATAAGTGGATACATAGCCAAGGTTTTCCAAATCGGAACATCCAAATAAAGGATCGCTGCGCAGCTTCAATAATCAACAATCAACATCTTCATAGCAGCATGAAATCTCGAAGAGAAAACCCCGGCACCGGAACAATAACCAAATGAAGTGTCACAAGGGACAAGGACCATGACACAAAGTCATGCCCGCTAGCCAGATACATTCACAAAGGAACGCTAACTTATCCTTTCCAAGGCCAATCTGGAGAAGGGGTATAGAAGGGGGACAAAACAATGGTCAACATTATAATGGACTTGGCTTTGCCATTATAATCTTTCCCATCGCCCAAACACACACAAAATACCAGCTGGACTTTCAAATAAATGCTAAGTAATAATAATTTAGCATGAATAACAACTTAAGGTTCCAAAGTAGGGAACCACACCAATTAATCACCATAAAGATGCAAACGATTACTCATGAAGAGTTCAACAACAACGAACACAAGAAGTTTCTCATAAAAGAGCACAACAACGATAAACGGAATTTCTCATAAAGAGCACAACAACAATGATTATTAGAATACCATAATTTCATAAAGAGAAACCATACCAGATACATTCCAAAGATGATACCCACGAGTTAATCATAAAGATCACAACCCAAACGGTCGCTCACAAATAGTACAACGACTATAACCCAAAATTATCCTAAACGTTTACTCATAAAGATGTACTAGGACTATGAACTAAACCATCTCATCACACCTGAAATTCCAAAGTAGGAATCAGAATGAATACACTTTAAGGTTAATCAAACCGTAAGTACCCAATTGCCAATACACGCTTTACCTTCGTCCTTAACGAACCAATCTCAAACCCCCAAACGAATCAAAAAGGTTAATCTTTAGAACATGATCACGACCGGAATAAACCCTACACTTTGGTGTTCAACCACAACCCTCTAGGTACTATGGGACATCGCCTAAAACCTAGACCAAGTCTTACACGAAAATCAATTCGATTGGAACAACCACGAACACATCATAAGATGCCCAAACACCCAATAAAATCCTGAAGTATAAAACTTATAACTTAACTGAACAACCTATACCATCTTGTAGTACTCGAAGAGAGCTTCGAAACGATAGTTTACATGCCTAAAACGGAGTCCGGATGAGAAAGTAATGGCCTCCGGAAGATCGAACGAAAAACGGACAAACTGGAAAAAGAGGGATGCGCGCGCCTCCATAAAAAGTGATGCGCGCACCTCCTAAGGTCAGAAGGTTGCGATTTCGAAGCAGAAAAGGGTGCGCGCGCCTCCCAAAACATGGTGCGCGCGCCTCCTTGCCCGGAGGGACGAAATCCGGCCAAAATCTGGGTTTCTACCAATTTTTCTTACCCATTTCATATTACAACCAAAATCAAACATAATCAACCTTCTACCAAGCATAAAGATGAACCCAAAACAACTTATAACTAGAATGGGGACTAAAATAATACCATTTATCAACCAAGATCAAGATTCAAACCCAACATTCCTAAAATCACCATTTTTAACCCAAAATTCAAATAAATTCCAAATAAATTCTAAACTCATCCAAACTTCAAATATAAAAACTCAAACATCATATAAACATGATATGAACATTTTAGCATCAAAATGGGGGGAAAGTAACTTACCCGGATTTTCTCAACGGTGACGGAACTCGAAATTTCTTGGCTTCCTATGATCCTATCGACGATCTAAACATGATTCATGTTTTAAGAAATAAGAAATAACAAGAGGAAGATGAAGAAAATGAAGAGAGAAGTGAGAGGAGAACTTACCCAATTGAGCTAGAGAGAGAGAGAAATGCTGGGAATGAATGGGGTGAGGGAGAAATAGAGGGAGTAGGGAGAAGATGAATAAAACTAAACTTACACTTAGACCCCTCCCTTACTACTACTCTCTACAAACAAACTCCCCACTAACAAATAAGACTCAACACTTCTACATTAGCACAAATGACCCAAATAAAATGCTAGTCATAATTTATTATGACACATAAAGTGCACACATAAATATTTAAATAAATAATAATTTAAATAAATAAATAAGCAAATAAATAAATAATAATTATTTATTAATAGTAAAATAGAGCCTAGTTTTCGGGTCGTGACAGTCTATATTTCGGGTCGTGACAAAGACACCTTTTACCAAGCTAGGTGAAAGGTCAAGCGACTTATTGGGGTTGATACATTCCGATGTATGCGGATCACTAAGTAGCAATGCTAGGGGAGGATTTCAATACTTCATAACCTTCACTGATGATTATAGTAGATTTGGGTATGTTTACCTAATGAAACATAAAAGAGAAGCATTTGAGATATTTAGAATATTTCAAAATGAAGTAGAGAAACAACTTGGCAAAAGTATTAAGGCACTTCGATCGGATCGAGGTGGAGAATACTTAAGCCATGAATTTGATTATCATCTAAAGAATTGTGGAATAATTTCAAAATTGACTCCACCTGGAACACCACAATGGAATGGTGTGGCTGAGAGGAGGAATCGGACTTTGTTAGACATGGTTCGATCAATGATGACTTAAGTTGATCTTCCTTTATCCTTTTGGGGTTATGCTCTAGAGACTGATGCTTTCACACTAAATCTTGTTCCAAGCAAATCGGTTCAAAAGACTCCATATGAAATGTGGTGGAAATAAAACTTGTTTGTCTTTCATGAGGATTTGGGGTTGCGAAGCTTTTGTCAAAAGACTCGTCTCCGACAAGCTAGCGCACAAATCTGATAAATGTATTTTCGTGGGATATCCTAAGGAAACTAGAGGATATTACTGTTACAACCGAGAGGACAACAAGGTGTTTGTTGCCTGTACTGGTGTCTTTCTAGAGAAACAGTTTCTCTCCAAAGAAATCAGTGGGAGTAAAATAAATCTTGAGGAAATTTGAGATCCAAAAAATAACATTGAACCAATAGTGGAACAAGAACAAGAACCACAAGGAATTGTGGAACCTATTCAAAATACACAAGAAACTCGCAGATCTGGTATGTTACGATCCGAGCCCGAGAGATATGGTTTTCTCGTAATGGATAGTAATGAGGTGGATATCATTGATAATGATGAACCAACCACCTACCAAGAGGCGATGTCTTCTCCTAATTTGAAGAAGTGGCTTGGAGCCATGGAGTCTGAATTATAATCCATGCAAGATAATCAAGTTTGGAACTTGATTGATGCACCCGAAGGTGTAAAAACCATAGGATACAAATGGGTCTTTAAGAAGAAGACTGACATGGATGGGAAGGTGCATACTTACAAAGCTAGACTTGTAGCGAAAGGTTATAGGCAAGTTCATGGTATTGACTATGATGAAACCTTTTCACCCGTAGCAATGATCAAGTCTATAAGAATTTTGCTTGCCATTGCCGCATATCATGACTATGAAATATGGCAATGGATGTCAAAACCGCTTTCCTAAATGGAAAACTACAAGAGGATGTGTATATGACACAACCAGAAGGTTTTGAACAAGATTCTAAGGTATGCAAATTGCAGAGATCCATCTACGGATTGAAGCAAGCTTCTAGGAGTTGGAATCTTCGTTTTGATGAATCGGTCAAAGAGTTTGGATTCATCAAGAACGAAGATGAACCTTTTGTTTACAAGAAGATTAGTTGGAGCATAGTGCTATTCCTTATTTTATATGTGGATTACATATTACTCATTGGAAACGACATTCCTACACTTCAGTCTGTAAAGACTTGGTTAGGAAAGTGCTTCGCAATGAAAGATATGGGTGAAGCCGCATACATACTAGGCATTAAGATCTACAGAGATAGATCAAGGAAGTTAGTTGGTTTAAGCCAAAGTACATACATTGACAAGGTAATTAATAGATTCCGCATGGAAAATTCGAAGAGAGGAACCTTGCCAGTGTTACATGGAGTTTCTCTAAACAAGACTCAATGTCTTAAGAGAAAAGATGAGCGTGAGAAAATGAATGATGTTCCATATGCTTCGGCAATTGGGTCCATCATGTATGCCATGATATGTACTAGGCCGGATGTATCTTATACTTTGAGCATAACAAGTAGATACTAATCCGACCCTGGTGAAAATCACTGGATGGCTGTAAAAGCAATACTTAAGTACTTGAGAAGGACTAAAGATTCATTTTTGGTCTATGGAGGAATGGAAGATGATCTCGTTGTAAATGCTTACACGGATGCAAGCTTCCAAACCGACAGAGATGACAGTCGATCGCAATCGGGTGTTGTGTTTATGTTAAATGGTGGAGCTATAAGCTGGAAGAGTTCCAACCAATGTACAACCGCTGATTCTACAACAGAAGCTGAGTATATTGCTGCATCGGATGCTGCAAAGGAAGCTGTTTAGATTAAGAAGTTCATCACTGAAATTGAAGTGGTTCCTAGTATTGCTAATCCAATAGACCTTTATTGCGATAATAATGGTGCTATTGCTCAAGCAAAGGAACCAAGAGCACATCAAAAATCCAAACATATACTTAGGCGTTTTCATATCATTCGAGAGATCGTTGATAGGGGAGACGTGAATATATGCAGAGTACCTACTGATGACAATGTCACGGACCCGCTAACAAAGGGACTTCCACAAGCTAAACATGATGGTCATGTTAGTTCCATGGGTATTAGATACATAGGAGATTGGGCCTAGGGCAAGTGGGAGATTGTTGGTGTTGGTGGTGTTGGTGCCCTAGGCACGTTTAATAAACGTTGTAATTGTTATCACTTATTTCATATTAATAAAGAGATGTTTTGATTATTATTGTTGTTCATGTTTACTTATAATAATCTCTGTCCCTATTACTTGTTTGGTATTAGTATAAAGGCTAAATGATCATGGGATGATCATGTTAGATTTATGGGTACTTGTTTAGTACTGGACATGATCCGCTCTATGAGATTTATGTCATGGTCAATGTCATACATATATCTCATATTAGTTGTGTAATTTGAATCCTTAGACATAAAGTTATTATGGTCTTCCACTTTATGAACATTATGTTTGACATATTCAAACTCTACCTTTAACTGGGTAGTTATAAAGGGTATGATTGGCATAATCAGATTCATGTAGGGAAGAATAATAAGCTAAATGGATTTTCCCCTCTTCGGAGAGATGTCAAGCTTGGGCCTCTCGTAGGAATGATGTTGATGAAAATGTTCGGCCGGACTCAAATGAATTGATTGGATCAATGTCATTTGGATTATCAACATATTCGGGATCGAGAAAGTATTGAACAAAGACAAGTTGACTTGTTGACCATGACTTGTGTTCAATGACATCGTGGACAAAAGGATTATGACATATTCTAAATGGAATGCGAACTCGTATCTAGTTATACTATTTGGGTAGGTATGACGGTTTGCTAGAACCTAATCATATCCTATGGGATCATGTTTGAACCCATTACCAACATAGTATAATCCTAGAGGGTCACACACGATCAGAACGAATCCTAAAAGGACTAAATTGGAATTTGGCAGATTTTGGGCTGCACGGCCGCGCAGATTAAAGGAATCGGCCGAGCAGCTCGGCCGAGTACTTTAAAAGGAGCGGCCGAGCGTGCAATTGTTGAATGCCAAAATCTGAGTGCACGGCCACGCAAAATAAAGGACTCAGCCGAGCACTTTAAAAGGAATGGCCGAGCAACCGCTGGAAGGCTGATTTGGAAAGTTTTGAACTATGACGGGATTTAGACTCAAAGACCTTAAGGGTTAAGGACTTGTGAGTATAAATAGATGTTCAAACACCCCAAATCTGACCTAGTAATTGTCTTATGTTTGTGAGTGCCTCCAAGGGTTTGAGAGGGTTTATTTCTTGTTCTAAGATATCCTTAGATTGAAGAACAAGAATATCATACACATTATAATTCCATATAGTCAATACAATTGTGAAAGTGTGTTTCATAATTTTGGTCTATCAACCAAGATCAAGTGCTCTTGATATTCGTTCAAGGTGTGGATATCGCTAGAGGGTGAAGCTTATCATCTTCGAAGTTTGTGTTCTTACTTGCTCGTGATCAAGCTTTGATTTCTCCACCAAGATCAAAGACTAAATTCAAAAGGCATCAATGGTTAGTATTCTAGTATTCATATTGTATGTATTTGATATAATCATATGAACGGATCTATGGCTTTGGGTTTCATGAAAAATTTAAATGCTTTAT
Organism: Campanula takesimana; assembly: GCA_026119855.1. Classification (NCBI taxonomy): domain Eukaryota; kingdom Viridiplantae; phylum Streptophyta; class Magnoliopsida; order Asterales; family Campanulaceae; genus Campanula; species Campanula takesimana. The sequence continues at coordinate 915,539 of JAOWBW010000742.1, forward strand.
TCCGCTGCGTATGTTACTACGAAACCCAACAGTGGTATCAGAGCCCCGTTCATGTTGATTATTTCAATACCTAGATCATGTTGTGTGTATATAAATTGTTTATGTGCCTAGCATGATATGAATATTATATTATATGATGTTTATGTGTTATATGATTTTATGTGTATATGACACAACCAGAAGGTTTTGAACAGAATTCTAAGGTATGCAAATTGCAGAAATCCATTTATGGATTGAAGCAAGCTTCTAGGAGTTGGAATCTCTGTTTTGATGAATCGGTCAAAGAGTTTGGTTTCATCAAGAACGAAGATGAGCCTTGTGTATACAAGAAGATTAGTGGGAGCATAGTGCTATTCCAGATTTTATATGTGGATGACATATTACTCATTGGAAATGACATTCCTACACTTCAATCCGTAAAGACTTGGTTTGGAAAGTGTTTCGCAATGAAAGATATGGGTGAAGCCGCATGTATACTTAGCATTAAGGAAGCTACTTGGTTTAAGCCAAAGTACTGTTGGGTATGCCCACACATATCTCAGTGTTAATGTAATAGGATTTATTAGATTTGATTGATCCATCACCTAAGTTTTATTTCATGGACTTTAGACCCACATATAAGAAGTATTTATACTTCATTTTTTAGGTTGTCCATTGTTCCAGAATAGGCTTAGAAATAGGGCAAGAAGATCAAGATTCAAGAAAAATCACATTCTGAGTTTGAGCCAAGTGACCATGCGCCTATATGCGCCATGCGCTCCCTTTGCTCACGCGCTACTCATACGCGCCTGTGAAAGTATATGCACCTCTTGATCACGCGCAGCAACCATGAACCTAGAATATAGCTCATGCGCCTCTAATGTTTTTAATTCGCCATGCACTCTTCTGGCTCACGCGCCTCAAAGTGTTTATTCAACACTCAGTGATTTATTGAAGATTCAAAGACGTGAAAGAGAATTCAAATTACGCCAATGATCCAACGGTGGTTAAAAGATACATATGCGCCTAATCTGTTGACACGTGTCCTCAACGGTCACATTTATGTTGAGTGTCAAAATGGCCATAATATATGCATGCTCCAATCAACGAGCGACAGCTCATCTTATCCACAAGGATTTCCAACGGCTAGTTTTTTGAAGTTCACTATAAATACCCCATAACTTCAACATTTTGAAGTTGCTGAGTTTTGCTAAGAATTTCAAGAATTTCTCTCTCAAAGCATTTGTTGAAGATTTGAAGATTGCCTTCGTGTTTCCAGAATTTCTCAAGAACATCTTCATACCTTCATCCTTAGCCCAGATCTTCAAGCTATAACACTTTAGTTTCATTGTGCTCTAAATCATAAAGATCTAAAGAGCCTTGATACTAAAATCACACACGCACCTCTTTAAGTTTGATCACTTAGATCCTTCTTTTTGAGATACACCGGTTATTGTTTTGGATTTGTTCATTCATAGAATATTAGATCTTGAGTTAGTGTAGAAGCTTAAAAGTTGTAATTTGTAACACTCTCTCATTATATAAGATCTCCATTAGAAATCCAAGACTAACCATCTTGGTAGAGGACGTAGATCTTTAATTGATCGAACCTCTCCAAATAGCTTGTGTTATTATCTTGTCATTTTCTTTCAAGTTATTATCTTCACTCACTATTTGCTTGTTTACTCATTGTAGATTGATTGAACCGAATTGTGTTGTGTTGTTATTTCATTTGCCTTAGTTCCTTATTTCACCCACTTTGAGCCAAAATACTTAGAGTGTGTGTGCGCCCCCTTTATCATACTTTGCGCCTTTTACATTACTAAATTCCGCTGTGCATTTCACTCACTCACTTAGGCGCATTTCATAACGCTTATTTGATAAAGTGCGCATTTGCAATTGAGTTTTTCAAGGGTACGAAAAGAATATTAAAACAGCTATTCACCCCCCCCTCTAGCTATTTTTCATACCCTTGTTGCCCTTTGGGACCAACAAGTGGTATCAGAGCAAACACCTTTATAAAACATTTTTCGTTTTTCAAGCATAACAGCTTGGGTGCCGATTCTAAATGGAAAACTCAAAACCTATGGCAACTGCAAACTACACTCACGTTCCGGTCTTTGATGAAGATCATTTTGACGTGTGGAAATTCAGCATATTGACTCATCTCAACTCAATCGATGAAAGGCTCCATGACACCGTCGTTTATGGACCTTATATTCCGATGAAGGCGAATCCAAATCCACGCAAAAATGCTGTTCAACCAACCGTCAAGAAACCAATGGAAGAATGGACTAGGAAGAAATTAGAAGAGTTGCAAATGATGGCAAAGCAAGAAACATTCTTCTAAGCACTCTAAGCACGGCTATGAAACAACAAGTCATGCATTGTGCTACTGCTAATGAGCTATGGGATGCTATTGAAGAGCATATAGAAGGAGACACGGTTTGCAAGGAGAACAAGAAATACGAAGTACAAAAGAGATTCAACAATTTCTCTCAACTCCCCGGTGAAAACTTGAGGCAAACTTATGAATGCTACTGTGAAATTATCAATCTATGTATTTCACTTGGCATGAAGTTTACCAACAAAGATTTGAATGTAAATTTTCTACAAGCTTTTGGATTAAGATACCTACATAAATCTAGCGCTCTTGAAGACGCTGGAACTTTAGATGTATGGACATTAAGGAACCTTTATGCAAATCTCAAAGTTTACGAACTCAAACTTCAGCGAATTAGCGAAACTGAAGGAAAATCAAAATCTATGGCTATGGTGGCGCACAGAGAAGCTGCGCCTGAACCTGCGCCTGCTCCTGCGCCTACTCATGATGAGAAAAGTTCCGATCCCAAAATTTTTCTGAGCTATTAGACATGGATGATGAAGACTTCGCTTTATTTGTGAAGAAATTTCAAAAGTTCAGAAAATTCTCAAGACCCGGCTCAACCAACAAATTTCAAGGATCTACCAGCAAAGCTCCTCAAAAGTTTTCAAGGAGCAGTGATTCAAAAAGGAAAGAAGATCTTGTTTATTTTAATTGCAGGAAACCCGGACATTTTGCATCAAGCTGCCCGATCCCCAAATTTGAATATATGCAGAAGAAGAGCAGCCATACTCCCAAATTCACTCCCAAGTTCACTCGTCACAAGGGAATGGTTCCTGAAGAAGAAGCACCAGCAAATGAGCACAACACTTGGATTGAAACAGACTCCGATGAGAGCGATGAAGATTCCGAAGATGGACTCGTTTGTTTGATGGCAAATGATGATGAAGTTGATGCTTATGATTCTGATGATGACTTCTCCAAGGATGATCCCGATATGAATGCCTTGAATAAACCTATCAAGAAATCTGTAGGTTTTCAAGAAGTGAAAAAGAAGAAAGGACCAACCATCAGCGAGCTCGTTGAACAAGGATTTCTCACTCTGGCTCAAAACGATGGTGGATTGTTATTCTCATGATGTGATCTTGGAGCAAGGAACAAATTGAGAAAAGGAGCATACATTAGACCTCAAGTTGAACCAACTGCTCCAATCTCCAAAATCAATGATGATGAAGTGATTGCTGAACAAGAAAAATTGTTCAAAAAGGCTGAAAAGGTAATCACTAGATTTGATAGTATGAAGGAAGCTTTAGCACTATCATGTGATGAAATTTCCCAGCTTAAGACCGAGAAATCTCTACTTAAATCTGAACTCACCCTCCTTAAGGAGCAGATAAAGAGCATGACTCCTCTTACTGTTAAAAACACTTTTCTAACAGAACAAAACTCACTTCTTAAAGTTCAAAACGATGAACTGGTTGCTCAAATTACTGATCTTAAAAAGATTACAAATGAGTGGTCTAATTCTCGTGTCACTATGGAGAATATATTTGAGTCCCAAAAAGTCAGTGGTGATAAAAGTGGCTTAGGATTCTCATCAACTAGTGACAACTTTAAATGTGATGTCTGTGCTGAAAGAGATAGTGAATTTACCAACCAACAAACTTTTGAAATTCCCAAGGAAAAACATTCTAATTCAATGGGTAAAGGATAGGAAAAAGTCAAGAGACAAACATTCCATTATGTCTACCCAACGAAGCAATTTGGGAAAGCTAATGGGAAAGATATAGCTACAGATGAACCATCTCCTAGCAAAATCATTCTTGAAAATAGGTGCGCTCCTTCTCCGAGTGCTCATTATGCGCCTAAGAGCCACGCGCCTCATCGCTGTGCGCCTCCTAGCCCTATTCGCCCTCCGAGAAAAAGCGCTCCAAAATTTCAAAAGAAAGATTTTGTTAAGGCTAGTTCATCTGACCCAAAGAAGAATGCCATCCCCAAGAAAAGTAAAGAGTTTGTGAAAACTCACGTGATTGGTGGCTTTCATCATTGTTCCATTTGTGATTGTTCAGGACACAAGGCCGTGGAATGCCTTTTGCGATTCACTCCCAATGCCAAAGGACGTAAAAATCCTAAGGTCAAGCAAGAGTGGGTTGTCAAAAGTTGCTAACCCTAGGACCCAAAAGGTATAAAGGGGACCTGCTTAAATGTCTATATTTCAGGTTCTTTGTTTCATGGCTGGATCTTCAAAAGCTAGAAATTATGAATGGATTCTCGATAGTGGGTGTTCAAGACACATGACTGGAGATGAATCCTTATTAGAAGATGTCCATGAAGAAAGAGGTCCCTCCGTAACATTTGGCGATAATAACAAAGGTCAAGTTGTAGCATATGGAAAGCTCAAGAAAGACAAAGTGTGCATTGAAAGAGTCTCACTCGTCGAAGGGCTAAAGCACAACTTATTATCCATATCTCAATTCTGCGACAAAGGATTAGAATGCAATTTCACTTCAACGCAATGTCTTATCAAGAATGGCAAAACTGGAGCTATCTTACTCACGGGATATCGTAAGACAAATATTTATATTATTGATTTCCATAGTATGAACTCTAGTACTAATATTTGTTTTGTAGCAAAAAGTGTGAACGAAAATAGTTGGCTGTGGCACAAGCGCTTAAGTCACTTGAACTTCAAGTATCTATCTAAACTCAGCAGGAATAATCTTGTCAAAGGACTTCCCAAGGTTGCTGATCATCATGACAAAAAGTGCACCGCACGTCAACTTGGCAAACAACCGAAGCAGTCATTTTCAAGCAAGTCAAATCCTTCAACTACAAGATGTTTGCAACTGCTTCACATTGATCTATTTGGACCAGTTTCCACCGCAACTATTAGAAGAAACAAGTATACTCTAGTTGTGGTGGATGATTATTCAAGATATACATGGGTGGAGATGATGATTACAAAAGATGATTGTTATGATATTCTCACTACCTTATTTCGACTGCTCCAAACCCAAAAAGAAGATGACATCGTTAGTGTTCGATCCGACAATGGAACAAAATTCAAAAACAACGGTGTTGCTCGATATTGTGAAGATCATGGGATAGATCACAACTTTTCAACCACCGGAGTCCCTCAACAAAATGGCGTTGTTGAACGAAAGAATAGGAGGTTAATTGAAGCAGGAAAGACGATGATAACTGAAGCTAGATTGCCTAAGTACTTTTGGGAAGAAGCTATCAACACTGCATGTTTTACTCAAAATCGTTCCCTCATCAACAAACTTCACAATAAGACTCCGTATGAACTTTAGCGTGTGTAGATACCCTGGGGGAACCACGGCTTTGGCTAGAGCGGTGAATTATCCTAGGATGTCTAACTTGTTTTTAGAGTCGCCACCTATGTTTTAAGGAACATAAGAAAAACCTATAGATTGTAGCCTAAGTTTGATTACGAAAACAGAGATTCTTTGTTTTGAGGTTCGGGGGTTAGATTACGAGATGGGAAGTACCGAAACACCCATCTCGCCCAACTTAAGTTGGTCTTGCTTGATCAAAATCTACATAAATGAAAATGTTCTTCTTCTTCTTCTTTAAGTCACGAAAAGGGGGGATTTAAAATATGATTTGGAACGTAGGAGATAACTCCTTAACCAACCTCAATGAGATGAGGTGATCATTAGAGTCATGTCCCAAAATGATTTGGGTGATTGCACATTTGATTAAAGTAAAAGAGAGAGAGGAGATGAAATAGAAAAGAAAGGAAAAAGATGGACTTTTACCTACAATTTGAAGACCTTCAAGTGTTGCTTGAAGAAATCCTTGGAGAACCTTTAGAAAGTGATTTTGGTATAGTTTTTGTAAGTTCAATCTTCCGTCTTTCTTTCGATGATTTTTCGATCCTTAAAAATGGAGGTAAAGAGAGGTTTTTATAGGTTTTTGGTGCCAAAACTCAGTCACCAAGAAATCCTTCCCGGGCAAAATCCTGTAAATTGAGCAAGGGAGGGAATCCTGGCCAGAAATCTGTAACTGACGCCCAGAGGCGCGCGCTTCCTGCTTTGGGGGCGGGACTGTCGGAGGCGCGCGACTCAGAGAAGGCAATTTTGACAGAATGGACTAGAAAGTCAGCCCTGTCATTCAGTTTAGTCCCTGGACTTAACGAAGTCAGTCAAGAACTTAACGGAAGTGACAGAAACTAACGAGAAACACTTAAAATGGGGAGAAACACAAAAATCAAATGTGCAATCGGGGGAGCGGTCCAAGGCGGGGTGTCTACAGAGCCCCTCGGCGACATGGACTGCAAAGCAGAACGCGTCGACGAAAGTTAAAAACACCCACCGAGGACATCACCAAGAAAAAAGCAAAGACTCGATGAAAGCAAGAATTTGAAATTGCGAGAGATAGTGGTGCGCTCCCTGTGTGAGCGGCTTTTGTTGATAGAGGGGGTGGCATGATCCGTTAGGTGAACCTGCCGGCTGAGTGTTTTGAATGAGGGCGCTAGTGAACCGGTTTGATGAATCCGTTAGTGAATCCCTTGGATGAGTCCGTTGGTGAACCCTTGTTGACGAATCCGTTAGTGAATCCCTTGGATGAGTCCGTTGGTGAACCCTTGTTGACGAATCCGTTAGTGAATCCGTTTGATGAATCCGTTAGTGAATCCCTTGGATGAGTCCGTTGGTGAACCCTTGTTGACGAATCCGTTGGTGAATCCGTTTGATGAATCCGTTAGTGAATCCCTTGGATGAGTCCGTTGGTGAACCCTTGTTGACGAATCCGTTGGTGAATCCGTTTGATGAATCCGTTAGTGAATCCCTTGGATGAGTCCGTTGGTGAACCCTTGTTGACGAATCCGTTGGTGAATCCGTTTGATGAATCCGTTAGTGAATCCCTTGGATGAGTCAGTTGGTGAACCCTTGTTGACGAATCCGTTGGTGAATCCGTTTGATGAATCCGTTAGTGAATCCCTTGGATGAGTCCGTTGGTGAACCCTTGTTTGACGAATCCGTTGGTGAATCCGTTTGATGAATCCGTTAGTGAATCCTTTGGATGAGTCCGTTGGTGAACCCTTGTTGACGAATCCGTTTGATGAATCCGTTAGTGAATCCCTTGGATGAGTCCATTGGTGAACCCTTGTTGAAGAATCCGTTGGTGAATCCGTTTGATGAATCCGTTAGTGAATCCCTTGGATGAGTCCGTTGGTGAACCCTTGTTGACGAATCCGTTGGTGAATCCGTTTGATGAATCCGTTAGTGAATCCTTTGGATGAGTCCGTTGGTGAACCCTTGTTGACGAATCCGTTGGTGAATCCGTTTGATGAATCCGTTAGTGAATCCCATGGATGAGTCCGTTGGTGAACCCTTGTTGACGAATCCGTTGGTGAATCCGTTTGATGAAATATTGCTTTTAAGTCTCGTGCCATTTGGAGTCACACTTGACTTTTTCTTGAATTGTGGGGTACGGGCACAGTTGACCGCGACCAGAAAAATGTTCCTGCTGGGGATGAAATGTTGAGATTGACTCTTGAGGGGGGTGTAGCACCCGTGACAGAACTTAGGGAGTTCGGAATCCCTGGGGAAACCTTGATACGATGCATGGACTTTTGCATGGAAGACTGTGAACCTGCCTGATGATGGGAAGAGCGAGAGCGGTAGCAGGGGGCACAGTGTTGGTGATGACGTGCCCGAGCTGTTGTGGCTGAGAGGATGAGGGATTGAAACACTTTTACTTTTGCCTATAATAACATTTAACATGTATTTACAATCCTAGTTATCTTACTACTCATTTCATGTACTATTAGCGACTCGATCTTAGATGTCGACTCTTTACAAACAAATGTGTGCCCAAAGGATGCTTGTTGTCGATGCTTGAACTCCTTTTTTGTTGCTGGGATTTGATTTTGCTGCAGGTTGGATATGTTGAAGTGCCTGGGTTCTGTTCTGAACTGACAAGGGCTGTTTCTGTCTGAACTGCTGTCAAAGGCGCGCGCGTCGGGCCTTGCTTGTGGGAGGCGCGCACGTTGTGAAACCTTGGTCGGAGGCGCGCGCTTCTGGACTGCTGAATTACAGCCCCTTTCTTTTCTGATTAGAATGTTCCAACAGCTATAAATTTGAACTATTTTCGACCAGAATGGTCACACAGCATTCTTTTGCAAACACTTTCTCCTCCTAAATCACAAAATTCTCGTCATAATGGCCCCAATGACTTTCTCCTTTGAAGTTAAGGTTTCCGTCCCCGAGGGTGAGAAGTCCGTTCCAATGGTGAACGCCGTTCCAGCTGTGGGGTCCGTCTCGATGGTGGAGAAGCGTCCGAGCGTTTTTGATCGTTTGGGAAGGCCCAATGATGATGTTATTGACCCCGTGAGACCGGTGGTTCATGTGCGGGACTATAGACCCCGTCATTTTCCCAAGAAGAAGAAAGGTAAAGGAAATTCCTCCTATGTGTGGAAGCGTCCCATGGTTGTCCCCGCTAAGGCTCCGCTTGATAAGGGTAAAGGGAAAGCCGTTGATGAAGCTCCGTCCCGTCCTAGCGTTTTCTCCCGTCTTGGCGGTCCCAAGAATGTTCCGTCCCCATCCAAGAAGACTAAAGGACATAACAAGAAGCAATGGGTTCCCAAACCTAAGAAAGATTAGATTTTTCTTTGTACCCCAAGAGATTGCAATTAGACCACTTTGTTTTAGGATTTAATGATTTGATGTCTTTTGTTGCTCAATAAGTCCATTGTAATGGTTTGAATAATTCATTGAATGAATAAAAATTGCATTTTGTTATTTGAAGCGAATTGGGTATTTTTGATATGTTTTAGACCGCACCCGAAGGTTGCCTACGTTCTTCCAGTTGGGAAGCTCAGTCTTCGTAGTTCAAACAAACAAAGACCTTTTTTTTTTTTTTTTTTTTTTGTGCACCCTGTTTTTTGCCTAGACCGCCCTTGCGGGTTTTCAATCTAGCGGGCTTCTTTTTTGCACGTGCTCTAATTTTTGCCTAGGCCGCCTTTGCGGGTTTTCAACCTAGCGAGCGATTTTTTTTTTTTTTTTACATGGTCTTTATTTATTAAGCGTAGAACCTCTTGAGCTTGTCGAGGTTGACCTCCTTTGGCAGCTGGTCACCATCTAAATCCACGAGCCGGACTGCACCACCGCTTAGTATCTTTTTGACCACGTACGGACCGATCCATCGGGGTCCCCATTTCCCCAGGGGATTCATGGCATTAGGAGGATGTTGCCTTAAGACCAAATCTCCCACATTGATGTTTCGAAGCTTCACTTTTTTGTTGAAAGCTCTTGCCATCCTTTGCTGATATGCCCTCGTGCGTTCGAGTGCTCTTAACCTTTTCTCGTCGAGTAAGGCTGGCTGTTCGTATCGACTTTGCATCCAGTTGACCTCGTTGACTTGATTCTCGAGGAGGACCCGTAGAGATGGGACTTCAAGTTCGATAGGGAGTACGGCTTCAGAACCATAGACCAATGCATAAGGAGTTTCTCCTATTGCGGATCGTATTGATGTGCGGTAGCCCCACAATGCTAATGGTAGCTTCTTGGGCCAATCCCTTCCTGTTGAGGCCATCTTCTTGACGATGGTCTCGATGGTCTTATTTGCTGCTTCGACTGCGCCATTTGCTTGGGGCCGGTAAGGAGATGACTTGTGCTTGGTGATCTTGTATTCCACCAAAAGTGCATCCATTTCCTTCTCAAAGTGAGAACCGTTGTCGGAAATGATTTCATGAGGCACGCCGTATCGGCACATGATATTAATCTTTACAAATTCTGCCACTTTCTTGGCGTTGAGGGTTCGATAGGCTTGTGCTTCGACCCACTTTGTGAAGTAGTCGACTGCCACTAGGACGAATGACTGCCCATTGCTCCCGGCAGGATGAACTTTACCGATGATGTCTATCCCCCAACAAGAGAAAGGCCAAGGTGTGACCATGTTGTAAAGTTGTGAGGGTGGAGCATGTTGCAGATTAGCGTGGAATTGGCACTTGGCACACCTTTTGACTTTCTCGATACAGTCTCGTTCCATAGTGCTCCAATAGTAACCAATGCGAAGTATCTTCTTGACTAGCATAAACCCATTCATGTGGGGTCCACATTCTCCTTCGTGCACTTCGCACATTATCTCTTGAGCTTCGGTCTCATTGGCGCATAAGAGATTGATCCCGTCGTGGTGCCTTTTATAGACTCGGTCCCCAATCAGTACGTACCGAGAGGCTAACCTTTGCAGAGCTGCTTGAGACTTCTTATTGACGTTCTTGGGATAAGTGCCGTCTTTGAGGAAGTTCATGATATCAAAATACCACGGAGAGTTTTTTTGAACCTCGTTGATCTCGATACTCATGCAATATGCCAGACTGTTCCTTCGAGCAATTTTGAAAGGCTTCACCATTTTCCCTTTGGGCATTTCAACTAATGAAGCTATAGTGGCCAGTGCATCGGCGAAGCGATTCTTATCCCTTGGCAGGTAGTTGAAAGTGATCTCTTGGAATTGTTCAACCAGTTCTTCAAGGTGCTGACCATACTGTTGGAGAGTCGGGTCTTGGGTTCGCCATTTACCCGATTGCTGATTGATAAGGAGCAAAGAGTCGCCGAACACTTCTAGTTCCGTGACGTTTCTTTTGAGAGCTGCTTCGAGCCCTGCTATGCATGCTTCGTATTCGGCAAAGTTGTTGGTAGCTTCGAATTCCAGGCGTATGGCAATGGGAGTGTAGATGTCTTTTGGATCGACAAGCAATACCCCTATACCAAAACCGTGTTTATTGGCGGCGCCATCGAAAAAAAGTTGCCACTTGTTTTCCTCGGTTGCAGTGCAAATTAAATGCTCGTCGGGGAACTGTACATCTTCCCCCTTCACTTCGTCACACGGGAATTCGGCAAGCTGGTCACTGAACACTTTCCCCCTGACGGATTTTAGTGTGACGTAAGTGATATCATAGCCGGCAAGCATGAAGTACCATTTGGCTATTCTTGTTGACATGAAAGGCTTCTCGAAGATGTAGCGGAGCGGGTCCACCTTTGCTACTAGCTTGATCGGAAAAGCTTCCATATAGTGTTTGAGCTTTTGAGTGACCCAAACCAATGCTGCACATGACTTCTCTAAGACAGAGTAATTCTTTTCGCCTCCTTGGAATCGGCAACTGACAAAATAAATGGCGTTCTCCTTTGTGGACTCTCGTTGCTCTTGTGCTAACATAGCCCCTAGGGCTTCATCATTGACAGTGAGATAGAGTAACAGAGGTTTCTCCTTGTGCGGCGGAACTAGAACAGGAGGGCACGTCAAGTAATGCTTCACTTGGTCGAAGGCTTCTTGGCACGCGTCGGTCCATTCTAGAGCCACATTCTTCTTGAGTAGCTTGAAGATTGGCTCGCACATGGAAGTGAGTTGGTGCACAAACCGACTGATGTATTGTAGTCTGCCCATGAAACCTTTAATCTCTTTCTGCGTCTTTGGAGGAGGCATGTCAATGATTGCCTTGATTTTGGAGGGGTCTACTTCAATTCCCCTTTCAGTGACCATATAACCAAGAACTTTGCCTCGGATAACCCCGAACGTGCACTTTGCAGGGTTGAGCCTCATCTTGTGTTGACGAAGCCTTTCGAAGAACTTGCGGAGATCGATTAAATGTTGACCATCGGTCCCTTTGGAGTGAATGATCATGTCGTCCACATAGACCTCGATTTCTTTGTGAATCATATCGTGGAACAAGTCTGTCACGGCTCTTTGGTAGGAAGCCCCAGCATTTCTTAACCCAAATGGCATGACTGTGTAGCAAAAGGTACCCCACGGTGTTGTGAAGGCTGTCTTATGTTGATCTTCCTCGGCCATAAGAATCTGATTGTACCCAGCGAACCCATCCACGAATGAGCGGACCTCGTAGGCAGCAGTGGAGTCGACTAGCATGTCGATATTAGGGAGTGGAAAATCATCCTTTGGGGAAGCTTTGTTTAAATCCCGGAAGTCTACACAAACTCGAACCTTCCCGTTCGCCTTCCTGACTGTCACAATGTTGGCTAACCATGTCAGATACTCGATGACCTTGATGAAACCCACACTGAGGAGCTTCTCAATCTCTTCTTTGACCTGCAGAGACCATTCTGGCTTGATCTTTCTGAGCTTCTGCTTTACTGGCCTGGCATCTTCTCTGATCGGAATCCTGTGCTCCGCTACCTTTCTGTCTAAACCCGGCATGTCTTTGTATGACCATGCGAACACATCCACGAACTCCCGTAGTAGTGCAGTCAATTTGTCTCTGTCGCCCCCCTTGAAGAAGCTTCCAATCTTAGTTTCTTTTGGCTCTTCTTCGGTACCCAGATTAACAACATGCAATTCTTCGTCAGCCTTTGGACCATTCTCGCCACGACTACGGACTTGTTGAGCAAGTTTATTTAAGTATGTTGTGTTTTCGTGGTCTATTTCATCATAATTTGAATCGTTATTAACTTGTTTGTTAAGTTCATTATTAGTTAATTCATCATTTATGATGTTTGCAATCTCAGGGTACTCAGAAATATCAAATTTTTCATTAGCAAAGAAAGGAAACACACGCTCGGCTATGGCCTCCAAATCCTCTTGGGTGAGGGTATTAGAGACACTCTCGGACTCGAAAGTAAGTGTGAGCCGCTCTTCCTTTGTTGCTGTGCGGGGTATGCAACCCATTTCTTGGACTAAGAATTCCTCGGATACCACGGGCCCTCTTGTTGAATACCAATTGTTGATCCGCTCGGAGCTTGGCGGGATCTCACTGATAGTCTCGTTCATGATGACGGTGTCATGGATGGCGTTAACTTGGCATTCATTCATCATGGCAAGCTCTTCAAACATGGAGGCTAAATCTGTCAGTTCTTCCCCCACGGTGATTTCTGTCTCGGACTCTATAGTCATCTTCCTTCCCCACCATTCACGGGGCGACATGGGAGTTGGTTCCCTTTCGGATTTCTGGATCTCACAATCGGAGAAGATTTCGAGGCCGGGCTTTTTGACACCTTTATTGTTAACCCACGGCTCGGGAAAGATCATGTATGGAACGTCTTCCCCTTGGCGGACAAAATAACCATTCAACGTCTTGCGGTAAGGCCTCAGATTAGGGACTTCATAACGACGGCCTTCTTTACGAGCTCGGGCCTTTTCGTTCTTGATCGCTTGCTCTTGTTTCAAGTCTTATTTGGAAGGCTCATACCCCAAACCGAAGGTGTTCTTGACAAATGGGACTTGCACGGGATGTAGGAATCCTTGCTGATATTTCCCTAAGCCTAAACTAGGGAAGTAGTCCTTATTCCTCATCATGCGGAGGACTTTGTGATTGCTGGGGGTCCATGATCCGTTTCCCCCTTCTTTGTCAATGGCGTTGATTGAGACGCCGGAGAGAGTGGAGTCTGGTAGACCATGCTGAACTTGGTGGACGGGCTCACCTTTTCTGTGGATAGTGATGTTTTCAGCCATTACGGTCACTATTTCGTCACCATTTCGGATCTTGACACATTGGTGGAGAGTTGACGGTACGGCATTAGCACTATGAATCCATGGTCGACCCAACAGTAAGTTGAACGAGGCCGGGATATCAAGTACTTAGAATGGAGCGGACATGACAATGCTCCCAAACTCAATGTCAATTTCGATCATACCCATGACTGTACGGGCGGTGCTGTCATAACCTCGGATTACTTGAGTAGAAGGCTTCAAATCAGAATCCTTAAGCCCCAGTATGCCTTTGATTCTACCAGGCATGAGATTGAGCGCGGAACCACCGTCCACTAAGACTCTTGAGACGGGCCTCCCCCTTGCTCGTACCTTGAGGTAAATAGCTTCGTTGTGGTCGGAACCAAACGGTGGAAGGTCCATATCGGCAAAGGTGATGACGTTGCCAAAATGTATGTGACCAATAATTGCCGTGAGGTCCTCGGGAGTAGTATCGGGAGAGACTGATGTATCATCGAGATTGCGGATGACAAGATCTCGGTGTTTCTTCGAGGATGCAATGAGGTCCCAAATAGAGATGTTGGCTTGAGTTTTCTTGAGTTGGACAAGTAGAGGATCTTCGGGAGCGTTGTGAGCTTGCGGCTTTTGAGAAGAGGAGCTCGATGCGGAAGTGGAAGGGTTGCTTGCTATGACTCGACCGGATCGAGTTAGCATGTTGACGTTCCCATCTTGCTTCTTTTTCCTATTCTCTAGTACTTCCCTCATTACCTCATCGTAAGTCACTACATAACAAGAATTTTCAAGTTTATTCATAACATTGGGGCCCCCATTCACAATTGGGATTGAATGGGTGGTCCCCTCGAGTTCTCCTATCTCTATTATATTGACATTCTCGTCATTAGTCACTACAAATTCTTTCTTATCTATGAGATCTTGAATGACATTGCGGAGAACGAAGCATTCCTCAGTGGTGTGGCCACTATATTGGTGGTAGCCATAATATTTGTGGTGAGCATGATTGGGGTGGATCGTCTTGAGTTAGTACCCTTGCACGGGTGTGACTTGACCCTTTTCCTTGAGGACCTCGAACACTTCGGTTTGAGTCATGCCTTGGAGAGGCGTGTAGACACGGTCACTTCGGGACTTCTTCCCTTGAGGTGGAGGAACCTTTTTGTAATTCCCCTTGTCAATAGTGACGGCGTTGACCGAGGCCTCTTTTGTGGAGTTGGAAGCGGCCTTGTAGCGGTAAGTAGGAGTGGTCTTCTTAATCTCCTTGAGCAAGTCATCCATGCATACCCCCGCCTCATACATTTGGGAGAAGTCGGAGTAGCAAGCCCCACTTAGGTGAGTGCGGAGATCAATCTTGAGACACTTGAGAAATATGTCCATTTGCTCTTTTGTGTTCGGCCTCTCAACAATTTCAGAGAGTTTGTCATTCCATCTCCTTGTGAAGTCGATGAAGGACTCATTGTCTCGTTGAGTGGTGTTCTCTAGCTCTTTCCTTGTGGGCCGGTGAGTGGTGTTGCCTTGGTATTGGTTCTTGAAGGCAAGCATGGCGGAGTCCCAATCAAGACGGACAGTGAGCGGGAGACTAACATACCAATATTTTGCCGCCCCCTCGAGAGTGAGAGGAAAGCATTGAGCCATCACCTTGGTGGAGACCTTCTTTGGAACCATTGCCCAAATATAAGTCTCAATGTGAGCCATAGGACAAGAGTTGCCCTTGAATTTGCTTATGTCGGGCATCTTGAACTTATCGGGAAGAGCGGCCATAGTACTCATGAGGATGGATGATTGATAAAGGCTTGTGTCGGAGCATTTCCCCATGTTGAGCCCATTGAATTTTTGGTCGATGTAGGCCATGATAGAATCCACCATTTTGGGCTCATTGTTCTCGGAACTTGGTTCCCCCATTTTCTTGGAGCGGGTGTTGACATAAGGACTCTTGAACAAACCCTCGGTCCATTCGGATTCATCATCATTGTTCTTGTTCTTTCCCTTGGCAAGGTTGGTGAGCTTTTCTTTCATTAGCTCTATTTCGGCCTCGTGGGCCTCCCTTTGGCTGTCGAGGTTGGATTGCCAAATGTCGTCTTTGCTTTGTGCCTCCTTGTTAAGGGTGGAGACTTGCTCTTGGAGGAGTTGGACCATAGTTGAGAGCTGTTCGAGAGACATGGTGTTGCTGCTGCCGGTCATGGTTGGTGTTGGAGCTGTTGGAGTGATATCTTCACGGACTAACCGATTTGCTGAATCCCGGTAGACTTTGTAAGTACCAATTGAACCTATATTGCAGAAGAGGCCCTTGTTAGTCTTGAGTAACACTTGCGGTCCATGAAGAGGCTTAGAACACACAGTTGGGCACACGACTCGAACCACGTAAGAAAAGACTCTTTTTTTTTTTTTTTTTATAAGTCGGAGGGAACGAATCCCTTTTTGGGTTTCTAAGAAAATAATGGAATCGTCACACTAGTATATAGACCATCTCGCGGTCCCATATACTCATCGGATTCCATCGCGCTTGTGAATCCTACATGTATCGGGATTAGACTAAATTAATGTAGTAAAGCATACATGCGGGGACAGATTTTTATTTTCGTCCAAAATAACCACCTTTTGGGGACGGATTTTTATTGCGTCCCTTTCAACAAGTTGGCATGTATGATTTGAAGACATTAGTTTAGGGAAATCTCGGTACATGGAAACCGACTTGAGTCACGGAGTGTTAGACCCTAACTAGAATTGTGTGGTTTGTGCTCGGCTTGAATATGAGGCTCAAAGGTCACTCCCGGCATGTAGTCTTGAACTACGCCACGGGCTGAGGTTTACCGCTTTGAAAGAGCCAAGGTCTGGTGGAGCTTGAAACTTTCTAGGACGGGCCTCGACGGGTTTGGGGTTGGACTTGTGCGACTCGATAGTGAGCAGTTCATAGGAATATGTGCATGTAGTGTGAGGTTTAACAAGTGACAAATTTATTTATTTTTATATATTTTATTTTTTTAAAAGAAAGAAAAAACACACAAAACACATAAGCACATAAAATTACAACTCCCGAATCACCCTTGTGACCGGTAAATAAAACACAAAATTAAAACAGTCCGAGGGTTCAATTCTGTTTTGATGCAGGCAACTGTGCCCACACCCCACTATTCTGCTCAGTCACTGAAACCTGTTTCTGTTCTGGAAACCAACCCAGAAGCGTGCGCCTCTGAGTGCTGATGTGGGACGCGCGCGCATGGCGCAATGCTTATGGGAGGCGCGCGCTTCTGGGGCACACCTGTCAGAATGTCAGACTTTGGACTCAGGGGATTGCCCTGGTCCTATGTTCATATTGTAACCCCTGCAGAAGTGATTAGTGCAGAATAACAGAAGAAGAAGATGAAGAACATGAAGAAATGGGCGATTCTGGTTCTTGATGCGGGATGCGCGCGCCTTAGGCTTAAAAGGCCAGACGCGCGCGCTTCCCCCATCAGGAAACAGAATGCCCAGAAAAGATGTAGATTTCGATCAGAACGCAAGTTTAACCCTCAAATTATCCCCAGCGGAGTCGCCACTGTAGATACCCCGGGGGAACCACGGCTTTGGCTAGAGCGGTGAATTATCCTAGGATGTCTAACTTGTTTTTAGAGTCGCCACCTATGTTTTAAGGAACATAAGAAAAACCTATAGATTGTAGCCTAAGTTTGATTACGAAAACAGAGATTCTTTGTTTTGAGGTTCGGGGGTTAGATTACGAGATGGGAAGTACCGAAACACCCATCTCGCCCAACTTAAGTTGGTCTTGCTTGATCAAAATCTACATAAATGAAAATGTTCTTCTTCTTCTTCTTTAAGTCACGAAAAGGGGGGATTTAAAATAGGATTTGGAATGTAGGAGATAACTCCTTAACCAACCTCAATGAGATGAGGTGATCATTAGAGTCATGTCCCAAAATGATTTGGGTGATTGCACATTTGATTAAAGTAAAAGAGAGAGAGGAGATGAAATAGAAAAGAAAGGAAAAAGATGGACTTTTACCTACAATTTGAAGACCTTCAAGTGTTGCTTGAATAAATCCTTGGAGAACCTTTAGAAAGTGATTTTGGTATAGTTTTTGTAAGTTCAATCTTCCGTCTTTCTTTCGATGATTTTTCGATCCTTAAAAATGGAGGTAAAGAGAGGTTTTTATAGGTGAAAGAGGGGTGTTTTTGGTGCCAAAACTCAGTCACCAAGAAATCCTTCCCGGGCAAAATCCTGTAAATTGAGCAAGGGAGGGAATCCTGGCCAGAAATCTGTAACTGACGCCCAGAGGCGCGCGCTTCCTGCTTTGGGGGCGGGAGGCGCGCGCCTGGCTCCTCCTGTCGGAGGCGCGCGACTCAGAGAAGGCAATTTTGACAGAATGGACTAGAAAGTCAGCCCTGTCATTCAGTTTAGTCCCTGGACTTAACGAAGTCAGTCAGGAACTTAACGGAAGTGACAGAAACTAACGAGAAACACTTAAAATGGGGAGAAACACAAAAATCAAATGTGCAATCGGGGGAGCGGTTCAAGGCGGGGTGTCTACAGCGTGGTAGAGCTACCAACATTGCATTCTTCAAAATCTTTGGTTGCAAATGTTATATCCTCTACAACGGAAACGAACATAGAGGTAAATTCGATGCCAAAGCCGACGAAGTTATTTTTGTTGGGTATGCCAAACACTCTAAAGCTTTTCATGTTTTTAATAGAACTACACTAGTGATAGTTGAATCTGTACATGTTACATTTGATGAACATTCTCTCCTTGAGCCACATTTGGCTCCAAATGTTGCTGATGATTCTATTGAGCTAAATGATACAGGTGCTCCTATTTATGTTGCGCCCACTCAAGATCATAATCTATCAACACAAGGAAATCCATCTACATCAAATGTGCCTAATTCAATATATAATGCGCCTGGTGAATCCTCTATTGCGCCTCACTCAAATGATGCACCTCATGATTCCTCTCACGCGCCTATTTCTACTGCTGCTTCTGGTGTAAACCCAAATTTCAATTCTGAGCCAGTTTAACCACCAAATTTCAATGACTTTGAATTTGGTGAAGATGTACCGATTGAAGACCTTCAAGTTACTACGACTTAACCTAACTTACCTCCTGAAATTCGTGATGTTAGAGGTCACCCAATTGCTAATATCATCGGTGATCTACAAGTTGGTGTTCGTACAAGGAGAGCTACAAACTTTGATGCTTACACTGCTTTTATCTCTCAAATCGAACCGAAGAAGGCTGATGAAGCGCTCCAAGATCCTAATTGGGTTGTTGCAATGCAAGAAGAACTCAATCAATTTGAACGGTGTAAGGTTTGGACTCTAGTTCCAAGACCAAATGATCATGGAGTGATTGGTACGAAATAGGTGTTCAGGAACAAGATGGATGAGAATGGAACCATCACGAGAAACAAAGCAAGATTGGTTGCACAAGGCTATAGGTAAGAAGAAGGAATTGACTACGATGAAACTTTTGCGCCCGTAGCAAGACTTGAAGCTATCAGATTATTTCTAGCTTACGCCGCTCACAAGAACTTCAAGTTATATCAAATGGACGTGAAGAGCGCGTTTCTAAATGGTGAACTCCAAGAACAAGTCTATGTTGCTCAACCACCTGGGTTTGAAGATTCACAATTTCCAAATCATGTGTACAAACTCCAGAAAGCTTTGTATGGACTCAAACAAGCACCAAGAGCATGGTATGATACACTATCAAAGTTTCTCATCGAAAAAGGCTTCACTCACGGTAAAATTGATACAACTCTTTTCATTACCAAACATAATGGTCATAAATTACTTGTTCAAATTTATGTTGATGATATTATATTTGGCTCTACAAATGAATTGTTGTGCAAGCGTTTTGAGAAACTAATGAAGAGCAAGTTTGAAATGAGCATGATGGGAGAACTTACATTCTTCCTCGGGCTTCAAATCAAGCAAATGAGTGAAGGCATTTTTATCAATCAAGCCAAATACACAAAGGACTTAATCAATAAGTTTGGAATTGAGAACGCTAAAGCATACGATACTCCAATGGCCACCGGCAACAAACTCGACAAAGATTTAAAAGGTAAACGTGTTGATCAAACGCTCTATCGAGGTATGATTGGTTCACTCCTTTATCTTACTGCTAGTAGGCCTGATATTATGTTTAGTGTTTGTGTTTGTGCTCGTTATCAATCCGACCCTAGAGAAGCACACTTAATTGCTGTGAAACGTATTATAAGATATCTCTCTGGCACTGTTAACCTTGGACTTTGGTACACCAAAGATTCGAACTTTAAACTTGTAGGTTATTCAGATGCGGATTATGCAGCGTGCACAATTGATACGAAAAGCACTAGTGGCACTTGTCATTTCCTCAGATATCGACTTGTGTCATGGGCAAGTAAGAAACAAGCTTTTGTATCTGTTTCAACAACCGAAGCCGAATATATCGCTGCGGGAAGTTGTTGTCAAATACTCTGGATGAAGCAGCAATTGGTGGACTATGATATCATCGAAGAAAATTGTCCCATCTACTGCGACAATACATCAACAATTGCGGTTTCTGAAAATCCTGTCATGCACTCAAAAACCAAGCACATCGACATCAAATATCACTTCCTCAAAGACCACGTGGAGAAAGGCAATATACATTTGGAACACGTGGGAACCGACTATCAAATCGCCGACATTCTAACGAAAGCACTCGGCGCGAAACGGTTCATGTTTTTGAGAGGTGAAATGGGTATGCTTGAACTCAACTAAATTCAATATAGTTTTGTCAATACTAATGATTTTACGTTGTGTTGAGTTATGAGTATATTAGGTACAAATGTTAGATCAATTTTTCAAAGTTTCAAGGAAACTATGCGCCATCTATGCGCCTTACTAACTGTGCGCCTATCAATCCATGCGCGCCTAGCATCCAATGCGCTTCAAACATTTATGCGCCCTCAACCATCTTTGCGCGCCTTGATGAGCAATGCGCCTTAATAAGTAATGCGCCCCTTCATGCGCGCATTAACTATTGCGGCTCAATCAATTCTCAAAATTTAATTTCAATGATTGAAAGTATTAAATACACAAGTACCAGGTATGTTTATTCTGTTCATTTATTATAGGAATCTATGTCTTTTGACATTCCATTAATTGTTCAAGGGTATTTGTGCAATTAAATTTTTCCTCGTTTTACTCTTTTCGAAAAAATTTATTTTCTGGGGATATATTTCTTGACCCCAAACTTACACCAAAATAGATGTTTTTGGTGTTTGTGCAAAAATTAGTCAAAATTGCTCATACACTTATAGGGAAAGTGGAGCAGTTTTTCAAAAATCAAGATGTCTCATCAGTCGTACTTTGTGTCATTCAGCATTTAATGCACTTCAAATCTCAAAATCAGTCATAAATGCGCCAGTTATGATTAGCCGCCTTTTTCAAAACCCTCATTAATGCCATCCTTTCAACTTCCCATCTTTTTAAATTTTTGACTGTATTTTCTCCTAATCAGTGCAAAATTTTAAACGTAACCTATAAATACTCATCATCACCTACACTCCCTCCTTACCAACTCTCTCACACAGACTCCCATCTCTCTCTCTCTCCCCGACTCTCTCTATCTCTCTATCTCATTTTCTTCTTCATTTTCTATATATATTTATAAGTTTATGGGTCCCAAGAAAGCCTCATCATCTACACAAGACGAAATGGTATGAATTTTAAACCCCTAACTCTTTAATTTTCTGAATTTTATTTTTTTTTCGTCATTTTTGTGTGTTTTTCGTCTTTTTTCAAAACCCGGAATCATTTTTCTTTGATTTTTCTTGTTTCGATGATCCGTTTTCTATATCGTCTGTTGGGTTGTGTTCATCTTATGATTTCTAATCTTTTGTATCCAACATTTCAACGATCAATGCTTTCTTCATTACAAATCTGAATTTTTTGGTTTCAAAACTTTTCAAATTTTTCGGTTCTTCTTTTGTTCATTGTGCTTTCATTATTGATTTGTTCATGTTTTTGTTTACATATTTAGATTCCTTGTTGTCATGCGGTCATTTTGATATATTATTTGTCTGTTTTGGTGAAGATTCGTGATTTTCGTGTTCTTGGTGTTCTTCGAGCATTCAAGGGTCGTTCTTCGTGTTCTTCGTCATTCTTGCATGTTTTGGTCTCTAAAAATTTTCTATCTTGTTTTCAAAAATTTGAACTTTTTTATTTTTATTTCTTTCATTTGAATGCTTGTTATTTTGTTTTTGCTAAGTCAAAATTTTCACACGATATGCGCCTATATACTTCTTTTTGCGTCTACTTTTTTATGCGCCTGAATGCTTTCTGCGCCTCTACTTGTATATGCGCCTAAATCATTCTGCGCCTAAAAACCTTATGCGCCTACCTTTGTACTTAGTCAAATTTTGTTGTTTTAAATTTTCCCTTAGTTTTTACATAGAACCATGTTGGGTATGCTTATTTATAAACCACTCCTATTACCTAGATTTGATTGATCCCATAACCTTATTTTTTTACTCTTTGTCGACTTTAAGATATATTGTAAGAAGTACTTGTACTTCATTTAGAATAGTCCACCTTCTAGTTTGATAGGCTTAGCAGATTAGGACCCTCAATTTTTCTAAGTCTGGAGAAATGAGGTAGGTCATATGTCTGCCGCATGTAACCTACCGCATGACCAAGGTGCCGCATTCTCTATGCTTGCCGCAGATAACCTTGCCGCATGATTCCATCCTACCGCGTGAATCTCTACCGCATGGAACCATGGTTGAAGAAACTCAAGTTGGTTCAAACTTAACCATAGTCACACGTGTGTCCTTACCTTGGTAAGTTTAGAACGTTGCAAATTCAAATTTCAAATTTAAATACAACTGTCATCATAGTACAGTTGGACCACCATGACTCTGCAACAAAAGGACATCTCAGAATGAGCTCCAATTAGAAATCAACAGCTCATTGTCCTCCAAACTTGCCCTCCAAGAATTCAAACGGCTAGTTTCTCCATCAAGGCTATAAATAGTCCTTGTGTTCTTCATTGAAAAAAAGCTGAGATTCTAAGAGAGAAATTGCTGTTGAAATTCTTGGTGATTGAAGATCATATTCAAGATTTCCAGAATCCTTCGAATCTTCAAGCACTCAACCTTCAAGTCTTCAATAAATCTGTCACGACCCGAAATCTAGGCTCTATTTTATTAGTAATAAATAATTATTATTTAGTTATTTGCTTGTTTCTTTATTTAAATTATTATTTAATTAATAATTTAAATGTGTACCTTATGTGCTATAATAATTCATGCCTAGCATTTTATTTGGGTCATTTGTGCTAGTGTGGTATTGTTGAGTCTTAATTGTTAGTTGAGAGTGTAGTATTGTGTTAGTAGGAAGGGAGGGGCCTAGATGTAACTTTTTAAAAATAATTCCCCTACTCCCTCTCTTCTCCCTCACCTCCCTACTCTTCTCCCTCACTCATCTTCCTCCTCCCAGCACACTCTCTCTCTCTCTCCTCCATTGTGGGTAAGTTTCATCTTCTTCCTTCTCTCTTCATTTTCTTCATCTTCCTCTCTTAATCTCTCGTTTCTTAAAACTTGAAACATGTTTAGATCGTCGATAGGATCGTTGGAAGCCAAAAATATTTGAAATCCATCAACTTTGAGAAATCCGGGTAAGTTGCTTTTCCCCCATTAATATGCTAAATTGTTCATATCATGCTTATATAATGCTTTAGTTGTTATATTTGAAGTTTGATTGAGTTTGGAATTTATTTGGAATTTATTTGGATTTTTGGTTAAAAATGGTGATTATATGAAGGTTGGGATTTAAAACTTGATTTGGGTTTCTAGATGTGTTATTTTGGTCCTATTCAAGTTTATAAGTTGTTTTGGTTCTTTGTTATGCTTATTGGAGGTCTTGATTTTGAGTATTTGAGAAATGGTAAGAATTTTGGGTTGTTTGGGTGCCATTTTCGGGTATGTATGAACCCAGGAAGAAATCTGGGCATTGTTCTTCTGGCACGGTCGTGCCCCTTTATTTGGCACGGTCGTGCCAATATTCACTTGCCTCTCGTCATGTTTGGCACGGTCGTGCCACTTTCTTAGGCACGGTCGTGCCAAGCTGAGACTCTGATATATTCTTCCATTTTCTTCTAAAACTGTTTCCCCCATAACTTCTTCGTCCGGACTCCGTTTTAGGCGTGTAAACTATCGTTTCGAAGCTCTCTTCGAGTACTAAAAGATGGGATGGGTCGTTCAGTTAAGTTCTAAGTTTTATACTTCGGGATTTTATTGGGTGTTTGAGGGTAAGAGGAGTTGCATCAATCCTTTGTGATCAAGTTTTGCAAATCCATTTGAGTGACCGTGTTGAGTTGTTGTGATCATATTTGTGATATAAGTGAGGATTTAATACCTTGAGACCATTTAATTGAAAGTTATTTTACTGATCGGATTGATTTTTGAATAAGACTTGGTCTAGGTTTTAGGTGATATCCTATAGTACCTAGAGGGTTGTTTTGGAACACTAAAGTGTAGGGTTTAGTCCGGTCGTGATCATTTTCTAATAAGGGTAACCTTTTGGATTCGTTTGGGGTGTTTAGAATTGGTTCGTTATGGGCGGAGGTAAAGCGTGAATTGGCGATTGGGTACTTACGGTTTGATTAACCTTAAGGTGTATTCATTCTGATTTCCTACTTTGAAATTCCAGGGTGATGAGATGGTTGAGTTCATAGTCCTAGTATATCTTTATGAGTAAATGTTTAGGGTCATTTTGGTAATAGTCATTGTGCCATTTGTGAGCGACCGTTTGGGTTGTGCTCTTTATGATTTACTTGTGGGTATCATATTTAGGATGTATTTGATACGTGCCTTGTCTTGGAATCATCTTGTTTTAATGATCAATGTTGTTGTGCTCTTTATGAGAAATTCCGTTTATCGTTGTTGTTAACTTCATGAGAAACTCTTGTTATCGTTGTTGTTAAACTCTTCATGAGTACTCGTTGCATCTTTATGGTGATTATTTAGTATGGTTCCCTACTTTGGAATCCTTAGTTGTTTACCGTGCTAGTATTTTATTTCTTAGAATGATTGAAAGTCCAGCTGGTTAAATTGTGTATCTAGTCAGGCAATGGATAATGCTATAATGGCACGAGCCAAGTCCAGTATAACATCGCCCATTGGTCCTTCTGTCCTCATCCAGATTGGCCTTGGTTGGGATGAGCTAGCTCCGTTGTGGGTATTCTAGCTAATCGTTTTGGAGCATGACTTTGTGGCATGGCTCCCGCCCCTTGTGGCACTTTACATTGTTACTGGTTCCGGTACCGGGTTTCTCTTCAGCTTTTATGCTACTATGAAGATGGTTTGTTTGATTGATGGGTTGATTGGTCGCTTCTGACCGGGGTTTTCTCTTCGGCTTTTATGCTACTGTGAAGATATGGATTGGTTGATTGTTGAAGCTGCGCAGCGACCTTTATTTGGTTCTTTCTGTTGGGAAACCTTGGCTAATATCCTTTGTTATGTGTTTACTTTCCGCTGCTATCTGTTGACTGTTAATTGTTACATGCTATGTGATATTTATCATTGTTTATTGCTTATTGCATTATAGCATGCCATGTAGTTGCATTAGTAACTTACTGAGATTTTATCTCACCCCGTTTATTTCCATCTTTGTTTTTCCTTAACCCCCCCCCAGGAGGAAAAGGATTAGGATTCGCGGATCGAGGAGGACGTCGAGAGGATTGAGATTTTGGGGTAGGTTGTTATGGATCGGTTTACATTATTTAAATGTATAACCTTTTGGGGATAGTTTTACCATTATTGACGTCATTAAGAATTGTATATTTTATTCTTTTGGGTATAAGCTGTGGAGCTTATGTTAGATGTACTTTGTTGATTTAAACTTGGATTTGTAAAACCTTGGGTTATCATCTTTTGGTTCAAAATGGAATTTTTAACTTCTATATTTTAGAGTTTTGGTTTTAAGTCGACGTCCAGTTCGCGTATTCCGGACCCGCGGGTTCGGGGTCGCGACAGTTGGTATCAGAGCTATGGTTTAGCTCTATGTATAAGTATAGGTGGATTAGTATGACCTAGGAGGGTAGTGTGTTCGGAGTGAGTAACAATTATTGTTTTATGCAGGTACTTGTGTGAAATGGCTCGAAGGAGAAGTGGTGAAAGTAATACCGGTAATGCAAATCAGAATGAAACAAGGGATGAAGCCCGTGCAATGTTTCAGGGCATGTTTGAGGCGGCCATGAAGGCCATACATGATCAAGGTCCGAGGGTAGAACAAGCACCACCACCCCACTACGGATTGGAACAATTTCTGAAATTGAAACCGGTTGAGTTCAATGGGGAACCCGATGTAAGGAAGGCCGAGCTATGGATTGAGTCGATGGAGAAAATTTATGATGTCTTTGGTTGCACCGATGAAGACAAGGTCCGGTTTGCGGCTTATAAACTTGTGGGTGCCGCCGAGCATTGGTGGAAGGGTGTTAAAGCGAGTTGGGATGATACTCACACAGTGTATGCATGGGAATTGTTTTTGTGAAAGTTCAAGGAGCATTTCATTCCGGTAGTGGATCAAAACCGAAAGGAGATCGAGCTGCTCAACCTGGAGCAAGGTTTGTTGTCTATAGCTCAGTACTCGGCTAAGTTCACAGAATTAGCCCGGTATTGTGACTATCTTGTGCGGACCGAGGAGCAGAAAGCTATGAGATTCATCCGGGGTTTGAAGACTTCTATTCGGAATCAGCTTATAGCCCAGAGGATTGTGACATTTCAGGATGCGGTAGACCGGGCATACTTGATCGAGCAAGATATTGGGGAGCATAAGAGGAAGACCGAGGTTGCAAATGCGGGTAAATAAGTAAGCCATGCTAAATCTCAACCCCATCACCGTTCAGATAACCGAGGTAATTTGGGACCACCATCTCAGTTTAAGGGACAAACCGCGCTAGGGAATCCGAGTACTACTCCGGGGAAACAAGGGAAACAAGGTAGGTGGCTTTGCACTTACTGTCAGAGGGAAGGCCATTTGGAGGATAAGTGTTGGAAGAAACAAGGAAAATGTATCAATTGTGGTCAACTGGGTCACTTCATAAAAGACTGTCCGAGGTTTAAGGTTCAATCATCAGGAACAGGAACCAGTACTTCACCGGGTCAGAAGAGAGATGCTTCGGGGAACCCTAAGGTATAGGGCAGAGTAATTGCGACCAATCAGCACTCACCAGGTAACGGATAAATTTCAGGAGGTATTATTTTGCGTCGTGAGAGCGAGCGCGTGCATTTTAGGATCATCGCATTTATGTGTTTCTGTGCATTAGTTGCATTTATTTCTTCTGAGTCTTTAACTTATGTGTTGTAGGTGTCTACTCCTATGGAGGAGTTTAGGGTATCTGATGAAGTCTTATGTGCTTATGATGTGCTTAAGTATGGTTATGTCTCACCTGCTAAATTAGCCATATTGCTATTGCAAGATTTTGATGTTACTATTGCTTTAGTCTATTGTTGTAGGGGGATTGTTATATTCCCCATTCCTAATTTCTTAAAACTGTTTGAGACCGTTCCTTTGGGTAGAGTTATACCTATCTTTTCTTAATTGAAATCCGAGTATTTAGTTTCGGTCAATTTGTTGGGTGTATTTATCATTCGTAAGATTTTCATTTTCTTCCGAATAGTACCTAGTGTTTGGGGAGGAGCTTGGGTTAAATTGGGTTGTTGTGGTACAAGGTTGTAATGCTAATATTTAGATCAATATCCATATTGTATCGGTTGGGTTATAGGAGTTGAGGATTCAATGAGGATCTCTTAAGGAAAATTTTGGTCACTTTTAGTACATCTCCGTGAATGCATCGGAATGGATTAGTATGGAGAGGTGTACGATTTGTTATGGATGATGAGTTTGTTGTAGGAGTTATGATCATTAATGGTGGTAAGCGTGTTAAGTTAGAAAGGACGAAGTACATTTTGGGAGAGTAATAATTTCTCGATTTATGTTAAAGGCATTTTGAAATTTTGGTTAAATGGTGGTTCTATGGTTCTAAATCCCTTCTTGGTGGCGTTTCCCGAATTGGATCAAGGGTATGTGAAGGAAGTGGAGTATCAATACTTGGGCATAATTAAGGAATATCATGATTTGGTATTGGGTCAGTTGGAACGTTGCTAGCTAATTGGTTTATTATGATGGTAGTACTATTGAGCCTAAGTATCATTAGGTTAATAAATGTATGCGTGAAAGACTAACTTGGGTTAGCTATTGAGGATTTGAGATTTGTCGATTTCCTTGGGTATATGAGCACAGGTTGTTAACTAAAAAGGGAGTTAGAGGAAATCCCTTGAAGATAAAATTTAGATCATTTTCGGACTATTGCGTATTCGTAATTATTTTAGGCTTTCAAGGAGTGGAGTGTTATGAGGATGATATTATGGCGTAGATTTAAGTGAACATTTTGTATTAAAATTTTGAGTTTATATTACACCTCTAGTTTAAGGTGCTACCTAGAGCGAGAGCACTATAATGGGAATCCTTAGAGATATAGCCTTTGGTGAATATTATGGGGATGGAAAATTTCTTTAGCTTTTCATATTTTAAAAGCTAATTAAGCTCGAGATGGTAATGTTTGGAATTTCTGGGGAATAATACTAAGTATGCGATTTACAAATGGAGGTACCTCTGCGGTGTAGTTAAGGTTATGAATAAGGCGAGCTTGAGATACCTCGAGAATTATGTGTGAAAATAATTTGAATTCTTCGATTTTGAGTATGGATTTTGATTAGTAATGAAGATAATGATGGAATGATTCGGTTCGAGAGGTGGTGTTATCGTAAGCATTATTTAAGGTTACCTTTTAGTGGGTTAGATTGGACAATTGAGGAATTTGAGAAATGGCGGAGCTATCGTATCCGTAGCCATTTGGTCTTTCGGGTAAGTCTCGTTAAAATTCGGGTCGAATTTTCTTTAAGGGGGAGTGAATGTCACGACCCGAAATCTAGGCTCTATTTTATTAGTAATAAATAATTATTATTTAGTTATTTGCTTGTTGCTTTATTTAAATTATTATTTAATTAATAATTTAAATGTGCACCTTATGTGTTATAATAATTCATGCCTAGCATTTTATTTGGGTCATTTGTGCTAGTGTGGTATTGTTGAGTCTTAACTGTTAGTTGGGAGTGTAGTATTGTGTTAGTAGGAAGGGAGGGGCCTAGATGTAACTTTTTAAAAATAATTCCCCTACTCCCTCTCTTCTCCCTCACCTCCCTACTCTTCTCCCTCACTCATCTTCCTCCTCCCAGCACACTCTCTCTCTCTCTCCTCCATTGTGGGTAAGTTTCATCTTCTTCCTTCTCTCTTCATTTTCTTCATCTTCCTCTCTTAATCTCTCGTTTCTTAAAACTTGAAACATGTTTAGATCGTCGATAGGATCGTTGGAAGCCAAAAATATTTGAAATCCATCAACTTTGAGAAATCCGGGTAAGTTGCTTTTCCCCCATTAATATGCTAAATTGTTCATATCATGCTTATATAATGCTTTAGTTGTTATATTTGAAGTTTGATTGAGTTTGGAATTTATTTGGAATTTATTTGGATTTTTGGTTAAAAATGGTGATTATATGAAGGTTGGGATTTAAAACTTGATTTGGGTTTCTAGATGTGTTATTTTGGTCCTATTCAAGTTTATAAGTTGTTTTGGTTCATTGTTATGCTTATTGGAGGTCTTGATTTTGAGTATTTGAGAAATGGTAAGAATTTTGGGTTGTTTGGGTGCCATTTTCGGGTATGTATGAACCCAGGAAGAAATCTGGGCATTGTTCTTCTGGCACGGTCGTGCCCCTTTATTTGGCACGGTCGTGCCAATATTCACTTGCCTCTCGTCATGTTTGGCACGGTCGTGCCAAGCTGAGACTCTGATATATTCTTCCCTTTTCTTCTAAAACTGTTTCCCCCATAACTTCTTCGTCCGGACTCCGTTTTAGGCGTGTAAACTATTCTTTCGAAGCTCTCTTCGAGTACTAAAATATGGGATGGGTCGTTCAGTTAAGTTCTAAGTTTTATACTTCGGGATTTTATTGGGTGTTTGAGGGTAAGAGGAGTTGCATCAATCCTTTGTGATCAAGTTTTGCAAATCCATTTGAGTGACCGTGTTGAGTTGTTGTGATCATATTTGTGATATAAGTGAGGATTTAATACCTTGAGACCATTTAATTGAAAGTTATTTTACTGATCGGATTGATTTTTGAATAAGACTTGGTCTAGGTTTTAGGTGATATCTTATAGTACCTAGAGGGTTGTTTTGGAACACTAAAGTGTAGGGTTTAGTCCGGTCATGATCATGTTCTAATAAAGGTAACCTTTTGGATTCGTTTGGGGTGTTTAGAATTGGTTCGTTATGGGCGGAGGTAAAGCCTGAATTGGCGATTGGATACTTACGGTTTGATTAACCTTAAGGTGTATTCATTCTGATTTCCTACTTTGAAATTCCAGGGTGATGAGATGGTTGAGTTCATAGTCCTAGTATATCTTTATGAGTAAATGTTTAGGGTCATTTTGGTAATAGTCATTGTGCCATTTGTGAGCGACCGTTTGGGTTGTGCTCTTTATGATTTACTTGTGGGTATCATATTTAGGATGTATTTGATACGTGCCTTGTCTTGGAATCATCTTGTTTTAATGATCAATGTTGTTGTGCTCTTTATGAGAAATTCCGTTTATCGTTGTTGTTAACTTCATGAGAAACTCTTGTTATCGTTGTTGTTAAACTCTTCATGAGTACTCGTTGCATCTTTATGGTGATTATTTAGTATGGTTCCCTACTTTGGAATCCTTAGTTGTTTACCGTGCTAGTATTTTATTTCTTAGCATGATTGAAAGTCCAGCTGGTTAAATTGTGTATCGAGTCAGGCAATGGATAATGCTATAATGGCACGAGCCAAGTCCAGTATAGCATCGCCCATTGGTCCTTCTGTCCTCATCCAGATTGGCCTTGGTTGGGATGAGCTAGCTCCGTTGTGGGTATTCTAGCTAATCGTTTTGGAGCATGACTTTGTGGCATGGCTCCCGCCCCTTGTGGCACTTTACATTGTTATTGGTTCCGGTACCGGGTTTCTCTTCAGCTTTTATGCTACTATGAAGATGGTTTGTTTGATTGATGGGTTGATTGGTCGCTTCTGACCGGGGTTTTCTCTTCGGCTTTTATGCTACTGTGAAGATATGGATTGGTTGATTGTTGAAGCTGCGCAGCGACCTTTATTTGGTTCTTTCTGTTGGGAAACCTTGGCTAATATCCTTTGTTATGTGTTTACTTTCCGCTGCTATCTGTTGACTGTTAATTGTTACATGCTATGTGATATTTATAATTGTTTATTGCTTATTGCATTATAGCATTCCATGTAGTTGCATTAGTAACTTACTGAGATTTTATCTCACCCCGTTTATTTCCATCTTTGTTTTTCCTTAACCCCCCCCCAGGAGGAAAAGGATTAGGATTCGCGGATCGAGGAGGACGTCGAGAGGATTGAGATTTTGGGGCAGGTTGTTATGGATCGGTTTACATTATTTAAATATATAACCTTTTGGGGATAGTTTTACCATTATTGACGTCATTAAGAATTGTATATTTTATTCTTTTGGGTATAAGCTGTGGAGCTTATGTTAAATGTACTTTGTTGATTTAAACTTGGATTTGTAAAACCTTGTGTTATCATCTTTTGGTTCAAAATGGAAATTTTAACTTCTATATTTTAGAGTTTTGGTTTTAAGTCGACGTCCAGTTCGCGTATTCCGGACCCGCGGGTTCGGGGTCGCGACAAAATCTCCAGTAACCTTCAAGATCAAATCTCAAGCCTCTCACACAAGATTCATTTCGCTCTAAAATCATATAGATTCCAAAGAGCTATTGATTCTTTACACACACACTCACCCCGATTGATCAATCACATAGATTGAATCATTAGGGATACACTGGTCTAAGTCTAGGATTTGAACTTCATAGAAATAGGTGTTGATTCAATACTTCATCTCTGTAATCTGTACTCAAGAATCAATATATACCTCATTCAAAATCCAAGACTGACCATCTTGGTAAAGGACGTAGATCTTTTAACAGATCGAACCTTTCCAAATCATTGTGTTCTTTACTTACTGCACTTTACCTTTCTGCAAATTTACTTTAAGTCTTGTTCATCTTGTTCATATTGTTCTTCACTTGTTCATATTAATCTTGTTTGTCTTTTAGTGTTTGATCTTTCAGATTTAAGAACAATTGTGAATTGGGTTTGTTTGTCTACCTCATTGCCTATGTTAAAATCTGACTAACTTATCATTTGCCAAAAAATTCTCTAAGACACAAGTTTTCAATCTCTCAACCTACCTCACATTAACCTACCGAACTCCTACCTACCGCATTTTAACCTACCGCTCTACCTACCGCAAACTATCCTACCGCAAACTATCCTACCGTATTTAACTTATCAAAACCAACTCTCAACTTGTTTCAACGAAAACTTCCGTTGTGCATTTTATACTTGACCGCGTGGTTTTTATCTACTGCAAAATTCAAGTGTAAGCATAAAGGTTGAATTTTGAAAAAGGGTTGAAATTTTAATAGGCTATTCACCCCCCCCCTCTAGCCTCTTTTCATACCCTTGTTGTGTCTTTGGGACCAACAAGTGGTATCAGAGCAAACACCTTTATAAAACTTCTGTTTTTCAAGCTTAACAGCTTGGGTGCCGATTCAAAATGGCAAGTCAGAAAACTATGGCAACGGTTAACTTCACTCACGTTCCAGCGTTCGACGAAGATAATTTTGACGTATGGAAGCACAGCATTCTAACTCAGTTCTACTCCATGGACGAGCAACTTCGTGATTGTCTTACCATTGGACCATACTTCCCAATGAAAGCTAATCCGGATCCAGAAACCAATGGTGCAAATCCGACTATCAAGAAACCAAAAGCTGAATGGACCGATGAAGAGAAAAGACTGGTTGGAATGGATGTGAAAGCAAAAAGTATACTTCTAAGTACCTTGAGTACGTCACAGCGTCGACAGATCATGGAATGTTCTACTGCAAAAGAACTTTGGGATGCAATTGAAGATTACATCGAAGGAGATCAAGCTTGCAAGGAAAGCAAAAAGTTTGCAATTCAAAGAAGATTCAACAACTTTGCTAAGATCCCCGGTGAATCACTAAGAGCCACTTACGATCGTTATTGTGAGATCGCGAGTACTTATACAGCACTCGGAAAGAAGCTTACCAAGAAAGAAATCAATGTTAATTTTCTTGCCGCTCTTGGTTCACAATATCTACACAAAGGAAACACTCTTGAAGATACCAAGCTACTAGATGACATGTCTCTCAGAAGCCTCTATGCCAACCTCAAGGTCTTTGAAATCAAGCTTAACAACATTGCTGAAATGGAAGGAAAAACAAAGAGCTTATCGTTGGTTGCTCAAAAGGAAGAAGTGATCGAGGAAGAAGATCCAAAAATCTCCACATCAGATTTACTTGATATGGATGATGATGATTTTGCTATGTTCGTGAAAAGATTCCAAAAGATCAGAAAGACAGCAAGACCCGGATCAACAAGCAAAGCTCCAACAAGGTTTTCAAGGTAATTAGTAAATTCTCTGGCATGAAGGAAGCTGTAGCACTTTCAACTGAAGAAATTTCCCAGCTTAAGACGGAGAAATCTCTACTAAGATCTGAACTCACCCTCCTTAAGGAGAAGATCAAGAGCATGACTCCTCTTACTGATCGAAACCCTTTTTTAGAAGAACAAAATGCTTTATTTAAAGTTAAAAACGATGAATTGGTTGCTGAGATAAATGATCTTAAAAGAATCACTAATGAGTGGACCAATTCTCGTGTCAATATGGAACAAATCTTAGAATCCCAAAAGCCTAGTGGTGATAAAGAAGGCTTAGGATTTCAAACTAGTGACAACTTTAAATGTGCATCATGTTGTGAAAGAAATGAGAAATTTACCCAGCAAACTTTGGAAGGGTCGAAGGCTAAACATCATGTTTCAAAGGGTGAAGGACAAGAACCAAAGAAGAAACTAGAATTCAACTATGTCTACCCTAAGAAACAAACTGGCAAGGCAAAGTTGAAAGGTATTGCCATGGATGAACCTACCGCAGAGGCTTCCTCTAGAAAGGTAAATGGTGATCCCTATCGCGTAATCTTGCCGCGAGGTCAACCGACCGCACCAAGAAAGATGGCTACCGCATGGAAACCATCGACCGCAAGTGGCGGCAAGGCAGCAAAATTCAAGAGGATGAATTTTGTTAAGGAGACCTCATCCATACCAGTAAATGATGTTGTGCTTAAGACCTCAACGAAGTTTGTTAACCCTCAGTTGGGTGGCTTCCACCATTGTTCTGTGTGTGATGATTATTGTCACAAGGCTGCTGAATGTCTTTTAAGATTCACACCAAATCCCAGAAGGCTTAAACCCCCTTCTGTGAGGCAAGTGTGGATTGTTAAAAGTTGCTAACCCTTTGGACCCAAAAGAATAAAAGGGGACCTTGTTCTTAAATGTTTATTTTATAGGTTCTCTGCTTAATGGCTGGACTCTCCAAGGATAGATCAAGTTTATGGTATCTCGATAGTGGCTGTTCAAGGCACATGACCGGAGATATCAACTTATTGGAAGATGTCCGTGAAGAAGAGGGTTCATCAGTAACCTTCGGAGATAATAACAAAGGAAAGACTGTAGGATATGAAGTCATTCGTAAAGGAAAAATCACCATCCAAGAAGTCTCTCTAGTTATTGGACTACAACACAATCTTCTCTCAATATCTCAGTTCTGCGACAAAGGATTGCAATGCCACTTCACTTCAAATTTCTGCCTCATCAAAGATGGCATATCCGGCGTCACTTTGCTCAAAGGGATTCGTAAGAAAAATGTTTATGTTGTTGATTTTAATTCATCTTGCATTTCTTCTAATCTCTGTTTTGTAGCAAAGAATGTTAGTGAGAATAGTTGGCTGTGGCATAAAAGACTAAGTCACTTAAACTTCAAGTATCTCTCCAAGATTGGTAGAGAAAATCTAGTTCGTGGTCTACCCAAAGTAGCTGATCACCACGATGAGAAGTGTACAGCATGTCAACTAGGCAAACAACCAAAAGCGTCTTTCTCCAGCAAGACGACACCTTCAACTTCTAGATGTTTGCAACTACTACATATGGACCTGTTTGGACCTGTTTCTACCGCAAGTATTGGAGGAAATAGATATTCCTTAGTTATGGTAGATGACTACTCAAGATACTCGTGGGTCGAGATGATGAGCTCCAAAGATGATTGTTATGACATTTTGACCGCACTCTTTAGACAGCTCCAAACACAAAAAGAAGATGACATCGTTAGTGTTCGATCCGATAACGGTACAGAATTCAAGAACAACGGTGTTGCTCAATACTGTGATGATCATGGTATTGACCACAACTTCTCTGCTGCTGGAGTTCCACAACAAAACGGTGTTGTGGAAAGAAAGAATAGAACGTTGATAGAGGCCGGAAAGACAATGATTGCTGAAGCAAAGCTACCTCAATACTTTTGGGCTGAAGCCGTCAACACAACATGCTTCACTCAAAATAGACCCCTCATCAACAAGACCTACAACAAAACTCCTTATGAACTTTGGAGAGGAAGAACTCCCAACATAGCATACTTCAAGATATTTGGATGCAAATGCTTCATACTCTACAACGGTAAAGAACATCGAGGTAAATTTGCTCCTAAAGCCGATGAAGGTATATTTATTGGGTATGCTAAACACTCAAAAGCTTTTCGTGTATTTAATAAAACCACTCTTAAGATAGTTGAATCCGTCCATGTTACTTTTAATGAACATTCTCTCCTTGAGCCACATATGGCTCCAAATGTTGCTGATGATTTTGTTGAGATAAATGAGACAGGTACAACTCAACCACAAAATCAATCAACTCAAGGAAACCCATCTACCTCAACTGCACCTCCATCTACCTCATATGAAGCACCAGAAGCTACCTCATCTGCTGCTACCTCAAATGGAGTTGAAGTTGAGACACCCATAAATGTTGAAGAACCTATCCCTCAAATTACTTATGATTGGGATGGCTCAAATGATGTACCACTAGAAGATTTACAACCACCATCAACTCAACCAGACATACCTCAAGAAGTTCGTGAGGTCAGAGATCATCCAATTCAGAATATCATTGGTGATTTGCATTCTGGTGTTAGAACAAGAAGATCAAACTATGATGCACTTACCGCATTCATATCTCAAGTTGAACCTAAGAAAGTTGATGAAGCACTCCAGGACTCAAGTTGGGTTGTTGCCATGCAAGAAGAACTCAACCAATTTGAAAGATGTAAAGTTTGGACCTTGGTTCCAAGGCCACAAGATCAAGGAGTGATTGGTACAAAGTGGGTGTTCCGAAACAAGATGGATGAGAATGGAAGCATCACAAGGAAAAAAGCTAGGTTGGTTGCACAAGGATATAGACAAGAAGAAGGCATTGATTATGATGAAACATTTGCCCCCGTTGCAAGACTCGAAGCTATAAGGATATTCTTAGCTTATGCCTCTTACAAAAGATTCAAGCTATATCAAATGGATGTAAAGAGTGCATTTCTCAACGGAGAACTTCAAGAAACTGTCTTTGTGGCTCAACCGCCCGGATTTGAAGATCCCAAATTTCCA
Organism: Campanula takesimana; assembly: GCA_026119855.1. Taxonomy (NCBI): domain Eukaryota; kingdom Viridiplantae; phylum Streptophyta; class Magnoliopsida; order Asterales; family Campanulaceae; genus Campanula; species Campanula takesimana. The sequence continues at coordinate 951,920 of JAOWBW010000742.1, forward strand.
AATCATGTCTACAAACTCCGTAAAGCCTTGTATGGACTCAAACAAGCTCCACGAGCATGGTATGATACTCTATCTAAGTTTCTCCTTGAAAAGGGATTCAAGCGTGGTAAGATCGACACAACTTTATTCACTGCTAAATATAATGATCATACTTTACTTGTTCAAATATATGTAGATGATATTATTTTTGGTTCTACTAATGAATTGTTGTGTAAGCGTTTTCAGAAACTCATGAAAAGCAAATTTGAGATGAGCATGATGGGAGAATTGACATTCTTCCTTGGACTTCAAATTAAACAATGTGCTGAAGGCATCTTCCTCAACCAAGCTAAGTACACAAGAGATCTTATCAAGAAATTTGGACTTGAAAATGCAAAGGCATACGACACTCCTATGGCTACTGGTAACAAGCTAGATAAAGACTTGAAAGGTAAGAAGGTTGATCAAACCTTATATCGAGGTATGATTGGCTCTCTCCTATACTTAACTGCTAGTAGGCCAGATATCATGGTGTTTGTGTTTGTGCTCGTTATCAAGCGGATCCTCGAGAAGCACATCTTATTGCTGTTAAACGTATTATTCGATATCTATCTGGGACTATTAAACTTGGACTTTGGTACTCCAAAGATTCAACTTTTGATCTTATAGGTTACTCAGATGCAGATTATGCAGCATGTACCATTGACAGGAAAAGCACGAGTGGAACTTGTCATTTCCTTGGAAATCGACTAGTTTCATGGGCAAGCAAGAAACAAGCCTCAGTCTCTGTATCTACCACAGAAGCTGAATATATAGCTGCTGGAAGCTGCTGCTGCCAAGTGCTGTGGATGAAGCAACAATTGGTTGACTACGGAATCAAAGAAGAAAATTGTCCAATCTTTTGTGACAATACATCTACCATTGCTGTCTTCAACAACCCTGTCATGCATTCCAAGACCAAACACATTGATATCAAATACCACTTTCTCAAGGATCATGTTGAAAAGGGTAATATCCATCTAGAGTATGTGAGTACTGATGATCAAATTGCAGATATTCTCACCAAGGCTCTTGATTCCAAGAGATTTAGGTATCTAAGAGGAGAAATGGGTATGCTTGAACTCTAACTCAAACTTGTCCATATAATTTCTTGTACTAATGTTTGTCAAAAGTTCAATATCAAGATAGGTCCACGGCAGACCAACTCACGGTCAAGCATATAACACAAACCTCTAAACTCACTTGGCCGCAACTCATGTCTGCCGCATCAACTATGTTGCCGCATATACCAAAAGCTAAAACAAGCAAGGTAAGACCTCAATCGACCGCACATGTCACGATCAACTTCATAGTTACCGCACAAGGACCCCAGGTAAGTTACTCAAACTTAAAGATATTTAGGATGTTCTGGTCATATCTACCTCAAGGGCATAAAGGTAACTTCCTATTTTCCCTCGCTTTTAATAAATTCAAATCTTTTAGGGCATTAAATTTTTGCATTTAATTTTTATTCCTTAAAAATATCTAAGCCGTCATTGGCTAGTCCGATGTGACCCTCTGCAACCTTGCATTTAATGAAAACTAGACCCTAGGTCACATCCGCCCTTTTTGCAGAGTTAACCCCCTCCCATCATCCCATCACTCTGACATCTGAAAACCACCTTCCATCAAAACCGTTCCACCACCTTCTCTCTCCACCACTCTGCTCATATTACTTTATCAGAAACTTCAAAACCTCTCTCTCTCTCTCTAAACTTCTCTCTAGAACCGCCTTTCTCACTATCATTCTCACAATATATAAATGACTTCTAAACACCCATCTAAGAAGACTTCGAAATCTGCTGAAACAAGGGACGAACCTCCTATTCAATCCACTCCTCCCGTCGTTGTTATGGTATGAATTTTCAATTTTTCAATTTTTTTCGTATTCTTGGTAGATATCTCGAAAACTCTTCATATTCCTTGAAATTTTTTTCAATTTGTTCTTCATTCTCTTAAAATAGTTATATGAAAATCTTGCATTGATTGTTTATTTTGTTTCTAGTCAGTATAACTCTTGATTGCATAGGATTTTTCCAGTTTGGTTGAAGTTAAGATTCACTCAAATGGTTTTTCTACATTTTCGAGTTCTGCCTTTTAATTTCTGAGTTTGATGTTGTTTAGTTCATGAAATTGATGTGTTTTTATTGAACTATAGGCATTTCCGATTCTTCCCAGGTCATTTTCATTGTTTTAGTCACTTTTCTGGGATTCTGGGTAACTGTGCTTATGATGTTCATCGTGTTCATCAAAATGTTCTTCGTGTTCTTGACATAGTTCATATTTTTCATACCCTCTTTTGTTATTTAGTGTTTATGACATGTTCACATTTTGATTCATTTTTTTTTTGCAACACTTTGTTGTTTGCGGTAACCATGGTATTTCCATCTTCTCCTTACCGTATTTCTTCCCTACCGTGCCTCACTTGACCGCACCACCATTTCTTTACACTCTTGTCAAGTGACCGCACGATCTACCTCGTTCTCAACTTTACTTTGTTTTGTTTCAGGATCTAAATCACTTTATTCCTGGCATAGTTCTAGATCTTGAAGATCTTAAAAAGGATGCCATTGGCCGCAACATTCTGGCTAGGCTCAACAAGTCCGGCATCTTACCGTTCTTTATGCTTCAACAAGACTTCCATCTACCTGCGTTTGTTGATGAATTCTTCACCTCTGCTGTTGAGATGGAAAGTGCTGATGAGCCTGATTCAAATCCTAAGTTTATCAAAGCCTCTGTCATGGGCATCCCTCTATCCTTTGATGCTAGCGACTTAGCTCATGCCCTTGGCATTAAAATGAGTACAGATGGACCAGAAACTATTTCACGATCAGAAACCCTAAGCCTTACTAAGAAGCTTGCTGGCACGGCAGATATTCTGAGAATTCAGCGAAAGGATGTAGGTGAGATTATGTACCACATTGGGCATCTGGTGGATCATGCATTGCTTTGCAAGACTGGCAACCATGCTAATTTTAACAACACCCAATGGATGATATGTGCTGCTATCTATCTGGGAAAGAAGTTGGACTGGGGCCAAATTATCTACGATGTTTTGAAGGCAAACATCCTATCATATAAGGATGCGGCAGATGAAGGCGAAACCAAGTACTGGACGAACAATAGGTTGATTTCCTACTTGATGGGTCTAACCCTCCGAATCAAAGATCTGTATGAGAAAAACAAGAACTACAAGGTGCCTATCTCCACCACAAAAGACTTCTGCCGTAAGTCGATGAGAGGCAATTACCGCAACAATTTTGGTGACGAGATGTACAGGAGTTATCTTCTCAAAGATCCAATTGAGAGCTATAAACCACCAAGATACACTAAGCGTGGATTGGGTAATTTGGGTGATAGGATCATGTCTGATGAGGATGCTGCCGCATTTGAGAAGGAGCGAAAGAAGGCTGCCGCAGAGAAGGCCAAGTCTAAAGGTATTGAAATCTCCTCTCCTCCCACCTCCGTTAAAGGTAAAGAAAAGGTTGAGGATCTGGTAAGGAAGCCAAAGCCAGTCTCCCAAGGAATCAAGATTGCTTCTACCATTCCAACAAAGTCTGCCGCACCTAAACCTTTTGTGCCTCCTACCGCACCATCAAGATCCCCTTCACCTTCGATTTCACCTCCTCCAAAATCAAAACCTTCCAAGCCTCTCCCTACCGCACCAAAACAACCTTATGTTGTCCCTCAACCTACCGTGCCCTCCAAATCCAAATCATCCTCTAAACATGCATCTAGTCAGGGGGAGAGACATGTTGAGAAGGTTAAAAAATTCAAAAAGAGATCTCACACTCCAAGTCCTATCAAGATCTCTAAAAAGGCGAAGGTCTCCAAGCAACCATCCCCAGAAATTCCATCTCCAGTCTTCACCTCTGATGAAGATATTACAGTGGCTCCTCCAAAGATCTCGAAGAATTTTGTGTTGGATGCTCAACTAGATGATATGGAAGAAGTCTCTCACTCTGAGGGCAATGGGGAGTCTACCGCAGATGAGAGTGAGAAAACTGAAGATGAAAATGTTGATACCTCTGAGGCTGATGATGCCGCACCCCCAACCAAACCTATTGACAAAGGTTTAGTTGATGAAAGCTCAGAAGATGAGAAGGCAAGCTCTACTGAAAGTGATAAGTCCACAGGTGGTCAAGCTATGGATGTTGAGAATGTTGAAGTTATTGTTCCTAAAAAGATGGATTCTGTTATTGTTGTTGAAGATATTGGTGATGATGAGACAATGTCACCAAGAGATAATGTTTCTGAGCAACACGTTGAAGTTCCTCCTACCGCAGTTCCTGACCCTGCCGTGCCCACCCCTTTGACCGTTCAACCTGAGGCTGCCGCATCATCCACTGCTGAGCTCCTTGCCACAGTTAAACTTTTGACTCAGATGCAGGCAGACACCCAATCACAGGTTGAATCTCTAGTGTCTAGTATGGTGGCACTTCGAGAAGAGGTTATTGAGTTAAAAACTGATCAAGCCGCTTTGAAGCGAGATGTTGCCGCACTTCCCTCCGAAATGATTTCGACCATTAAGGGGGAGAGTGTTGTGATAACAAAGGCCGTGAAGGACATCATTGGCAGAACAACTAGCACCTCTACCGCTCCTCCACCTCCTGCCGTAGCGGATACTCCTTCCCTCACTCTTGCCGCACTCAAAGATGCTCTTAGAAAACAAACTGATTACATTAGTAACAGTGTTGTTAGTGGGGTTGAGGGGGCAAGCAAAGAACTTTCAAAGTCAATGAATGATGATAAACTTGAAATTAAGGATGAGCTGGGCAAGGAGCTGAAGAAGTTGAAATCTTCTCTAAAGGAGGAAATTATGGTTCAAACAAATACCACACTTCTTACGGTTGCAGAAAAGTTTACTCCCAAAATTGCCGCAATGACCGAAGCCATGAAAGTTCAAACCAACCGCATTGAAGTCAATAACGTCAGAATTGAAGGACAATCTACCAAGATTGACCTCCTATCCAACCGCATCAATACGGTAATGAACAGGCTTAATCGACAAGGCGTGATTCAAGCTGCGCAGGAAGCTTTTCAACCTCCTGAAGCAGGTCACGGCAATGTTCAAGCTCACGGTGAAGAGGAAGAAGAAGATGGAGTCACTGCTCCAGTCACGATTCCAGGATTGAATATCCCAGCTTACCGCTTTCCTCTTGCCGCAAAATTCATTGAAGACCTCATCGATATTGACCGCATTTGATATGACCGTATGTGGTCATTTGAAACATTTTATGTTTAATGTTTAAAACAATTTACTTTTCTGTTTTTATTTTGGGTCTGTAACTTGACAAAAATTTCTCTTTTGTGACCATTACTCCTTTGCCTCAATGATTATTATTTGGAGTATGTTTATTGTGTTTGATGCATCTCTATCCTTATTTGATTACTTATCTTGAAATGCTTCAAATAATATTTCTATCTTCTAGGATTAGTAATTTGTTTTTCTTTTTAGGATGATAGAAATCTATGACATTGGCTTAGAGTGTGCATTGACTTGGGACATGATATTTAATAAAATATTTATTGTTGAAAACATGTTTTTACCTAGTACAATGACTTAGCCTTTGTTATAGTAGGTAATGGTCTCAATCAAATAGGGGGAGATTGTTGGGTATGCTTATTTATAAACCACTCCTATTACCTATATTTGATTGATCCCATAACCTTATTTTTTTTACTCTTTGTGGACTTTAAGATATATTGTAAGAAGTACTTGTACTTCATTTAGAATAGTCCACCTTCTAGTTTGATAGGCTTAGCAGATTAGGACCCTCAATTTTTCTAAGTCTGGAGAAATGAGGTAGGTCATATGTCTGCCGCATGTAACCTACCGCATGACCAAGGTGCCGCATTCTCTATGCTTGCCGCAGATAACCTTGCCGCATGATTCCATCCTACCGCGTGAATCTCTACCGCATGGAACCATGGTTGAAGAAACTCAAGTTGGTTCACACTTAACCATAGTCACACGTGTGTCCTTACCTTGGTTAGTTTAGAACGTTGCAAATTCAAATTTCAAATTTAAATACAATCATAGTACAGTTGGACCACCATGACTCTGCACAAAAGGACATATCAGAATGAGCTCCAATTAGAAATCAACAGCTCATTGTCCTCCAAACTTGCCCTCCAAGAATTCAAACGGCTAGTTTCTCCATCAAGGCTATAAATAGTCCTTGTGTTCTTCATTGAAAAAAAGCTGAGATTCTAAGAGAGAAATTGCTGTTGAAATTCTTGGTGATTGAAGATCATATTCAAGATTTCCAGAATCCTTAGAATCTTCAAGCACTCAACCTTCAAGTCTTCAAAAAATCTCCAGCAACCTTCAAGATCAAATCTCAAGCCTCTCACACAAGATTCATTTCGCTCTAAAATCATATAGATTCCAAAGAGCTATTGATTCTTTACACACACACTCACCCCGATTGATCAATCACATAGATTGAATCATTAGGGATACACTGGTCTAAGGCTAGGATTTGAACTTCATAGAAATAGGTGTTGATTCAATACTTCATCTCTGTAATCTGTACTCAAGAATCAATATATACCTCATTCAAAATCCAAGACTGACCATCTTGGTAAAGGACGTAGATCTTTTAACAGATCGAACCTTTCCAAATCATTGTGTTCTTTACTTACTGCACTTTACCTTTCTGCAAATTTACTTTAAGTCTTGTTCATCTTGTTCATATTGTTCTTCACTTGTTCATATTAATCTTGTTTGTCTTTTAGTGTTTGATCTTTCAGATTTAAGAACAATTGTGAATTGGGTTTGTTTGTCTACCTCATTGCCTAAGTTAAAATCTGACTAACTTATCATTTGCCAAAAAATTCTCTAAGACACAAGTTTTCAATCTCTCAACCTACCTCACATTAACCTACCGCACTCCTACCTACCGCATTTTAACTTACCGCACTACCTACCGCAAACTATCCTACCGCATTGAACTTATCAAAACCAACTCTCAACTTGTTTGAACGAAAACATCCGCTGTGCATTTTATACTTGACCGCGTGGTTTTTATCTACCGCAAAATTCAAGTGTAAGCATAAAGGTTGAATTTTGAAAAAGGGTTGAAATTTTAATAGGCTATTCACCCCCCCTCTAGCCTCTTTACATACCCTTGTTGTGTCTCTGGGACCAACAAACCATAATATGCGCCTTGTAACTGTATGCGTCTTTAAAATTTCATGCGCCTAATTAAATCATGCGCCTTGAATCTCTATGATTTTGTGCGCCTGATTCTATTATGCGCCTCTCAATTCTTTATGCGCCTATGATACTTTGATCATCTTATGTTTCTATGCGCCTCTTTCACTACTAAAATCAATCAATGTTTATTTTTGTCGCGACCCCGGACCCCGCGGGCCCGAGACCGCGAGCTGGACGTCGACTCTAAAACCAAAACTCAGAAATACTGAAGTTAAAAAAAATTCCATTTGATACCAAAAGGTGATGATCCAAAGTTTTACAAAATCAAGTTTGATAAAAACCAATTACAACCATCATAAACTTTCACAAGTTTATGCCCAACAAAATACAAATACACAAATCTTAATGACGTCATTGTTTGGTACAACTATCCCAAAATGGTTACACATTTACATAATGTAAACCAACCTATAACAAACTTCCCCAAAAGAATGGATCCACACTCGACGTCCTCTCTCTCGTGATCAGCGAGACTATTCCTTAGCACCTGGGGGGTTAAGGAAAAACAAAGATGAAAGAAAAGGGGGTGAGATAAATCTCAATAAGTTACTAATGCAACTACATGACATACTATGATGCAAGAAGCAATAAGCAATAATAAATATCACATAGCACATAGCATTTATCACATACAGATAGCAGCGGAAATAAACACATAACAAAGGATATAGCCAAGGTTTTCCAAACCAGAACATCCAAATAAAGGATCGCTGCGCAGCTTCAATAATCAACAATCATCATCTTCATAATAGCATGAAAGCCGAAGAGAAAACCCCGGTACCGGAACCAATAACCATAAAAGTGTCACAAAGGACAAGGACCATGACACAAAGTCATGCCCGATAGCTAGATACATTTACAAAGGAACGCTAACTCATCTCTTCTAAGGCCAATCTGGAAAAAGGGTAAAGAAGGGGGCAAAACAATGGTCAACATTATAATGGACTTGGCTTTGCCATTATAATCTTTCCCATCGCCCGATGTAACAAATATGCCAGCTGGGCTTCTAATTAAATGCTAAGTAATAATAATTTAGCATGAATAAGCAACTTAAGGTTCCAAAGTAGGGAACCAATCCAATTAAATCACCACAAAGGTAAACAATTATAAACCGCGCATCAAAGATGAACCACATTCCAAAATGATACTTAATCAAATTCCATATCGTATTTATTCACAAAAGAATCAAATCCAATCAATAAAGTGTTCCACGGTGTTATCTTAAGTTAATTAGAAGAAATAAACCTAAACTAATTAAGCCTTAGGTCTTAAACCAAGCAAAAGGATAAAATCCTGGAACAGGGGCAGGCGGGCGCCTGGAATGGGGCAGGCGGGCGCTTGAATGACCAGAAGGTCTGGCCATTAGAAAAGGTCATGTAGGCGGGCGCCTGGGTCGAGACAGGCGGGCGCCTGGTCTACGGGCTGGGAGGAATTCCCAGCTGGGTTCATCAAAATGCCATACCATTTCATACCAAATTCATAACACTCAAAATCAACACTCCCAACAAGGTTTCTAAGGTACCCAAACATCATTTAACCCAAAAGGGAACCTTAACAACACCCTTTATCAACCAAGACCAAGACCAAATTCCCACATTCAAGATTTCACCATTTTTACCCAAACTCAAATAAATTCAAAATAAATTCTATACTCAACCAAACTTCAAATATAACAAATAAAGCATCATATAAACATGATATGAGCATTTTAGCATAAAAATGGGGGAAAAGTAACTTACTTGAATTTTCTCAAAGTTGACGGAATTCAATTCTTTTTGGTTCTACGCGATCCTATCGACGATCTAAACAAGGTTCACGTTTTAAGAAATGAGAGAAGATGAGAGGAAGAAGGAGAAAATGAAGAGAGAAGTAAGGAGAAGAAAACTTACCACAAAGGAGGAGAGAGGGAGGGAGTTGGCTGGGAAGGAGAGGGGAGAGTGAGGGAGAAGGTGAGGGAGGTGAAGTGTATGAGGGAGAAGGAGGTGTAGGGAGAGGGTACGAGTATTATTTAAAATCTTACACAAAGACCCCCTCCTCTAATACTACCCAACTCAATACTCCCCACTAACAACTAAGACCCAACAATACTACACTAACCCAAATAACCCAAACAAAATGCTAGGCATAATTATTCTAACACATAAATGCGCACATAAATATTTAAATAAATAATTAAGCAAATAATTAAATAATAATCATTTAATTACTAATAAAATAGAGCCTATATTTCGGGTCGTGACAATTTTTTCAGGACCTTGCAAACTTCAAACTTGAAGAAACTCTTGACCTATTAGAATTATCTGGTGAAGTAATTGGGCGAGAAATCATAGAGACATTGCGCGTAGCTGGTCTGCTCCCTTTATTCACCATGGACCAATCTTTCTATTCTGCGCTCCTCGTGGATGAGTTCTTTTCAACTGCTGTTCTAGTGGAAATTGATGTTAATGGACGCACTCACTACAGGATTGAGGCTCGCGTTCAAAATGTTGACGTCCATATCTCCTCATCTGTGATTCGACACTTACTCGGTTTTCCATCTACGGGTGAAGATCGTATTATTGGGCGTCCGATGACTTACTCTATTGATGATCAGAACAGGATGGCTGCTTCACTTCTGAATATTCCCACACTTCAAAATAATATAAAAAACACTGAAATTCGAGATGGTGGAGAACTCTTGACTCACATTGCGCACTTGGTGGGAACTTCAATTGTTTTCAAAACCGGGAACGTGAACCGATTCACGGTGGAACAATGGGAATACACAGCTGCCATCATGGCCAAGGAGAAGCTTCACTGGCCTCACATTTTGTTCAAGACGTTGCGTGAGCAGATTGACAAGTTTGTGAAGAACAAGAGTGATGGAAAGACCAGGTTTCGCTCCCACTGCCGTCTTCTCACAAAACTTTTTCTAACTTATCTTGAGTTAGTTAAATTTTTGAATAAGAATCCTAAGTATAAAATTGATGATGTTCCTACTTTTGGAAAAGCGAACTTGGACCTCAAAAAGCGCAGAAAGAAGCCTGCTAAGCGCGCCAAGGGAATTCAAATCAAAATTGTTGAAGGCTTAGTTGATGAAGACACCGAATCAGATGAGGCGCCAGTTCTTAAAGGCGCACCAATAAAGAAGAGCGCAGTGACGGCAAGCGCTAGACAAAGCGCTGATCCCTTGCCAGGCGCAGAGAAAAGCAAAGGAAAACAGGTGGTTGATGACCCTCCTCGAGCGCCTATGAAACGTACCAGATTTGAAACTGATGAAGAACGTGATCTAAGGCTAGCGCAGGAAGCCAGCAGACTTGAGGCTCAACGGAAAAGTGATAAAGATTTTCAAGCCAAGCAAGCTGTTGAGAAAGAGAAGCTAGAGCGCATGAAAGGCGCTGGATCAAGCGCTGATATTGAGAAAGGGCCCCTCTGTTCCCGCGCCTACCCAGCGCGCGCCTACTCAACGCGCCCCTGCTCCCCGTGCGCCTCCTGTCAAAATTCAACAGACCAAAGTGTCAAGGGTACAACTCCTTTCTGACTTTTTTGGCGATGATGTTTCAGACATAGATGAACCAGTTCAGGGGGAGCAAGAGACCATCCCTCAGCGCACTCCTTCTCCACTTGCGCCTCCACCTCCTTCTGGACCAGATCAAATCACAACGGAAACAGTTGTTGTTGAAACTGTTGATATTGAAACTGAAGATGAATATGCGTCTCCTACTCATTCACCTCCTCATGCACCTCCATCTCCTATTGCGCCCCTTCAAGATGATGCGCCCCAGTCTACCCCTGCCCCTCCTCCATATGCTCCCGATTTGAGCGAGGTAATTTCTATTCTTCATTCTTTGCAGCAAGGGCAAGCAAATTTAGAGCAAGGACAGACGCAAATAAAGTCTCAATTTGAGCTTCTTACTTCATTACTCACTGATCAATCTGAAGAGATCGCTGCCATTAAGGGGGAGATGAATTCTCTCAAGGACAAACTTTCTGCTCCTTCTCCTCCTCCGGCGCAGACTCAGGTTCAACCTCATTCTGATCAGGTGCAAACCACCGCTTCTGCGCCTACTTTCATACCTCAGTCTGCTGCGTCTCAATCCAACATGAACGTGCTAGTATCAAAGTTGGATGTTTTGAAAGAATTGGTCGTTACTCACTTCACTACTGCTCACTCAAGCTCTGACAGACGCGCCGAACATATTTCTTCTGACATTATCACGGCTCAAAATGCCATTGAAGCTTACATTCAAATCTTAGAAGAAAATATTTCACAGCAGCAGCAAATCACTCAGCGCTCCATTGATGAATACCAAAACATCAATGTGAATCACTTGAGTTACATTAGAGACGGTATCACTGCCACTCACTCCAGTGTCACTGACACTCAGGGCTTAGCGAACCGTAGTCATCAGCTCGCTAAACAGATTCAGCGCTCTGTTTCAGAGATCGTTGAAGGATTGAAGGACGATGATGCGCCTCCCAACCCTTAGTTTCTATTTTTTTTTATTGTAAGTTATTAGAATCTTTTTGTAATAGAAACAACTCGTGTTAGTGATCTTGTGCTTACTTGTTTTAGCACCTTTTGCTTTTGTTCTATTCGAAACTTGTAATTTGTAACTCTTACACCCCAAGTTTTAATGAGAACAATGCATCACTTATTATCAAACCTTGTTCACTCAAACTCCTTGTTTGTAGAACAATGAATATTGTTTAAATTCATATGCATCATATTGAATTGTTTCATACTTTCATGCATTGAGTTTAAACTTGGTTTAAACACATTTCAAAACTAAAAATCATATATCATTTTGAATGTGTTAAACTGTTGTTTCTATCTCTCCATATGTAATTCTTTATTCTTATTGGAATAGATTAGAAATCTATATCTTGGACTAGTGTGTGCATTAACTTGAGACATGAATTGCCAATTTCATTCATTTGGACATGTTTTTATCAAGTATAATGTTTGTCCTTGATATAGTAGGTAATGGCATCAATCAAATAGGGGGAGATTGTTGGGTATGCCCACACATATCTCAGTGTTAATGTAATAGGATTTATTAGATTTGATTGATCCATCACCTAAGTTTTATTTCATGGACTTTAGACCCACATGTAAGAAGTATTTATACTTCATTTTTTAGGTTGTCCATTGTTATAGAATAGGCTTAGAAATAGGGCAAGAAGATCAAGATTCAAGAAAAATCACATTCTGAGTTTGAGCCAAGTGGCCATGCGCCTATATGCACCATGCGCTCCATTTGCTCACGCGCTACTCATACGCGCCTGTGAAAGTATATGCGCCTCTTGATCACGTGCAGCAACCATGCACCTAGAATATAGCTCATGCGCCTCTAATGTTTTTAATTCGCCATGCGCTCTTCTGGCTCACGCGCCTCAAAGTGTTTATTCAACACTCAGTGATTTATTGAAGACTCAAAGACTTGAAAGAGAATTCAAATTACGCCAATGATCCAATGGTGGTTAAAAGATACATATGCGCCTAATCTATTGACACGTGTCCTCAACGGTCACATTTATGTTGAGTGTCAAAATGGCCATAATATATGCATGCTCCAATCAACGAGCGACAACTCATCTTATCCACAAGGATTTCCAACAGCTAGTTTTTTGAAGTTCACTATAAATACCCCATAACTTCAACATTTTGAAGTTGCTGAGTTTTGCTAAGAATTTCAAGAATTTCTCTCTCAAAGCATTTGTTGAAGATTTGAAGATTGCCTTCGTGTTTCCAGAATTTCTCATGAACATCTTCATACCTTCATCCTTAGCCCAGATCTTCAAGCTATAACACTTTAGTTTCATTGTGCTCTAAATCATAAAGATCTAAAGAGCCTTGATACTAAAATCACACACGCACCTCTTTAAGTTTGATCACTTAGATCCTTCTTTTTGAGATACACCGGTTATTGTTTTGGACTTGTTCATTCATAGAATATTAGATCTTGAGTTAGTGTAGAAGCTCAAAAGTTGTAATTTGTAACACTCTCTCATTATATAAGATCTCCATTAGAAATCCAAGACTAACCATCTTGGTAGAGGACGTAGATCTTTAATTGATCGAACCTCTCCAAATAGCTTGTGTTATTATCTTGTCATTTTCTTTCAACTTATTATCTTCACTCACTATTTGCTTGTTTACTCATTGTAGATTGATTGAACCGAATTGTGTTGTGTTGTTATTTCATTTTCCTTAGTTCCTTATTTCACCCACTTTGAACCAAAATACTTAGAGTGTGTGTGCGCCCCCTTTATCATACTTTGCGCCTTTTACATTACTAAATTCTGCTGTGCATTTCACTCACTCACTTAGGCGCATTTCATAACGCTTATTTGATAAAGTGCGCATTTGCAATTGAGTTTTTCAAGGGTACGAAAAGAATATTAAAACAGCTATTCACCCCCCCCTCTAGCTATTTTTCATACCCTTGTTGCCCTTTGGGACCAACAAGTACATACATTGACAAGGTCATTAGAAGATTCCGTATAGAAAATTCTAAAAGAGGTACTTTACCGGTGGTACATGGAGTTTCTCTAAGCAAGACTCAATGTCCTAAGACAAAAGATGAGCGTGAGAAAATGAATGATGTTCCATATGCTTCGGCAATTGGGTCCATCATGTATGCCATGATCTGTACTAGGCCGGATGTATCTTATGCTTTGAGCATGACAAGTAGATACCAATCCGACCCCGGAGAAAATCACTGGGTGGCTGTAAAGCGATTCTTAAGTACTTGAGAAGGACTAAAGACTCGTTTTTGGTCTATGGAAGAATGGAAGATGATCTCGTTGTAAATGCTTGCACGGATGCAAGCTTCCAAACTGAAAGAGATGACGGTCGATCGCAATCGGGTTTTGTGTTTTTGTTAAATGGTGGAGCTGTAAGCTGGAAGAGTTCCAAGCAGAGTACAACCGCTGATTCTACAACGGAAGCTGAGTATATTGCTGCATCAGATGCTGCAAAGGAAGCTGTTTGGATTAAGAAGTTCATCACTGAACTTGAAGTGGTTCCTAGTATTGATAATCCAATAGACCTTTATTGTGATAATAATGGTGCTATTGCTCAAGCAAAGGAACCAAGGGCACATCAAAAATCCAAACACATACTTAGGCGTTACCATGTCATTCGAGAAATCATTGACAGAGGTGACGTGAATATATGCAAAGTACCTACTGATGACAATGTCGCGGACCCGCTAAAAAAGGGACTTCCACAAGCTAAACATGAAGGTCATGTTAGGTTCATGGGTATTAGATACATGGGAGATTGGGCCTAGGGCAAGTGGGAGATTGTTGGTAGTGGTGCCCTAGACACGTTTAATAAACGTTGTAATTGTTATCATTTATTTCATATCAATAAAGAGATGTTTTGATTATTATTGTTGTTCACGTTTACTTATAATAATCTCCGTCCCTAGTACTTGTTAAGCACTAATATAAAGGCTAAATTATCATGGGATGATCATGTTAGATTTATGGGTACTTGTTTGGAACAAGGTACTGGACATGACCCGCTGTATGAGATTTATGTCATGGTCTATATCGTACATATATCTCATATTAGTTATGTCATTCGAATCCTTAGACATGAAGTTATTATAGTCTTCCACTTGATGAACATTATGTTTGACATATTCAAACGCTACCTTAACCGGGTAGTTATAAAGTGCATGATTGGCATAATCGGATTTACGTAGGGAAGAATAATAAGCTAAATGGATTTATCCCTCTTCGAAGACATCTCAAGCTTAGGCCTCTCATAGGAATGATGTTGATGAAAATGTTCGGCCGGACTCAAATGAATTGATTAAATCAATGTCATTTGGATTATCAACATATTCGGAATCGAGAAAGTATTGAACAAAAACAAGTTGACCGTTTGACCATGACTTGTGTTCAATGAGATCGTGGACAAAGGGATTATGACATATTCTAAAGGAATGCGAACTTGTATCTAGTTATACTATTTGGGTAGGTATGATGGTTTGCTAGAACCTAATCATATCTTATGGATTCATGTTTGAACCCATTGCCAACTTAGTATAATCCTGGAGGGTCACACACAATAGAACGAATCCTTAAAGGACTATATTGGAAAATTAAGGCTCTCTGATCCTGTTGTGCGATCGCACAAACCAGGATGGACGGCCGCACATGTTTGGGTGACCACACACCTGATTTTGGGCGGCCGCACAGTGAGTTGGGACAGATTTCCTGATTTGATTAGGAAAAGGATTTTGGACGGGTTTTGACACAAGTTTCCTATTTGGAATAGGTCTAACTTGTATATAAACATCCAAATTCAGGCCAGAACTTAACCTAGCTTTTGTGCAAGTCTCCAAAGAGTTTTAGAGAGTTTTATTTTGTTCTAAGACATCCTAGATTGAAGAACAAAACAATACACAAATAATATTCTATATAGTTCATATTAAATGTGAAACGTGTTTCACAATTTTGGTCTAGCAACCAAGATCAAGTGTTCTTTATATTCGTTCAAGGTGTGGATACCGCTAGAGGGTGAAGCTCATCATCTTCAAAGTTCGTGTTCTTACTTGTTCGTGATTAAAGCTTCAATTTCTCCACCAAGATCAAAGACCAAATTCAAAGTCATCAAGGGTTAGTTTTTCTAGTATTCATATTGCAAGTATTTGATTTAATCATATGAATGGATCTATGGGCTTTGGGTTTCATAAAATTTTAAATGCTATTTTTCGCTGCGCATGTTACTCCGAAACCCAACACCTAGAGGGTCACACACGATCAGTACGAATCCTAAAAGGACTAAATTGGAATTTGGCAGATTTTGGGATGCACGGCCGCGCAGATTAAAGGACTCGGCTGAGCAGCTCTGTCGAGTACTTTAAAAGGAGCGACCGAGTGTGCAATTGTCGAATGCTAAAATCTGAGTGCACGGCCGCGCAAAATAAAGGACTCGGCCGAGCACTTTAAAAGGAGCGGCCGAGCAACCGCTGGAAGGCAGATTTGGAAAGTTTTGAACGATGACGGGATTTAGACTCAAAGACCTTAAGGGTTAAGGACTTGTGAGTATAAATAGATGTTCAAACACCCCAAATCTGACCTAGTAATTGTCTTATGTTTGTGAGTGCCTCCAAGGGTTTGAGAGGGTTTATTTCTTGTTCTAAGATATCCTTAGATTGAAGAACAAGAATATCATACACATAATAATTCCATATAGTCAATACAAGTGTGAAAGTGTATTTCATAATTTTGGTCTAGCAACCAAGATCAAGTGCTCTTGATATTCATTCAAGGTGTGGATACCGCTAGAGGGTGAAGCTTATCATCTTCGAAGTTTGTGTTCTTACTTGCTCGTGATCAAGCTTCGATTTCTCCACTAAGATCAAAGACTAAATTCAAAAGGCATTAAGGGTTAGTATTCTAGTATTCATATTGTATGTATTTGATATAATCATATGAACGGATCTATGGCTTTGGGTTTCATGAAAAATTTAAATACTTTATTCCGCTGCGCATGTTACTACGAAACCCAACAGTGGTATCAGAGCCCCGTTCATGTTGATTATTTCAATACTAGATCATGTTATGTGTATATAAATTGTTTGTTTATGTGCCTAGCATGATGTGAATATTGGATTATGATGTTTATGTCGCGACCCCGGACCCCGCGGGCCCCGGGACCGCGAGCTGGACGTCGACTCTAAAACCAAAACTGTGAAATACTGAAGTTAAAAATTTCATTTGATACCAAAAGGTGATGATCCAAAGTTTTACAAAACCAAGTTTGATAAAATCCAATTACAACTATCATAAACTTCCACAAGTTTATGCCCAACAAAATACAAATATACAATTCTTAGTGACGTCATTAATTGGTACAACTATCCCAAAATGGTTACACATTTACATAATGTAAACCAACCTATAATAATCTTCCCCAAAAGAATGGATCCACACTCGATGTCCTCTTTCTCGTGATCAGCGAGACTAATCCTTAGCACCTGGGGGGGTTAAGGAAAAACAAAGATAAAAGAAAAGGGGGTGAGATAAATCTCAATAAGTTACTAATGCAACTACATGACATGCTATGATGCACGAAGCGATAAGCAATAATAAATATCACTTAGCACGTAGCATTTATCACATAACAGATAGCAGCGGAAATAAACACATAACAAATGATATAGCCAAGGTTTTCCAAACCGGAACATCCAAATAAAGGATCGCTGCGCAGCTTCAATAATCAACCAATCATCATCTTCATAATAGCATGAAAGCCGAAGAGAAAACCCCGGTACCGGAACCAATAACCATAAAAGAAGTGTCACAAGGGACGGGAGACATGCCACAAAGTCATGCTCCAAGTAAAGCTAAAATGCACACAAAGGACCTAGCTCTTCTCACATCCAAGGCCAATCTGGAGGAGGGTAATAAGGGGGCAAAACAATGGTCAACATCACAATGGACTTGGCCGTGCCATCATAATGTTTCGCATCGCCCAAACACGCACAAAATACCAGCTGGACTTTCAAATAAATGCTAAGTAATAATAATTTAGCATGAATGAACAACTTAAGGTTCCAAAGTAGGGAACCATTCCAATTAAATTACCACAAAGGTAAACCAATCCAAATAAACGCATCAAGGATGAACCAATCATTCCCAAAATGGTACCTAAATAAATTCCACATCATATTTATTCACAAAAGAATCAAATCCAAACAATAGAGTGTTCCACGGTGTTATCTTAAGTTAATTAGAAGGATTAAACCTAAACTAGTTAAGCCATTTAGTTTAAACAAGAAAAAGGGTAATTTTCCAAGCAGGCGGGCGGGCGGGCGCCTGGGCATAGGCAGGCGGGCGCCTGTTTGGCCAGTAGGTTTGGGTCGCTGGAAAATAAGGGGCAGGCGGGCGCTCGGGTCAAGGCGGGCGGGCGCCTGGTCTACGGGTTGGCCAAGAACATAGCTGGGTAAATGCCATTTTCGACCAAAACACAATCCTTCACTTAAGTTATCAAAATCAAAGGTTCCCA
This sequence comes from Campanula takesimana, assembly GCA_026119855.1. Taxonomy (NCBI): domain Eukaryota; kingdom Viridiplantae; phylum Streptophyta; class Magnoliopsida; order Asterales; family Campanulaceae; genus Campanula; species Campanula takesimana. The sequence goes on from JAOWBW010000742.1 coordinate 970,171, forward strand.
ATACATTTCTAAAGCTCCTAAACAACAATCCAACCTAAAGGGAACCTAAATAACACCCTTTAATCATCCAAACCAACACCAAATCCCCACATTCAAGATTTCACCATTTTTACCCAAAGACTCAAATAAATTCAAAATAAATTCTAAACTCAACCAAACTTCAAATATAACACATCAAACATTATCTAAACATGATATGAGCATTTTAGAATCAAAATGGGGGAAAAGTAACTTACTTGAAAATTCTCAAAGTTGATGGGTTTCAAATATTTTTGGCTTCCAACGATCCTATCGACGCTCTAAACAATGTTCACGTTTTAAGAAATGAATAATAATGAGAGGAAGAAGGAGAAAATGAAGAGAGAAGGAAGATGAAGAAAACTTACCCTTTTCTACTTGGAGAGAGAGAGAGATGCTGAGAAGGGAGGGAGTAGGGTGAGGGAGATGGAGTGTAAGAGGGAGAAGGAAGTGTAGGGAGGTGAGGGGAGTAATTTAAAACTTACACAAAGACCCCCTCCTCAATTACTACCCAACTCAAAACTTTCCACTAACAACTAAGACCCAATAAAATGCTAGGCATAAATTATTATGACACATAAAATGCACACATAAATATTTAAATAAATAATAATTTAAATAAACAATTAAGCAAATAATTAAATAATAATTATTTATTACTAATAAAATAGAGCCTAGATTTCGGGTCGTGACATTCACTCCCCCTTAAAGAAAATTCGACCCGAATTTTAACGAGACTTACCTTAAACAAAAAGCCATGGAAATTTCCTCTCGATCTCATCTCGGAGCTCCCACGTCGACTCCTCGATGTTATGATTCCTCCAAAGAACTCGAACCAATGAAATACTTTTGCTCCTCAACTCTTGGACTTTGGCGTCTAAAATCCGAACCGGTCGTTCCTCATAAGACATATCGGGCTCAATATCCTCGGTAACCTCGGTAACACGTGAGACGGATCATGAACGTACTTCCGAAGCATAGAAACGTGGAAAACGTTGTGCAACCGGTCTAAGGATGACGGTAACGCAAGACGATACGCAAGAAGTCCAACCTTTCCCAAAATCTCAAACGGGCCAATAAACCTCGGAGCCAATTTGCCTTTCTTCCCAAACCTACGAATACCCACCTTCGGAGATACTTTCAAGAACACCAAATCACCGGTCTGAAAACTAAGATCTCTCCTTCGGTTATCTGCGTAGCTCTTATGTCGACTCTGGGCTGTTTTCAATCGATCCCGGATAACTTTAACTTTCTCAATCGAATCCTGAAGCAAATCAATACCCACGATCTTCGCTTCACCAACCTCATCCCAACAAATAGGTGATCGACATTTCCTTCCATACAAAGCCTCATACGGTGCCATCTCGATACTAGCCTGATAACTGTTGTTGTAAGAGAACTCCACTAACGGTAGGTGCGAATCCCACGAATCAGAAAAGTCTATCGAACACGCTCGCAACATATCCTCCAAAATCTGAATAGTCCTCTCGGATTGACCGTCGGTCTGAGGATGAAAAGCTGTACTGAATCGCAAATCTGTACCCAAAGCCTCCTGAAACGCCTTCCAGAATCTAGAAGTAAACCTCGGGTCTCGATCTGACACGATGCTAACCGGAACTCCATGCAATCTCACAATCTCATCAATATAAAGGGTCGCAAGCTTCTCCATCGAATATCTGATGTCAATAGGCAAGAAATGGGCACTCTTGGTCAATCTATCCACTATTACCCAAACACTGTCATACTTCCTACGGGTACGAGGCAGTCCCGTAACGAAATCCATGGTCACATGCTCCCATTTCCACTCGGGAATCTCTAACGGCTGAAGTAATCCCGCGGGTCTCTGATGCTCGGCTTTGACCTGCTGACAAGTTAAACACTTCGAAATGTACTCGGCTATTTCCCTCTTCATATTAATCCACCAAAATCGTTGCTTCAAATCCTGATACATCTTCGTACTAGCCGGATGAATAGTATACCTCGATTTGTGACCCTCATCTAAAACTCTCTGTTTAATTCCATCAACATCTGGAACACACAAACGACCACGGAAAGTCAAAACTCCACTCGAACTCAATGAAAAATCCTCGAAATTCTTTTCCTTCAATTTACCCATTATCATCACCAACTCGGGATCTTTTTCTGAGCTTCCTTTATCCTCTGAATTAGGGTCGGAGATACCCTAATATTCGCAAAAATAGCCCCATGTCTCGATTCACGAGGAGACCAATCTCGAACATCCTCAAGCATTTTCCATTCACGAACCATCATTGAAGCCACATAAGATTTTCTACTAATCGCATCGGCTACCACATTCGCCTTCCCCTGGTGATAAGAAATCGTGCAATCAAAATCCTTCAACAATTCCATCCATCGGCGCTGTCGGTTGTTCAACTCTTTCTGGGAGAAAAGGTACTTCAAACTCTTGTGATCCGTAAAAATCTCAAACTTCGCCCCATAAAGGTAGTGCTTCCATTTGTGCAACGCAAAGACTATCGCCGCTAACTCCATATCATGAGTCGGGTAATTCTGTTCACTCGGGGTCAACTTCCTCGAAGCATAAGCAATTACTTTCCCATTCTGCATCAACACACAACCTAAACCCTCTTTCGAAGCATTACTATAAATCACTAGGCCATCGCTCCCATTAGGCAAAGTCAAGATCGGAGCGGTAGTCAACCTCTTCTTCAATTCCTCGAAACTCTTGTCACATTTCTCAGTCCACACAAACGGAACATTCTTCCGGGTCAACTGAGTCATCGGAGTAGCAATCCTCGAAAACCCTTCAATAAATCTTCGGTAATACCCGGCTAAACCAAGAAAGCTTCTAACCTCTGTCACTGACTCGGGTCTCTTCCAATCCACTATAGCTTCAATCTTTGACGGATCCACCGAAATCCCGTCTTTCGAAATCACATGACCCAGAAATGACACCTTCTCGAGCCAAAATTCGCATTTACTGAACTTCGCAAATAATTTCTCCCTCGCAAGAACGGATAAAACTGTCCTCAAGTGCTGCTCGTGTTCCTCTCGGGATTTTGAATAAACAAGAATGTCGTCGATGAAGACTACCACGAACGAATCAAGATAGGGATGGAAAACTCGGTTCATCAAATCCATAAATACGGCCGGCGCGTTCGTCAACCCAAACGGCATAACCAAGAACTCGTAATGACCATAACGAGTGCGAAAAGCAGTCTTCGGAATATCCTCCGATCGAACCTTCAACTGATGGTACCCACTCCTCAAATCAAGCTTAGAGAAAACCACGGATCCTTGTAGCTGATCAAACAAATCATCAATATGGGGTAGAGGATACTTATTCTTCACCGTAACCTGATTCAACTTCCGGTAATCGATGCACAATCTCAACGAACCATCTTTCTTCCGCACGAACAAAACCGGTGCTCCCCACGGGGAACACTAGGGTGGATAAACCCTCGATCAAGCAACTCTTGCAACTGAACCTTTAATTCCTTCAACTCTGCGGGAGCTAACCTATAAGGTGCTTTCGAAATTGGAGCCGTACCCGGCAAAAGGTCTATACAAAATTCAATCTCACGATCGGGAGGCATATCATACTCGGTAGAGAAAACATCGGGAAATTCCCGAACTACCCGAACACTATCCAAACTAGGGGATTCCTTCCTAGTATCAAGAACACTAGCCAAATACCCCTCACACCCACTATGCAATAACTTTCTCGCTTTTAAATAAGAAATTAAGCGAACCCTTCTACTCAGAGGACTAGCCTCAAACACAAATTTAGGCACATCAGGAATAGAAAAAGTAACAGTTTTCTTACGGCAATCAACGGACGCATGAAATTTGCTCAACCAATCCATACCCAAAATGACATCAAAGTCTTGGATAGGGAGAACTACCAAATCCGCACAAAGGACACGACCATAAATAACCACATCACAAGCACGAAAGACTCGATCAGAAATCAAGCATTCTCCTATAGGGGTCGACACCTCTAGCACGTACGGTAAAGACTCGAATGCAGCATTTAACATGGAAGCAAATTGCACAGAAATGTATGGATGAGATGATCCTGGATCTACTAACGCTCGTGCGCTCACATTAGACACAGAAACAATACCTCCAATAACGGATGGATCATCGGTAGCTTGTTGTTGATTCATGGCAAATACCCTTCCTTGGACTTTGGGCTTCCCAGCGGCATCCCTTTTTTGACCCTGATTATTACCAACTCCTGACCCGGATGCTTGTCCTCTACCTCTTGGACAATCTTTTACAAAGTGACCCATTTGTCCACATTTGGTGCACCTTCCTTGCTTCTTCCAACAACGGTCCTCAGAATGACCTTCCTTTTGACAATACGAACAAAGCCTCATAATTTGGCTCCCTTGGTTCCCGGAAGTGGTACCCGGGTTCCTTGGGATCGGTTGCCCTCGGAACTGAGATTGTCCCCCAATGTTACCTCGATTATCGGAACGGTGTTGTGGTTGAGACTTAGCATGGCTTCCCGGTTTACCCGTACCCGCAACCTCGGTTTTCCTTTTGTGCTCCCCAATATCCTGCTCTATCAAATAGGCTCGGTCCACCGCATCTTGGAAAGTCACAATCCGTTAAGCAATAAGTTGAGTACGGATGGAGGTCTTCAATCCCCGAATGAATCTCATAGCCTTTTGTTCCTCGGTCCTCACCAAATAGTCGCAATACCGGGCTAATTCTATGAACTTAGCCGAGTATTGTGCTATAGACAACAATCCTTGCTCCAAGTTGAGTAGCTCGATCTCCTTTCGGTTTTGATCAACAACCGGAATGAAATGCTCCTTGAATTTGCGCACAAACAACTCCCATGCATACACCGTGTGCGTATCATCCCAAGTAGCTTTAATACCTTTCCACCAATGCTCGGCGGCTCCCACAAGCTTGTAAGCCGCGAACCGGACCTTGTCCTCATCCGAACACCCAAATACATCATAAATCTTCTCCATGGACTCAATCCACAACTCAGCTTTCCTTAGATCGGGCTCCCCATTGAATTCAACCGGTTTCAGTTTCAAGAATTGCTCCAAACCATAACGGGGTGGTGCTTGCTCTACCCTCGGACCTTGATCATGTATGGCCTTCATGGCCGCCTCGAACATGCCTTGAAACATAGCACGTGCTTCATCCCTTGTATCATTCTGATTCTGTGCCCCACTAGCACCTCCTCTGTTTCTTCTTCCAGACATTGCGAGTAATTACCTTCATAAGACATCAACCGTTAATCACTCCGCACACTACTACCCACCTAGGTCATACTAATCCACCTAGACTTATACTCAGAGCTAATGCCATAGCTCTGATACCAACTGTCGCGACCCCGGACCCCGGGACCGCGAGCTGGACGTCGACTCTAAAACCAAAACTGTGAAATACTGAAGTTAAAAATTTCATTTGATACCAAAAGGTGATGATCCAAATTTTTACAAAACCAAGTTTGATAAAATCCAATTACAACTATCATAAACTTCCACAAGTTTATGCCCAACAAAATACAAATATACAATTCTTAGTGACGTCATTAATTGGTACAACTATCCCAAAATGGTTACACATTTACATAATATAAACCAACCTATAATAATCTTCCCCAAAAGAATGGATCCACACTCGACGTCCTCTTTCTCGTGATCAGCGAGACTAATCCTTAGCACCTGGGGGGGGGTTAAGGAAAAACAAAGATAAAAGAAAAGGGGGTGAGATAAATCTCAATAAGTTACTAATGCAACTACATGACATGCTATGATGCACGAAGCGATAAGCAATAATAAATATCACTTAGCACGTAGCATTTATCACATAACAGATAGCAGCGGAAATAAACACATAACAAAGGATATAGCCAAGGTTTTCCAAACCGGAACATCCAAATAAAGGATCGCTGCGCAGCTTCAATAATCAACCAATCATCATCTTCATAATAGCATGAAAGCCGAAGAGAAAACCCTGGTACCGGAACCAATAACCATAAAAGAAGTGTCACAAGGGACGGGAGACATGCCACAAAGTCATGCTCCAAGTAAAGCTAAAATGCACACAAAGGAGCTAGCTCTTCTCACATCCAAGGCCATAAATATCACTTAGCACGTAGCATTTATCACATAACAGATAGCAGCGGAAATAAACACATAACAAAGGATATAGCCAAGGTTTTCCAAACCGGAACATCCAAATAAAGGATCGCTGCGCAGCTTCAATAATCAACCAATCATCATCTTCATAATAGCATGAAAGCCGAAGAGAAAACCCTGGTACCGGAACCAATAACCATAAAAGAAGTGTCACAAGGGACGGGAGACATGCCACAAAGTCATGCTCCAAGTAAAGCTAAAATGCACACAAAGGAGCTAGCTCTTCTCACATCCAAGGCCAATCTGGAGGAGGGTAATAAGGGGGCAAAACAATGGTCAACATCACAATGGACTTGGCCGTGCCATCATAATGTTTCGCATCGCCCAAACACGCACAAAATACCAGCTGGACTTTCAAATAAATGCTAAGTAATAATAATTTAGCATGAATGAACAACTTAAGGTTCCAAAGTAGGGAACCATTCCAATTAAATTACCACAAAGGTAAACCAATCCAAATAAACGCATCAAGGATGAACCAAACATTCCCAAAACGGTACCTAAATAAATTCCACATCATATTTATTCACAAAAGAATCAAATCCAAACAATAGAGTGTTCCACGGTGTTATCTTAAGTTAATTAGAAGGATTAAACCTAAACTAGTTAAGCCATTTAGTTTAAACAAGAAAAAGGGCAATTTTCCAAGCAGGCGGGCGGGCGGGCGCCTGGGCATAGGCAGGCGGGCGCCTGTTTGGCCAGTAGGTTTGGGTCGCTGGAAAATAAGGGGCAGGCGGGCTCTCGGGTCAAGGCGGGCGGGCGCCTGGTCTACGGGTTGGCCAAGAACATAGCTGGGTAAATGCCATTTTCGACCAAAACACAATCCTTCACTTAAGTTATCAAAATCAAAGGTTCCCAATACATTTCTAAAGCTCCTAAACAACAATCCAACCTAAAGGGAACCTAAATAACACCCTTTAATCATCCAAACCAACACCAAATCCCCACATTCAAGATTTCACCATTTTTACCCAAAGACTCAAATAAATTCAAAATAAATTCTAAACTCAACCAAACTTCAAATATAACACATCAAACATTATCTAAACATGATATGAGCATTTTAGCATCAAAATGGGGGAAAAGTAACTTACTTAAAAATTCTCAAAGTTGATGGGTTTCAAATATTTTTGGCTTCCAACGATCCTATCGACGATCTAAACAATGTTCACGTTTTAAGAAATGAATAATAATGAGAGGAAGAAGGAGAAAATGAAGAGAGAAGGAAGATGAAGAAAACTTACCCTTTTCTACTTGGAGAGAGAGAGAGATGCTGAGAAGGGAGGGAGTAGGGTGAGGGAGATGGAGTGTAAGAGGGAGAAGGAAGTGTAGGGAGGTGAGGGGAGTAATTTAAAACTTACACAATGACCCCCTCCTCAATTACTACCCAACTCAAAACTTTCCACTAACAACTAAGACCCAATAAAATGCTAGGCATAAATTATTATGACACATAAAATGCACACATAAATATTTAAATAAATAATAATTTAAATAAACAATTAAGCAAATAATTAAATAATAATTATTTATTACTAATAAAATAGAGCCTAGATTTCGGGTCGTGACAGTTTATGTGTTATATGATTTTATGTCGTTTATTGTTTTATAAACTTTAATTGCACCATTCAATCGCAAATGATGGTGGATTTAAAATTGTTTGGGTTATCAATTGCTTTGGGTTTCATGAAAAATTTAAATGCTTTATTCCGCTGCACATGTTACTACGAAACCATACAGATACGTCATCATCATCGCTTTCACAGAGAAGCCGGAGCTCTTTGCGAGACATGGATCGGATTGCCCCTCTCATTTGGGCAAGGTGCCCTTCATAATTGGTGATTTTCGGGCTTCTCGCCACTTCAGACACATTCCTCTCATTGTGGGGACATACCCTTCTAACCAATCTTTTGCCGGTTGACGAGCTACATGGTTCTATGACGAGGAAATGATCATTGTGAGGAGGACAACACTCATTTGGACCGTGGCTTTCGCCTTCCACCTCGTTCTTAATAGCCCTTTTCATTTCTTCCATGCATTCTTCGTACGTTAGATTGTGCTCAGTGAGCTTAATCACAATCAATTGGTTGGCATTCCAGTGTGGGACTCTTGCACTCAATATGTTGGCCACCATACAATCCGAGGGACATTTCATCTTTCCCTCTTATACGCATGCCCACAGGATGTCCTTCCATCTTTCCCCGATTTCCATCAGGAGGGTGTTAAATTCCAAAAAGGTTACCGGTGCTGGTTCTCCAAGCTCGATCATGTTCACAGTGGCTTGCCCGAACTCAATCAAATTGATGGTGTTGTTGTCGGGGAAGGGGTTGTTGGATACATTTGGACCACGGGGGTGCTCAAGTCTTCCTTTGTCAATCAGGTCAAGGATGATGCGTTTTATTACGGAGCATTTATCGGTGTTGTGTATGTGGTAATTGTGAAAAGCACATCTCATTCTCTTGTTGAGGTGTTTCTCAGGATTCTTGGGTTGGTAGTTAACTAAGGGCTTTGCAAGGCCTTGCTTGACTAGCCCTTCAAATACCTTTCTTATAGGCATCCCAAAATCTTCAAACCTCACAAATGCTTGCCTCGTGTTTTCCCCTTGGATGTTGTTGACTATCCCTGAGGTTTCCTTCCCTTTGCCGGTGGTTGGAGGGTGGTATCTGTAGGAGCTACCACTACCTTGGGCAGAGGATTTCTCGCTGAGAGCCTTCTCAAACTTGGACCCAGCGGTTACCATATGTAGACACCCCGCCTTGGACCTCTCACTTTGATTGCATACAAAGTATTTTTATTTAACTCATTTTCGTTAATTTCTGTTACTTCGGTTAAGTTCCTAACTGATTCCGTTAGTTTTGGACTAAACTGCATAACAGAGTTAACTTTTAGGGTCATTCTGTCATTCTGTCCTTTTCTGCCGCGGGCGCTTCCGGAACTGTTAACGGGCTGCGCGCGCGTCTCGCCCCAAAAGCGGGACTCGCGCGCTTCCCACTTTGGCAGTAACGGATTGCACCTTATTTCCCTCCCTTTTCTTATTTGCAACATCTCTTTCTTGATCACAAAAGACTTCTTTTCTCATCCACATTCATCCCCCCTAGTTTTATAACCTCCAATCCCATTATTCTAGCCATCTCTTTAAAACAAAATAATTCATTTTTATTTTATTTGATTTTCTTTTATTTTTTTCATTTATTATTTTATTTATCTTATTTTCTATTGGTCAATTCTATCTCACATGGATTGACCAATTTCCCTCCAACCTTTCCCTCTCTTTTTTACCTATAAAAACCATCATCTTCTACCTTAGAAAGGGACTCTTTTTGGACTCTTTTTACACTCTTTGGACCTTAATCTCACATTTTCACTACACCTACACTATACACAATTCTCTACACAAATTCTCCAACAAGAGTTTTTATACAACAAATTGTTCTACAACAATTTCATTACAACAACAACACTTTCAAGTCAAGGTTCCAAGTCCTCTTTCTCAAGGTACAACTCAATTTTCTTCCTTTGTTTTCTTCTTCTTGATGTATGCAATCCCCATTAATGGGACATGACCAACATGACTACTTCACATATTGAAGTTAGTTAAGGTTATCTCCCTACATTTTAATCTCAACTTTAATTCACCATTAATTTCTCTTCATCTCTTAATGTAATTCTTTAACATTACTTGTTACATGTAATCTTTATCATTAAATAAATAAAACAATTCTATTTTATTTCCCCTTTTCTTCTCATCACAATTGTTAGCACATTTCTATTTAATTAATTGAAGGACATGTAAATATTAGAACACCAATAGTAGCAAGACCCGCGTAAGCAGGGCGGAGTGGGTGTTTAAGTACTTCCCACTCCGTCACCTAACCCCCGAACCCTTCTCTCCCGAATCTCTGGTTTTGTACATAAATTAGGCTATTTCTAGGTTTTTCTTATGTTCCTTTAAAAACATAGGTGGCGACTCTAAACAATCTAAAACAAGTTAGACATCCTAGGATAATTCACCGCTCTAGCCAAGCCGTGGTTTCCCGGGGTATCTACAGTGGCGACTCCGCTGGGGAAGATTTAGAGGGTTAAACTTGCGTTGTTAACTTTTGGTGTTCTTATTACTGTTTTCTAGGCATTCTGGTAAAAAGGGTGGGAAGCGCGCGCCTCTGGCCTCCTTGGCCTAAAGCGCGCGCGTCCGACCCCAATTACCAGAATCGCCCGTCTTCCTTCTTGTCCTTCCATTCCATGTTTTTGTGCTAACAATGTCTGCAGGGGAAAGTTCTACAATTTAGGGTCAAGGCAATCCCTTGAACCCACTGATTCGCAGGTACTGCCCAGAATCGGGCGCCTCAGCCTCTCTCGTTCGAAGGCGCGCGCCTCCCACTCTCATTGCCCAATGCGCGCGCTTCTGGGCAATTTTCCCAGAAACAGAACGGTGAACAGAAATAGAACAGAATGACAGTGTGTGGGCACCGTGCCTGCACAGAACAATTTTTATTTTCTGTTTATTTTATCGGTCACACGGGTGATTTGAAAGTTGTAATTATGTGCTTATTTGTTTTTTTATTTCTTTTGAAAAAAAAATTTGTCACTTGTTAGACCTCACACTACATGCACATATTCTTATCAATTGCTCACTATCGAGTCAAACAAGTTCATAACCCCAAACCCGTCGAGGCCCGTCCTAGAAAGTTTCAAGCTCCACCCGACCTTGGCTCTTTCGAAGCGGTAAACCTCAGCCCGTGGCGTAGTTCATGACTAGATGCCGGGGGTGACCTTTGAGCCTCATATTCAAGCCGAGCACAAGCCACACAATTCTAGTTAGGGTCTAACACTCCGTGACTCAAGTCGGTTTCCATGTACCGAGATTTCCCTAAACTAATGTCTTCAAAACATACATGCCAACTTGTTGAAACGGACGCAATAAAAACCCGTCCCCAAAAGTGGTTATTTTGGACGAAAATAAAAATCCGTCCCCGCATGTATGCTTTACTACATTAATTTAGTTTAATCCCGACACATGTAGGATTCACAAGCGTGGTGGAATCCGATGAGTATATGGGACCGCGAGAAGGTCTATATACTAGTGTGACGATTCCACTATTTTTCTAGAAACCCCAAAAAGGACCACGTCCTTCCGACTTTTGTAAATAAATAAAAAAAAGAGTCATTTTCTTATGTGGTTGAGTCTTTTCTTGTTTGTGGGTGAAATCATTTCACTCAAAAGGTGTTTGTGGGGCCATCCTAAGATCGACCGTGTTCTCTCAATAGGTCCAATGGCTTCAAACGGCAACGACAACGGCATTCCCGTGTCCAACGAAGGGTTATTCCGCATGGTGGAAGCATTGAAAGGGAAAGTTGATACACTAGCCGAGAATGTCCGCCGCAAGGATGATTTATGGCGAGCCCGTTACGAGCATGTGAAAACGGCCCACAAGAAAGAAGTTGCTCAACTCAAGAACCAATTGAAAGGGCTCACGAGTGAAAGAAAGGTCCAAAGCATTGATACCGGTTTGGTCAACACTCTCATGTCCTACATTGACCAAAGGCTTAGTGAGCTAAATTTGCACAAGGGCCAAAGCACCAATCTTCATCAAGTTTCTCTCCTCATGAACACAATGGAGGCTCTTCCCGAAAAGTTCAAGATGCCCGATATTGGCAAGTTCAACGGCAACTCTTGCCCCGACGCTCATGTTGACTCCTACGTTTGGGCCATGCTACAAAAGAAAGTGTCTCCTCAAATAATGGCACAATGCTTCCATCTTACTCTCGAGGGGGTCGCAAAAGATTGGTATATGTGTCACGACCCGAAATATAGGCTCTATTTTATTAGCAATTAAATGATTATTATTTAATTATTTGCTTATTTATTTATTTAAATTATTATTTATTTAAATAATTATGTGTGCAATTTATGTGTTATAATATTTATGCCTAGCATTTTATTTGGGTCATTTGTGCTAGTGTAGAAATGTTGGGTCTTAATTGTTAGTTGGGAGTGTAGTTTGTGTGTAGTGTGAGAGAGGGGGCCTAAGTGTAAATCTTTTAAACATTTTCATACTCCCTCCCTACTCCCCTCACCTCCCTCACCTTCTCCCTCACTCTCTCCATCCCATTTCCCAGTTCATATCTCTCTCTTCAAAAGAAAAAAAAAGGGTAAGTCTTCTTCTCTTCATCTCTCTTCATTTACTTCCTCTTCCTCTCATCTTCTCTCATTTCTTAAAACATGAAACGTGTTTAGATCGTCGCTAGGATCGCGTAGAATCAAAAAGATTTGAAATCCATCAACTTTGAGAATTTGCAAGTAAGTTACTTTTCCCCCATTTTAATGCTAAAATGTTCATATCATGCCTAGATAATGTTTGATGGGTTGTATGTGAAGTTTGGATGAGTTTGCAATTTATTTGGAATTTATTTGGGTTTTTGATCAAAAATGGTGATTTTGAAATGTTGGGTTTGATTCTTTGTTTTGGGTTGATGAATGGTATATTGGAGTCCCCACCCTAGTTATAAATGGTTTTGGTACATTAGTACATGAGTTGGAAGTTAGGATTTTGGTTAAATGTGTTTTGGGTTGAAAATGGAAGAACCCATGTTGTTCTTCCCGATTTCTGGCGATTCCGGCATATTGGGCGACCGCCCAAAATAGTATGGGCGACCGCGCATCTTTCTGAGAGCTTTTGTTCTTGTTTTGAGGCACTTTGGGCGACCGCACAACCCATCGTGGGCGGCCGCACAGATCTCTGAAAAATGTACATTTTGTTAAATTGTGTGACTAAAGAATGCGTTGTGATCCAATTCTTGGGTGTCCTCCTAGTTGACCTTAGTGAACATTGTAGTGCATTCTAGTGATAGAATTGAGTCCTTTGTGATCAAGTTTGTGTTTGAAATTAAGTAAGTGTTAAGTGTCATTGTTGGAACACTTTATTGATTGGGTTTGATTCCTTTGTGAATAAATACGAGATGGAATGTGATTAAGTATCATTTTGGGAATGTGGTCATCTTTGATGCACGGTTTGTATTGGTTTACCTTTGTGGTGATTTAATTGGAATGGTTCCCTACTTTGGAACCTTAAGTTGTTCATTCATGCTAAATTATTATTACTTAGCATTTATTTGGAAGCCCAGCTGGCATATTTGTTGCATCGGGCGATGGGAAAGATTATAATGGCAAGGCCAAGTCCATTATAATGTTGACCATTGTTTTGCCCTTACTATACCCCTTCTCCAGATTGGCCTTGGAAAGGATAAGTCAGCGTTCCTTTGTGAATGCATCTGGCTAGCGGGCATGACTTTGTGTCATGGTCCTTGTCCCTTGTGACACTTTTATGTTATTGGTTCCGGTACCGGGGTTTTCTCTTCGGCTTTTATGCTATTATGAAGATGATGATTGGTTGATTATTGAAGCTGCGCAGCGATCCTTTATTTGGATGTTCCGGTTTGGAAAACCTTGGCTATATCCTTTGTTATGTGTTTATTTCCGCTGCTGTCTGTTATGTGATAAATGCTATGTGATTCGTGATAATTATTATTGCTTATTGTATATTGCCTCATAGCATGCCATGTAGTTGCATTAGTAACTTATTGAGATTTATCTCACCCCCTTTCCTTTTATCTTTGTTTTTCCTTAACCCCCCCCAGGTGCTAAGGAATAGTCTCGCTGATCACGAGAAAGAGGACGTCGAGGGTGGATCCTTTCTTTTGGGGAAGGTTGATATAGGTTGGTTCCCATTATGTAAATGTGTAACCATTTTGGGGTAGTTGTACCAAACATGACGTCACTAAGGATTGTATATTTTTATTTGTTGGGAATAAACTTGTGGAAGTTTATGATCGTTGTATTTAGTCTTTATCAAACTTGGTTTTGTAAAACTTTGGATTATCACTTTTTGTATTAAATGGAAATTTTAACTTCGGTATTTTGGAGTTTATTGTTAGAGTCGACGTCCAGATCGCGGTCCCGGGGCCCGCGGGGTCCGGGGTCGCGACAATATGGGTCTTCCAATTTCCACCCGCCTCAATTGGGATGCCGCTATGCTTGCCTTCAAGTCACAATATCAAGGCAACTCCATATTCCGCCCCACCAAGAAGGAATTGGAGAGCACCTTGCAAATGGGTGATGAATCATTTGGGGATTTCTATCACCGTTGGAATGACAAGCTAGCCGAGATGGTTGATAGGCCTTCCAAGAAGGAACAAATGGACATCTTCTTGAAGTGTTTGAAAATGGACTACCGCACTCGTCTTAGTGGGGCTTTTCACTCCAATTTTTCAAGCATGTATGATGCGGGGGTTAGAATTGACGATTTCCTCCGAGAAGTGGCCGAGTCCTCCTATGACACAAGCTTCAACGACAAAGGGTTCCCAAGCAATTACATGGAAGAATGTAGTGACATGGAAGACTACAACGACAATGAGGACTACAACGACATGGGGGATGACGACAACAATCTCTGTTTCTCTTTCTCTACCTAGAAATAGGATATAAAAAAAAAAGATTCAAAAGTCCTCTAATGTGTGCATTAAAGTTTTCTTTCGTCCCACTTGTGTGAATGTTCGAGTCAATCATCAAATAAAAGTCGTTCTTGTCCTCATACACTCTTCTAAGTTGTTCAATCTAATTCTTGGCAAAATGATGAAAAGATGTCTAAACACGTTTTAGAACGAAGGCCATCGCTTGAACGCCTAGGGGCTAAACATCGACGACGGCATCAACAACGAAGACATAAACAATGACGAAATCAAGACAAAGAAAGGTGGAGCAACAATCATGAAGCAAAGTTTTCAAAAGGGGATTACAAAAAAAAAAAAAAAAAAAGCTCGCTAGGTTGAAATCATCAAATCAACCTAGGCAAAAGTTAGAGCACAAAAAAAAAATAAAAAAATTAAAAAATCCCCCTCAATCAAAGAAGTACAAGATCAACATCATTCCACCAATGAAGGACGAAGCAACAACCATCTCGATGAATGGAGAATTCAAAAGAACTACGGTGACCTGAGCCTCTACACTGGAGGAACGTAGGCAACCTGCGGGTCCGGTCTCATGCAAGAAAGAAGATATGTTTAGCCCTAGCGCATTATGGTGATCGGCCTTCATCTTGAACTTGTCAAGACATCGTTGTACGATTCATTTGCCAATGAATTAATCACCAAAAATGTTGAACAACTTTCTTAGATTTGGAATCATTTCGCGTTCCTTGTCGAGTCTAGGGACTTCTATTCTTTCTGCATACTCCCAATTTCTTGCAATCAAATTGGGGATTTCCTTCTCTTCTCTCTTAATGACTTACTTGCCTTCATGAGTCATTCAAAAAACGGTCAAATACATGAAGTCAATACTAGGGACACTTCCCTAATCAAGTCAATGTCACTCACCTTTAGTGACAAGAGGTCTTCACCGCAAAAATCACATGTCTTATCTCCTCAGCTAGAGTCAATGCACACTTCCTCATTAATCGAGTCAAAAAATGAAGACGCAAAAGAGATGCCTGCTAGATTGAAAACCCGAAAGGGCGGTCTAGGCAAAAAACAGGGTGCGTCATAAAAAAAATGAGAGAGTGAGAGAGAGAAGGGAAAGAGAAAGGGAGATCTCCGGCCTCTAAAGAAGACAACTGCACGAGCTCTACATTGGATCTCCTCAGCAAGTCAATTCCCCAACGAGTCAACTTTGGGATTGCAAAAGGCTCGACAAGATATGGCACCATCAAAGGTTGTTTTGGGTTATTGGCATCATTCTCCAGCAGTGTGCATTTTTGGGTTCATGAAAAGAAGGCCCGTGGTAGCCAAGACCCATCAGAGAACGAGCCCATCATAAAAGGGCACGAGGTTGCACAAATAATCCCTAGCTAGTCAAATGGCTTGGGCAACAAATAGCAACAATATGTGTGTCACGCCCCGGAAATCTTAAAAATCCATAATTATAACATTTACATAATATACATCTCCAAAATGTAATATACCAAACCGGGCGCATGAATTCAACTATAAACCAATACCATCAAACAACACCTCAACGAGATTATAACTCGGAGACTAGAAACAAATGCGGAAGCAAGAACAACTTATTAACAAAAATACCCAAAGTACAACCGTATATACAAACACTGAACGACTACGAACCCACAATAAAATACATAAAGGCTCCGAAGAGCAACTATCCCAGTTACGATCAACCTGCTCAGAAGATTCCCGCTACAATGGGCCTCACAACACTACCACTTGCTTTCCTGGGGGGGGGTTTAAGGAAAAACAATTTGAAACAATAAACGGGGTGAGATAAAATCTCAGTAAGTTACTAAATGCATCTACATGGCATAATATCATGCAAATCAACGATAACTGAACAAGTAAATCACGTAACAACAAATGAGAAAGCTCCCTATCGCCAACTGTCCCATACCAGTTGGACATAACGACTAACTCATCATGCAGCACATAAGACTGAAATAAACACGTAACAAAGGATACTTAGCCAAGGTTTCACCAAACTGATAGAACAATCGCTGCGCAGCTTCAACCGATCAACCAATCAACAATAGCAGTATAACCACTGAAGAGAACCCCGGTCAGAACCGACCAATCAATCAATCAACCCATCAAGCCATCTTCATAGTAGCATAAAAGCTGAAGAGAAACCCGGTACCGGAACCAATAACCATAAAAGTGTCACAAAGGACAAGGACCATGACACAAAGTCATGCCCGGTAGCTAGATACATTCACAAAGGAACGCTAACTTATCCTTTCCAAGGCCAATCTGGAAAAGGGGGTAAAGAAGGGGGCAAAACAATGGTCAACATTATAATGGACTTGGCTTTGCCATTATAATCTTTCCCATCGCCCGATGCAACAAATATGCCAGCTGGGCTTCCAAATAAATGCTAAGTAATAAATACTAGCTTAATTAAACAGTTTAGGGTTCCAAAGTAGGGAACCATGCCAAATAATCACCAAAAAGATGCAACGGTTACTCATGAAGAGTTTAACAACAACCATAACAAGAGTTTCTCATGAAGAGCACAACAACGATAAACGGAATTTCTCATAATGAGCACAACAACGATAAACGGAATTTCTCATAATGAGCACAACAACGATAAACGGAATTGCTCATAAGGATCTCAACAACAAAGACTATTTGAATACGATAATTCCAAAAAGAGGAACCACACTAGATACATTCCAAAGATGATACCCACAAGTTATTCATAGGAACACAACCCAAACGGTCGCTCACAAATAGTACAACGACTATAACTCAAAATTATCCTAAACGTTTACTCATAAAGATGTACTAGGACTATGAACTCAACCATCTCATCACACCTGGGATTCCAAAGTAGGAAATCAGAATGAATACACCTTAAGGTAAACCAAACCGTAAGTACCCAATTGCCAATTCACGCTTTACCTCCGTCCTTAACGAACCAATCCTAAACACCCCAAACGAATCCAAAAGGTTACACTTATTAGAACATGATCACGACCGGACTAAACCCTACACTTTGGTGTTCAATAACAACCCTCTAGGTACTATAGGACATCACCTAAAACTTAGACCAAGTCTTACTCAAAAATCAATTCGATTGGAACAATCACGAACACATCATAAGATGCCCAAACATTCCCAAACAATACTTGATCAAATTACATAACACCATTGTTCACAAAGGAACCAATTTTAATTACTAAAGTGTTCCACGGTGCCCAACTAAGTCAACTAGAATAGTACGATGGAACCTAGACCGAGAGTACACCTTGATCTTAAACCTCAACAATAAGACAATCATTCTGGTCTGTAACCATGCGTCCAATAGAACCATTGCGTAGTACTCGAAAATAGCTTTCCAACGATAGTTTACACGTTCAAAACGGAGTCCGGACGAAGAAGTTGTGGCCTCCGGAAGATTGAACGTAAAACGGACAATTTATAAAAAGTGTTCGGCCGGACAAAGAGAAAAATCCCTGTTTTAGCTCCGAATTTCACTCCTTTCGTTCTAAATCTTAGGAGTACCTATATATACTTCTATCCTAACATTTAAAGACAATAAAACTCAATTCATGCGTCTCTAAAACCCAACTAAAAATACAACCTAGTCTTAAACAAACACAAATATGATTTCCAGAAAGGCAGGGCGGGCGGGCGCCTGAATAGGGGCGGGCGGGCGCCCATTATAACAGAAGCTAAGGGTCAGAAAAGGGGGAAGTGGGCGGGCGCTTGGAAGGGGGCGGGCGGGCACCCAGTCGTCGGGCTGGGCAGAAATCAGCTGGGTTTTAACACATTCTTACCAAAATCAAACCCAAAATCTTGCTAGTTCATAAACACCCAAAATCAACACTTCTAATACTCTTAACAATGTACTAAGACAACATATAAACCTCTAGGAGACCTAAA
Source organism: Campanula takesimana (assembly GCA_026119855.1). NCBI lineage: Eukaryota > Viridiplantae > Streptophyta > Magnoliopsida > Asterales > Campanulaceae > Campanula > Campanula takesimana. The sequence goes on from JAOWBW010000742.1 coordinate 988,725, forward strand.
TAACAACATTTAACCACACAAATCAAGATTTAATCTAAACATTCATATTATCACAACTTTTAACTAAAAATCCAAATAAATTCTAAATAATTTCTAAACTCAACCAAAATGACATATATATCAACAAGAACATCAATAGTCTTAGAGATGAGCAATTTTAACATAAATGGGGGAAAAGTAACTTACTTGAATTTTCTCAAAGTTGCCGGAACTCGAATATTTTTAGCCCTCTACGATCCTAACGACGATCTAAACAAGTTTCATGTTTTAAGAAATGAGAAATAACAAGAGGAAGATGGTTAGATTGAAGAGAGAAGGTAGAGAAGAAAACTTACATTTTTGAGGAGAGAGAGAGAGTGTTTTGCTGGGAATGGGAATTGGTGAGGGGAAGGTGAGGGAGAAGAGAGGGAGTAGGGGGAATTATTATGAAAAACTTACACTTAGGCCCCCCCCCTCCCCACTAACTACCCAACTCTAATACTTTCTACTAACAACTAAGACCAACTAATACTATACTAGCACAAATGATCCAAATAAAATGCTAAGCATAAATTATTATGAAACATAAAATGCACACATAAATTATTAATTAAATAATAATTTAAATAAATAAATAAGCAAATAAATGAATAATAATTATTTATTACTAATAAAATAGAGCCTAGTTTTCGGGTCGTGACAATGTGTCTCAGTTTTCAAAGCTTCTTCAAGTATGTGCTTCTAAAGTACGCCGAAAGGCTCCCGAGAAATGGAGTAGCTCTTGCCATGTCCTCTCATGTTTGTTACCTCGCACGAGGATGAGTCACTCTTGCTTTCCTCAACAAATGGTGACACCCTAGAGGGTATGTGACTCAAGGACTTCTTTTGCTTCACTTGACAATCAATACGCCCTAGAGGCTATGTTCGAGAAAGATGTGTGAGACTATCCTCAAAGTCTCCCAAAAGGGATGTCAAAAAGCCCTCTTGTCGCGTGTGCCCGTGCTCGTTCCCCCAATCAAGGATGGACCTTTCTCGCAATCAATGATGGCACTCTAAGGGCTACGGTCAAGTCTTAAAGGCTCCCTCGGCAAAGAGCAATTAACTCGCCAGCAGTATCCCCACCCGAGTCATGTGCAACATTGGAAGCTTCCTCAATTCGGCACCGAATGTCTCAAGGGGCTTCGCAATCTATAATCTTTTGGGCTACGGCATTACAGTAATCCGAGCAAAGGGCAATATTGGGGCTTCGCGACTGACAGTCTTTTGGGCAACAATACTCGAGCAAGTGCAATGCGGAGTAGTCTTATGGCTCCATGAGAACAATCAAGATTCAAGGGTCTCTCAACACTTCAAGTCAAAGGCCTCTTGGTTTTAAATGAAGACTACGATGTTACGAATGAAGTTGATGATTTTTGTTAGAACTCACAGCGAGATTTTGAAGGAAGTCTTAGAGAAAAGGAAAAATATTCAATATGCTAAACTCTAATCAAAACAGGGTTATAGCGGGAAATGCCACGGCCAATCCCAATGTTTCTGCAATTCAGCACCCCCTTCTCCAAGATCAAAAGCACAAGGTGCAGCTCAGATAAAGTTGGGCCACAGCACTAGTTGCATCCGAAGATCCGTCATTAGTTCAACTCAAGAAGAGCCAAGCAAGCATAGTCATTTGAGACTTTATCACGCTAAGACCTTATCCTCCGCGACCTCGACGGCACCGCAAGACATTACTGCATCCTTTGACATAAGCCCTCAGCCATTTGGGTATCAACCACAATGAGGCCATTCATCTCCCCAGTAAGAGCAAGAAGGAGATCTCTATCAAGAATTCTACCAAACGGTACATCCGTTCTCAATGACGAGCCAATCACGAGATAATTTGAGGCTTTACAATGAAAGGTCTTCACATTTCACCATCTCCAAGCCCGCAAGCAACAAGTCCATGACATTTGGGGCTTAGAAATCTCTCGAAGATTGGAGCTTGCTCACGTCAACAACAAAAGACGATTCATTTGAGTGGACCAAAGAGCTGATTTATCTTGGGGCTATGCAAGTCACTCCAAATTTGGCATCAAGGGCGATCTAGGGGCTTCACAATTAGCGACCCCTTATCTCGGCATCAAAAGTACTTTCAATCCCCATAATCGACAAATCTCTTGGGGCTAGACATCAATCTTCGTCAGACACACCGGCGGGGTTAGACATCAATCTTCGTTGGGCACACCGGCGGGGTTAGACATCAATCTTCGTTGGGCACGACGACGGCAACGACAGAATTCAAGCAAGGCAATCCGGACTTCGATCGCACATGACTTGATCTTGGGTTGGCTTTACAAACACACAATGGCTAAAATGGTTCGCCCACGAACTTAAAATCCTTTCCTCGCATGTGTACATATTCTTTTCCTTCTAAAAAAAAAAAAAAAAAAAAAAAAAAAAAAGATTTTCTCTTTTTGTTCTTCTTTTTCTTTACTTGCGTATAAGTATGTGCTCCATAGCTTCTTCCCCAGAGTTCTCCATCATCCTTGAACTACGCTGGTCTGATTCCCTTCAAAGGATACGTAGACAGCCTTTGACACGACCAACCCATCATTCAGAATGTCATCTCACCAACATTCCATCGAAAGCGGTAGCAGTTCATCATCTTCATCAAAGCCACAACATCTCCATCTCCACTCAAGCGGCAATGGTAAGAGAAGGTATGAATACATCCAATGCTTTCCTCAAAATCACACCACACACAAGATCACTTTCTCCATTCCTACAAAAGCTCTCTCTCATGCAAAACTGCTCTCAAATCACATTGCACCACGAGCACAATTTCTCTCTTCATTTCACACTTCATGCATCTTCTTGGACTAGCACATATACCTGCAAAGCACATAACAGGTACCAACGCGAAGTCAAACAGCATCCTCAACTCGAGGCACTTCATCCCCCAGCAGAAAATGCTCCACAGTCAACCATGCCCGCATCCCCGCAAAAGTCAACTGCAACGCCAAACAGCACACGGCTTCAAAGCAGCAACTCGTCAAAGGTTCACTAACGGCCTCATCAACGGATTTCACTAACGGATTCGTCAACAAAGGTTCACTAACGGCCTCACTCGAAGGTTCACTAACGGCCTCATCAACGGATTTCACTAACGGATTCGAAAACAAAGGTTCACTAACAGCCTCGAAGGTTCACTAACGGCCTCATCAACGGATTTCACTAACGGATTCGTCAACAAAGGTTCACTAACGGCCTCGAAGGTTCACCAACGGCCTCGAAGGTTCACTAACGGCCTCCTCAAAGGTTCACTAACGGCCTCAAGGTTCACCAACGGCCTCCTCAAAGGTTCACTAATGGCCTCCTCAAAGGTTCACTAACGGCCTCATTCAAAGGTTCACTAACGGCCTCCTCAAAGGTTCACTAACGGCCTCATCCACGGATTTCACTAACGGATTCGTCAAAAGGTTCACTAACGGCCTCCTCAAAGGTTCACTAACGGCCTCTTCAAAGGTTTACTAACGGCCTCTTCAAAGGTTCACTAACGGCCTCTTCAAGTTCACTAACGGCCTCATTTCAAAGGGTTCACTAACGGCCTCAAGGTTCACTAACGGCCTAATTCAAAGGTTCACTAACGGCCTCTTCAAAGGTTCACTAACGGCCTCATTTCAAAGGGTTCACTAACGGCCTCAAGGTTCACTAACGGACTCATTCAAAGGTTCACCAACGGCCTCCTCAAAGGTTCACTAACGGCCTCACTCAACGGATTCAGCCGGCAGGTTTACCAACGGATCATGCCGCCCCCCTCTATCAACAAAAGACGCTTACACAGGGAGCGCACCCCTATCTCTAGCAATTTCAAATTACTGCTTTCATAGAGTGTTTGCTTTCTTTTCTTTCTTTTTCTTTGTCGATGTCCTCGGCGGGTTTTTTTACTTTCGTCGACGCGTTTTGCTTTGCAATCCACGTCGCCGAGGGCTCTGTAGACACCCCGCCTTGGACCTCTCACTTTGATTGCATACAAAGTATTTTTATTTAACTCATTTTCGTTAATTTCTGTTACATTGGTTAAGTTCTTAACTGATTCCGTTAGTTTTGGACTAAACTGCTTAACAGAGTTAACTTTTAGGGTCATTCTGTCATTCTGTCCTTTTCTGTCGCGGGCGCTTCCGGAACTGTTAACGGGCTGCGAGTGCGTCTCGCCCCAAAAGCGGGACTCGCGCGCTTCCCACTTTGGCAGTAACGGATTGCACCTTATTTCCCTCCCTTTTCTTATTTGCAACATCTCTTTCTTGATCACAAAAGACTTCTTTTCTCATCCACATTCATCCCCCTAGTTTTATAACCTCCAATCCCATTATTCTAGCCATCTCTTTAAAACAAAATAATTCATTTTTATTTTATTTGATTTTCTTTTATTTCTTTCATTTATTATTTTATTTATCTTATTTTCTATTGGTCAATTCCATCTCACATGGATTGACCAATTTCCCTCCAACCTTTCCCTCTCTTTTTTACCTATAAAAACCATCATCTTCTACCTTAGAAAGGGACTCTTTTTGGACTCTTTTTACACTCTTTGGACCTTAATCTCACATTTTCACTACACCTACACTATACACAATTCTCTACACAAATTCTCCAACAAGAGTTTTTATACAACAAATTGTTTTACAACAATTTCATTACAACAACAACACTTTCAAGTCAAGGTTCCAAGTCCTCTTTCTCAAGGTACAACTCCATTTTCTTCCTTTGTTTTCTTCTTCTTGATGTATGCAATCCCCATTAATGGGACATGGCCAACATGACTACTTCACATATTGAAGTTAGTTAAGGTTATCTCCCTACATTTTAATCTCAACTTTAATTCACCATGTTAATTTCTCTTCATCTCTTAATGTAATTCTTTAACATTACTTGTTACATGTAATCTTTATCATTAAATAAATAAAAGAATTCTATTTTATTTCCCCTTTATTTCCCCTTTTCTTCTCATCACAATTGTTAGCACATTTCTATTTAATTAATTGAAGGACATGTAAATATTAGAACACCAATAGTAGCAAGACCCGCGTAAGCGAGGCGGAGTGGGTGTTTAAGTACTTCCCACTCCGTCACCTAACCCCCGAACCCTTCTCTCCCGAATCTCTGATTTTGTACATAAATTAGGCTATTTCTAGGTTTTTCTTATGTTCCTTTAAAAACATAGGTGGCGACTCTAAACAATCTAAAACAAGTTAGACATCCTAGGATAATTCACCGCTCTAGCCAAGTTGTGGTTTCCCGGGGTATCTACACCATAGCCCGGAGATTAGGGTAGAAGAGGTGACTGATCAAAGCCTGCAATTGAGGTTTCAGACATGACTGAAAAATATCTAGTTGCTCATCCTCAGTGGGCGGATTGGAAATTTCTCCAATTTTGTAATTCCACCTTCTGTAGAATTCACCAATCGGTTCATCATTCCTTTGCAAGGTGCTTTGCAAGTCAGTGCGATTGGTTTCCCACTCCAAGTTGGACCGGTATTTGGTGAGGAATGCGTCTTTGATCCGGTCCCATGTGATCCGAGACTCGTCCTTAAGGTTAAAGAACCATTTAAGTGCATTTCCTCTTAAAGACAGTTGGAAGTGATTGGCCATTTGTTGCACGGTTCAACCCTTCGCCCTCATTTCTAAAGTGTAGGCATTGAGATGAGTCTGGGGGCAAGCTGTTCCATCAAACTTATCAATCTCCGGCATTTTGAATCTGTGAAGAAGGGGAACAATTTTATCGGGATAGGTGATTCCTAAGGCGGACTTCTTCTCGTTCATCCCCTCAAATCTTTCTTCCATTTGTTTCAATTTTTCTATCAACCATCCCATTTGACGGTCCATGAGCGGGCTAGAGTTAATGGATCCCATAGTTTGGGTTGTCACCGGCATTATGGTCGGAGGCACGGTGGTGGATGGTATTACCGGGCGACGGCTTTGAGGCGATGCATGGGTGTAGACATACTCATATCCCTGATTACTTACCGGGATGTATGGCGGAATGGCCTCAGAGGTTTGTGCCGCTGGGTGGTGAAATGGGTATGGTACTCCTTGGGATGCGGTTGGCAAAGCTGGAGGTGGTAACCCGGTGGTGGCTGGAGCCAAGGGTGCCTGGCTCATTGGGATTGGACCATATGGGTTATATCCGGGTGGATATGCGGGGAAACTTCACCGTGGGATATAGGAACCTGGGTGGTGGGAACACTTTGGTGAATGGTGGTTTGAAATGCGGGATATAAGGTCACCACATTAGGGTAAGTTTGGGGAGGAGGAACCCGGTTATAGCCTTGGGGTTGCGCATTTTCAACCTCCTCTTCATCAATGATTTCCATAAAATCCCCATCATTCTCAAACACGATGGCTACCCCTCTCTGTCTTATGTCTTCCACAACCCTATTCTGCATATCTTCCTGATGTTTTCTAATGCTTTCTTCCCTGGCCCTGGCGGCCTCTAGAGATCGTACCAACTCTTCCCTGGTGTGCCCATTAGGATCAACTATGTTGTCACCCCCACTACTACTTCCTGCCGGACTAGTCATTCGGAGAAGTCTGAGTGAAGCTGATGATGAACTGTCAGACTCGGCACTAACCAGACGACGACCCGGAACTCTGACCCACTTCTTACGAGCTGCGGATGAGAGGGAGGTTCATTTCAGACTCGGGTACCAATTTGGGCTAGTGTTTAGGAAGAGGCTTAGGATCATGCAACATGAAGGCTTATTGTCCTCATTTATTACTTTTTGTTTGTTCATGTTTACTTAAAACGCGTTTTACTCCTAACTTGTTGGAAAAGATTTCTCTTCTTTTTCGCAACTAATCTAAATCCTGGATCAGTGGAGGCCATCACTACGCCTATAGACCCCTCGTTTTTCACCTGTATTGCACACTCCAAAGGACTATCGCGGGCAAGGGTCCTATAGGGAACGCAGCTTCCACCGACCAAAAGAAACCAAACCTAGGGTCTAGTGCGTCACAAAGTTCTAATGGACGGGCCATTCTTATCATAGTTAAGCCCCGGTTAAGGTTAAGATTGACTTAACACTCCAACGAAAGTTTGGCATGACCTCATTTAACGAGGGGTCTCGGACCTTAGCCTTGGGCTTAAAGATGATTAGGATGGGTCAAGCATTAGAGCTTAATGACACGGTTTCAACCTATCCTTAATACATGACTTCGGTTAATTATGGTTGGAATTAACGCATAAGTCAAGGACCGGGTCAAAGATGCCCTTGGTCACACTTGCTTTCACAAGGAGTCGTGACTTGGGCGTTAACTTGGCCATAATTAACGTTTTGACACATATTAGAGACTATAGACACCCCATTTTGGACGTTAATTTATGATCACACTACTTCTGTGTCTCGCCTTTGATTTGGGTCGAAACTTGTTAAGTTGGACATGTTTCGTTAAGTTTCTGACTTACTCTATTAGTCAGGGGCCAAAATGAATATTAAAACTACTGCAGAGGGTAAATAGTGAATTCCAGCACTGAGATGCCTCGTACGAGACATTGATGTCTCGTACGAGACATTGATGTCTCGTACGAGACATTGATGTCTCGTACGAGACATTGATGTCTCGTACGAGACATCCCCCTTGACAGTCGGGTTTTTGGTCAGTTTCCTTGTTGATCATAACCCCATTTCTTGGCAAACACTTAAGCAATCCGGGAAAACCTAATGGACGATCCTAGAGTCCAAAAATACCTCTGTGGGAATCAAGTCTTGGATTCCCATCACAACTTACCTTCTTGGCCAAAACCCTAGGTCTAAAACTCCTATAAATATAAAGGTTCTTGAACCGAAAAAAGGCTAGAATCCTCATTCACCCAAAAACCACTCCAAATATGACCAAAGAGGTCCCCATAATCAGTCCCTCTTCCCCACCCATGAAATTCAAGCCTCCACAACACCACTCAAGCCAAGTTTATTGGAGATTCAAGGCCTTTAGTCAAGGCCATCCATAGGATTCTTGAAGAACGCTTAGGTAAAACTCTTTGTTTTTCTACCTTCTCATCTCCTTCTTTGTCTTTGAAGTAGTGTGATTCCATTAAAGGATCATCCTAGAGCCTCTCCAATCCATGGAGATGGTCTCGAAGCACATGATCCAACATCCCAAATAAATAAGCAATTATTTGTTTGTTTGTTTTCTCTTTTACATACATTTTGCATGATTTTGAAACAATGATGATGATTTCTTAGCAAGACCAATCCTAGATTGGGTGAATTGGGTGCTCCTTGACCTTCCCAATTCATAACTTAACCCCCGAATCCAGATATCTTAGTCCGTGTTCCGACAACAACATGGTGGCGACTCTCAAACAATCAAAAAGGGTAAATCGAAGGATGAAAAGGTACCTTGAAGTCAAACAAAACACACAAAAACCCGCGCGCAAACAGTGGCGACTCCGCTGGGGACGATTACAGTAAGTGGGATATACTTGCGTCGAAAGAAATCATCGTTGTTTCAAAATTCTGCATTCTGTACTGAATCTGTTCCCCCAACTAAGATGCCTCGTACGAGGGATCCCTTGTCTCGTACGAGACATCTCAGCTCTGCCCGGCTGATCTGACTCTCGGGTTTGAAAAAGGATTTTCGTTCTGTTCAAACACGTATACAGGGTTTCAGATCTGCTCCCCCCTCTGTTTCTAAGTCTTAGGACCTCCCTAACGATAAAGAAACTCCCCATATATTATAAGGATAGCCTTTGTTTTGCATGAGTACTTGCTAAATGTTTTATTCTCTGCTTTTCTTATGTTTGCCTTATGTGTGAACTACGACAGCCTGAGTTCCTCCACAAGAGGGAAATGTAGGCAGCCACTTGGCCCGGCTATTGCATGTTTTCATTTTTACTTTAAAAAAAAAACTCTCTATTTTATCTTTGACACCTAGATCTTGACTCTCACACGCGTGCACACATGTAGAATAATTGCACTAGATACCCTATAAACTCGGGTCCCAATCGGAGGACGGATGTCGGTCAGGCCCTCGCCGGTCTCTCCAAAGATGGTGTACCCACTCCGTGACACGCTCCTAGACTGTGTTCATGGGGAGCCTTAGCCGTAAGCCTTGCATCAACCTCATGCATACATACTAGCTAATAAGACACTCCTCGATACCGGTCAGTTCGATTCTTAGGGTTGTTTTAATCTTTGCCCAAGATAACGCATCTTTACAATCTATAATCCTCCCTTGTGAATATGATGAATGTCCCTTCGGTAAAATGTTGAACAAAGGATTTTGAAAGAATGGAGAACCTCTCTACGGGAATCCGATCTTGTGTTTTCCTACTTTCACTATTCTGTGCGGGATTGTGGATACCATTTTAGCTTTGTTTCGACCGCACCGTTCAACATGTCCCTTTCGGTTGTCCCTTAAAATTCACAAGGTTTGATTGCATTAATGCGTTGTTTAACAAAGTTCAAAACAACTACGGAATCACTTAGGTTTGGTTAATTGAATGGTGGATTCCGATGAGAATATGGTACCCTTGCCCGAATTGTCCGTTTGGGAGAGTGCAATACAGGTGAAAAACAAGGGGCTCATATTCTAGGGTGACAAAATCCACTCTTCCAGGATGAACTAGAGTAGTAACATCTTTAAAATGGATTAAATTCCATCCGACCAATAGGATCAAAATATGCAAATCTGACTGTCTGGTTAGATGTCTCGTACGAGACATACATTGTCTCGTACTAGACATCTCCCCTTTTATGTGAATCTGCTGTGTTGGTCAACCCTGTTTCATAAAAACCAACTTGTTGGGACCCCAGCCTGGATTTGACACACTTTCTGTACTCTAGATCTGCCCGATCAGCAAGGTAGCTCCACACTCCCAACACAATGTCAAGCGCCAAGTTTACTCAAGAACTCAACGACCTCAAAGCTCGAATAGAAGGGGAAGTGGGTCAACTCTCTGAAGTATACGCTACGGTCCTGTACGCCCACTTCAAGAGGGAGATAGAAGAAGAATTCATGACCTGACTGCGAACACAAAAGGAATTCTTCGGCAGAGAGATCAAATTTCTCCAAAATCAGTTACTAGCCCGAGGAGAGGAGGTCAATGCACTTCGAAAGGGTTTGCTCATGCAAGAGGAATACTATGAAAAGAAGGTCGATACGCTCCAAGCCTATCTATAAGCCCAAAGAGAATGTTACAAGATGGAAGTTGAATCCAAAGCTAAATCAAGGCAAAGGACCTATAGCAAGCTAGAAGGTGTCACCCAAACTCAAGTGTTCGACACCCTTGTAGAAGCCGGAAAAATCACACCGAGAAATCCTACTATTCCCAAAGAATTCCTTCTTAATCATGCCCACCATCTCTTCTGCAGGTTCCATAAGGCTACCGGTCACGACACCAACTCATGTCACCACCTCAAAGACGTGATCCAAGATCTTATAGACTCTAAGCAGCTAGGGGTTCGTAATGTAGTGACAAACCCCCTCCCAACTGCAGGAGGAGGGATCAATGTAATAGAAATAGCTAGTGAGAAAGAGGAGACTACTCGCCTAGTCCCAAATGTGGGCGAGAGCACTCCAAAGTTTAATAATGAAATTTCTTTCTGTTACATGTTGTCTTGGGATCAAATACTAGATAGGAAGAATAATAAAGAAAAGGAAGATGTTTCATAATCAACAAAGATCCAAGAGTAGAAGAGCCATCATCTTCAAAAGAGCCCGAACCCGTTGAGCTTGACGATCCACTTCTTAAACAATTAAAGAAAACTCAAGCCAACATTTCCATATGGGATCTCTTAGGCTCATCTCATAAGCATCGAATGATGATCTCAAAAGCTTTAGCCCAAGTCAAAGTGCCCAAAGAAATAACTCCCGAAGAGTTAACACAAATGGTAGGCCAAATCCAATTTGGCAATGTGATCACATTTACCGACTTATATCTACCACAGTATGGTGGTGTTGGGTTTCGTAGTAACATGCGCAGCGAAAAATAGCATTTAAATTTTTATGAAACCCAAAGCCCATAGATCCATTCATATGATTAAATCAAATACTTGCAATATGAATACTAGAAAAACTAACCCTTGATGACTTTGAATTTGGTCTTTGATCTTGGTGGAGAAATTGAAGGTTTAATCACGAACGAGTAAGAACACGAACTTTGAAGATGATAAGCTTCACCCTCTAGCGGTATCCACACCTTGAACGAATATCAAGAACACTTGATCTTGGTTGCTAGACCAAATTGTGAAACACGTTTTCACAATCAATATGAACTATATGGAATTTTATTTGTGTATTATTTTATTCTTCAATCTAAGATATCTTAGAACAAAGTAAAACTCTCTCAAACTCTTTGGAGACTCGCACAAAATCTTGGTTTTATTCTAGCCCGAATTTGGCTGTTTATATTCAAGTTAGACCTATTCCAAATAGGAAACTTGTGTCAAAACCCGTCCAAAATTCCTTTCCAAATCAAATTAGGAAACCAGTCCCGACATGGTGTGCGGTCGCCCAAAACCACTTGTGCGGCCGCACATCTATCTGGAAGGTTTCTGGTACTAACTGACCCAAACTGTGCGGCTGCCCAACCCGTCTTGTGCGGTCGCACACTTGTCCAGATTCCCATAGTTTTCAAAATTCCAATATAACCCTTATTTAAGATTCGTTCTATTGTGTGTGACCCTCTAGGATTATACTAAGTTGGAAATGGGTTCAAACATGAAATCATAAGATATGATTAGGTTCTAGCAAAACGTCATACCTACCCAAATAGTATAACTAGATACAAGTTCGCATTCCTTTAGAACATGTCACAATCCCTTTGTCCACGATGTCATTGAACACAAGTCATGGTCAACAAGTCAACTTGTTTTGTTCAATACTTTCTCGATTCCGAATATGTTGATAATGCAAATGACATTGATCTAATCAATTCATTTCAGTCCGGCCGGACATTTTCATCAACATCATTCCAACGAGAGGCCTAAGCTTGAAATCTCTCCGAAGAGGGACAAATCCATTTATCTTATTACTCTTCCCTACGTGAATCTGATTATGCCAATCATACCCTTTATAACTACCCGGTTAAAGGTAGCATTTGAATATGTCAAACATAATGTTCATCAAGTGGAAGACTATAATAACTTCATGTATAAGGATTCAAATGACATAACTAATATGAGATATATGTACGACATAGACCATGACATAAATCTCATACAGCGGGTCATGTCCAGTACCTTGTTCCAAACAAGTACCCATAAATCTAACATGATCATCCCATGATCATTTAGCCTTTATACTAGTGCTTAACAAGTACTAGGGATGGAGATTATTATAAGTAAACATGAACAACAATAATAATCAAAACATCTTTTTACTGATATGAAATAAATGATAACAATTACAACGTTTATTAAACGTGCCTAGGGCACCACTATCAACAATCTCCCACTTGCCCTAGGCCCAATTTCCCATGTATCTAATACCCATGGACCTAACATGACCTTCATGTTTAGCTTATGGAAGTCCCTTTGTTAGCGGGTCCGCAACATTGTCATCAGTAGGTACTCTGCATATATTTACGTCTCCCCTATCAGCGATTTCTCGAATGATATGAAAACGCCTAAGTATGTGTTTGGATTTATGATGTGCTCTTGGTTCCTTTTCTTGAGAAATAGCACCATTATTATCGTAATAAAGGTCTATTAGATTAGCAATACTAGGAACCACTTCAAGCTCAGTAATGAACTTCTTAATCCAAACAGCTTCCTTTGCAGCATCTGATGCAGCAATATACTCAGCTTCCGTTGTAGAATCAGCAGTTGTACCCTGCTTGGAACTCTTCCAGCTTATAAACACAAAACCTGATTGCGATCGACTATCATCTTTGTCGGTTTGGAAGCTTGCATCCGTGTAAGCATTTACCACGAGATCATCTTCCATTCCTCCATAGACCAAAAACGAATCTTTAGTTCTTCTCAAGTACTCAAGAATCGCTTTTATAGCCATCCAGTGATTTTCAGCGGGGTCGGATTGGTAACTACTTGTCATGCTTAAGGCATAAGATACATCCGGCCTAGTACAAATCATGGCATACATGATAGACCCAATTTCCGAAGCATATGGAACATCATTCATTTTCTCACGCACATCTTTTGTCTTAGGACATTGAGTCTTGCTTAGAGAAACTCCATCTAACACTTGTAAGGTTCCTCTTTTAGAATTTTCCATACGGAATCTTCTAATGAACTTGTCAATGTATGTACTTTGGCTTAAACCAAGTATCCTCCTTGATCTATCTCTATAGATCTTAATGCCAAGTATATATGCAGCTTCACCCATATCTTTCATTGCGAAACACTTTCCCAACCAAGTCTTTACGGACTGAAGTGTAGGAATGTCGTTTCCAATGAGAAATATGTCATCCACATATAAAATCAGGAATAGCACTATGCTCCCACTAATCTTCTTGTATACACAAGGTTCATCTTCATTCTTGATGAAACCAAACTCTTTGACCGGTTCATCAAAACGGAGATTCCAACTCCTTGAAGCTTGCTTCAATCCATAGATAGATCTCTGCAGTTTGCATACCTTAGAATTCTGTTCAAAACCTTCCGGTTGTGTCATATACACATCCTCTTGTAGTTTTCCATTTAGGAAAGCGGTTTTGACATCCATTTGCCATATTTCATAGTCATGATAGGCGGAAATAGCAAGCAGAATTCTTATAGACTTGATCATTGCTACGGGTGAAAAGGTTTCATCATAGTCAATACCATGAATTTGCCTATAACCTTTCGCTACAAGCCTAGCTTTGTAAGTATGCACCTTCCCATCCATGTCAGTCTTATTCTTGAAGACCCATTTACATCCTATTGTTTTTACACCTTCGGGCGCATCAATCAAGTTCCTGTAGATACCCTGATCTCGCACCCCTAAAATCCCACCTTGAATCGGTCTAAACCCGAAAATTGACCTAAAACCCTCGATTTGGCTGTGCGGGACTGACGTGAGCCTTATCGGTGCATCAAATGGATAAACGGACTTCAAATTCATGATCAGAGCGAAAAAACAAGCAAACATGCAAAAATTTCGTTTTTCGAGGTGCGGGACCGGAAACGGGGCCCGCAACCCCCCGAACTGCTCGCTGTTATCCATTTTGTGCATTAAAAATATATTATTACCTTTCCTTTCTAATTGACATATTTCATATATACCGGCGTGACCACAAAATTATTCCAAGCAACTTTCATGTTGGGCCCGCGGACAACCGGGACACCGGAGCGCGCACGATGGAGCGGAAAGCCGGAGCCGGAAAGATGGTTATCCAAATTGGAAAATATCTCAAAATATCTTATCAACTGGTCAAGAAGAGCAAAAAATATATTATTGTCGTTCCTTGCTCATAAAAATATTTCAGATATACCGGCCTGACCAGAAAAATATTCCGAGCAACTTTCATGTTGGACTCGCGGACAACCGGGACACCGGAGACGCGCACAACGGAGCAGTTGCGGAGTGGAAAGCCGGAACAGAGATAAGGAAGATGACTTTAAGCCTTAGTCAAGAAGGATAGATGATGAATCCACCAATTTACAACCTTTCCCCTCCAAGTTACAACCAATTTACCACCTCCCTCCTCCTATATACACCACTCTCATCCATTTCAAAAAGGAGAGACACAAAAACAAAAAGAAAAAAAAAACCTACCATCCTCCACTCTCATTCTCTCTTAACAAGAACACCACCACCACACCATCACCACACCACCACTCATACACCACCCCTACACCACCCATAAATCACCAAACAAACCACAAAAAACACATCAAAGCCAAAACTTTGATCAAACACAAAGCAAAAAGAAAAGAAAAAGTCTTCCCTTGGTTGACAAAGGGAGCACCCATAATATCAAAAGCTAGGTAAAACTCTATGTAAACCTTGGCTCTTTAGATATGTAAGCAATATTGGGAGTGGTTTGGAACCTAGTCAAATAATGACTAGGTTTCCTTCATCTTCCATGTTTTTTTTAGCTTTGTAAAGATTTGTTTATGTATATAAATGATGATCATGTGATGCTAATACTCAGTTTATTATGTTTATATATGTTCATAATAGTCATAATATTCATATGCTTTAATTTGTGTATGAAAATCTTCATGTTTCTCTCAAAGGGCGTAAATCTGCCCTCTTTGACTTTCCTTCATGATCATGCATGTGAAAATCATTATTTGTTGAGAAATAGCTCTTGGATAATGTTCTTAACATGTTAAATATCAACGTTCTTGAGTTTCATGCCTTGGTTTGAAGATATAGTAGTGTTTTGAGGTCTATAATCATGCCTCATATAATCAGTTTTTACTTTCTGTATAGAGTCTTGATTTTGATGAGCTTGTAAATCCATCATAGATTGGTTTTCTGGTTAAGGTCAAAGAACAAAAGTTGTTCATAACATGTTGAAATATATTATAATAAAGTTTCATGTTCATATTCCATGCCTAGATCATATGTTCATGCATAAATTTGGGTCTCAGTGATTCTGAGTTGTTTATTCACTGTGGTACCTTGCTGTGTTCTTGGGCTTCAAACTTGATTAAAAATAATTTTCTGGACAAAGATCAAAACATGGATTTTGTTATAAACGAACTCAGTATGATTATAATATTTTTTATACATTTTTTGGATCACTGGAAGTTCTCCTTTAAAACATATGTTTCAAACTCAACAATTCAGATTCTGCACTTCCAGTTTCTGACATTGAAATGTCAGAAACCTTTTTAACCACTAAAACTTATCCTATGAACTCCAAATTTTAGGATATTAATGTTTTATTTGTGGTCTTCAACTTTTGTTATTTGGGTTTTGTCAGATTCCCAAGCTAAGATGGTGAAAATTGGTGATAAACATGCTAAGATTTCTGTTTGCCTTTTCTGGGCTGAATTTTGTGATCAACTTTATTGCATGTGTTTGGGGCCTAAACTTGGTCCAAAAAGTCTACAAAAACTCCCTTGTGATCCCTAGTATTCAGGTATTAACCCCCAATTTTTATTTTTGGAATCGGATTGATTTTAGGACAGGTACGACGGCTCGGGGACGGAAAGTGTCACCGAAATCAACAAAAGCACTGTCGAGGATATTTATTATTATTTTTCGTCTCCCCTATTTTTTGTATATGTGTAATTGTGTAATCTCCCCTCCCGTGGATGTATTATTGGTTGATATGATCAAAACCATTCTTGAAAACAAATCGGGGAATCCACTCAAACCGAGTTCCCGGTTGTGAATAAAAATGAAACTTCCTAGAATAGGAAGACCTCCATATATATTTCATCACCATTTTTTGGTAGGGCATAAAATCCAAATCAAAAAGCATAAAATTGAATATAAGTGGCACGCATATAGAGACCATCACGGGCGAGAAGAGTGCCTAACCCCTTTTCTTCTCGTAACTTAGCCCCTGATAGGCTTAATCGCACACCTACAAATTAAACCTGGACTAGGTTCAAAAAATATAGCTAGGGCAAGTCCAGAGTCTATCCACGAAGAACGGTTATTTATTTACGAACATTCACTTGACCAGATTGGGGGTTTGATTTGATTGTAATTAACTCCTAGACGGGAAATTAAACTAAGATGATTAAAACAATGATTTAAAAGCACTTCAGATTGATTACTATCCCCGTCCTCTAATTCAATTTCATCGGTACTTCTTTTTCTCCGTTAATCCTATTCACTTGATCACGAGATATATTGCAATCTCTGTCTCTTCTTACAGTTTAGTTTATAGCAGTGGCACACTCACTATAAACCCTAATTAAAATTAAACCTAGACTGGCACAGAAAAGATTTAAAGATTAGTTGATTCAATTTAAGAGACTAAGATCAAGAATGTTTTCTATGATTATTTCACACAGATAATCACTAAATTTTGCCTACTTCCCGAATTGCTATGGCACATACACAATTCGTGAAGATGCTACGGTGAAAACCCTAATTCTGGCACAGAACTGAGAATTCTAGCATAGATCAATAAAAAGAACTAATGAATTGGCTAAATCCACAAACCCTAGATATAAATCTAAAATAGGAACAAGCAAAATTATGAATAGATTAACAAATAAGAAAAAGAGAATACCTCAATTAAACTAGAATAGGTTCAAGATCAAACAAATAAGAAAAAGAGAATACCTCAATTAAACTAGAATAGGTTCAAGATCACAATCCAAAGTAATGGAGTTTAGTTCTACATTAAAGGATTACAAAAGCTCCAGCGAGAAAAGAAATAACGTAGCCTGTTTTATAAAGTAAAAAAAAAAAGTATGACCTCAAACTAACTCTAATCCCCTTAACTAATCTAATTGATTCCCTAATTAAAATGACTAATGAATCCTAATCCAATCAAAAGAATAAAATAAAATAATAAAAAAAAAAAGAAAACCAATAACTCCTCTGGCAGAGATGCCGAATTCCCCATGTGCGGAAACCAAATTCCAAAACTTTGCAATTCAGTCCCTGGAGTATTCACTATTTCCAGTTCAGTCCTCAAACTTTCAGACATTGCAAAACAGCCCCTCAACTTCCAAAAATTGCAGTTTGAACATATACTTCTTCGCTTCGGTTGACTTTGACTTTGCCTTGACTTTGACTATTCTTGATCTTTGAGACAAGACTTTGAAGCTCACCAAAAATTACACCCGGAAAAATAAATAAATAAATAAAAATGACTATTCTACCCCGGATTACAATAAATCCCAAATGATAAAATAAAGCACCAAATACATCAAATCTAGTCTAAGCACATCAAAATGAATGAAAATACATAGGAAAATAAGGGAAATAACATATACAAAATCCGCCACATCAAATTCCCCCACGCTTAGACCGTTACTCGTCCCTGAGTAACATCCTAACCCCACTCTAAACTCCGGTCTAATCAGCGTAGCATGGGAGAAAATGACCCCTAATCTCCTCTAACCTCCTCAGTCAAAAGTCAACCAACACAAACAACTCGGAGTATAAGAAACTCACTGAGGACACTGATAGTTTAAGCGTGGGCGAAGGTTTCGTACTAAGTTAGATGTGTCGAATGGTTCATTAACTATGGAGTTTGATGGGGATTTAATGGAGTTCAATATTTTTGACTCCAAGAAAGACCCTAAGGATATCCGTGGTTTGTGTTTTATGGATGTAGTAGAGCCAAAGGTAGATGATGTGTCCAAGGTTTGTAGTGGGATTGATGATGTGAAGATTGGTTTGGAGATCCCGGCGGTAAAACATGGACCAAGAAAGGTGAAAAATCTTCCTGAGCACCGAAAACATACATTTGGAGGTGAGGAAGAATTGATGATGGCTAGTGGTCTGATGGAGAAACATGGAGGTTTGAGCACGATGAACAAAAAGACGAAGGGATTTATGCAGACAATTCGAGCTCAAACGGGATGGAGTGTGTACAAGTGAATACAAATAAGGACAGTTTAAACGTGGGAGAATAAGTGGTACCTCATTAGTGCACACTCCATCCCGTTTGAGCTCAAATTGTCTGCATAAATCCCTTCGTCTTTTTGTTCATCGTGCTCAAACCTCCATGTTTCTCCATCGGACCACTAGCCATCATCAATTCTTCCTCACCTCCAAATGTATGTTTTCGGTGCTCAGGAAGATTTTTCACCTTTCTTGGTCCATGTTTTACCTCCGGGATCTCCAAACCAATCTTCACATCATCAATCCCACTACAAACCTTGGACACATCATCTACCTTTGTCTCTACTACATCCATAAAACACAAACCACGGATATCCTTAGGGTCTTTCTTGGAGTAAAAAATATTGAACTCCATTAAATCCCCATCAAACTCCATAGTTAATGAACCATTCGACACATCTAACTTAGTATGAGCCGTAGACATAAATGGCCTCCCCAACAGAATGGGAGCCTTAGGATCCGTATCCATCTCCAAAACATAAAAATCAGCGGGAAAAATGAACTTACCAACCCGGACCTAAACATCCTCAACTTTCCCTTTAGGGTATACATTAGATCTATCTGCTAATTGAATAACAACCCTAGTATCATGTAAGGGTCCCAACTTGAGCTTTTCAAACAATGCATAAGGCATGACATTGATTGAAGCACCCAAGTCAAGCATAGTCATGTGCTCAGAATCATCACCCAAAGACACAGGAATCACAAACATACCCGGATCACTGCACTTCTTGGGCATCTTCTTATGATAGACTGCAGACACATGCTCTTTCATCTTCACCTTTTTCTAACTCCTTGCCTTCTGATCCCTCTTCAATGTACACAACTACTTCAAGAATTTAGCATATCTCGGGATAGTCTGCAAAAGATCCAAAAATGGGATGTTTACCTCAAGCCTCTTGAAAGTGTCATATATAGCCTTGTCAGGCTCCGGTTTGCGATGCTCTCTCAAGGCCTCAGGAAATGGAACATCCGGCTCAAAAACTGGTGGTTTTGGTGTAGCTTTCTTCTCCTCCTCCGGCATCTCCTCTTCAGGCACAACCTTTTCAACCTCAATCACTTGCTCCTCCGGTACAACTTCCGTCCCAATCCCATTACCACTGCGCAAAGTCATGGCACATGCACTCTGCTTAAGGTTCGGTTCTGTTCTAGACTGTACCTTCTCTGCCTCTCTAATCTCTAATCTCCCAACCGCATCAGCTATCTGACCAATCTGTCTCTCTAGATTACAGATACTTGTATCGGTCTTCTGTTGATACTGCTGAAAATTGCTATTCATCATGCTTACCGATTGTGCTAAGGAGTGAATCATATTATCTGTAGACTGTCTAGGAGGGGTACTCTGATACTGCTGCTGCTGCTCGAACGGTGGTCTGTATTGATACTGATTAGTCTGGTACTGCTGACTCTGTGGTGGACCCATCAACAATTGCTTCATCATCCCCTTAAGGTCCTCAACATCTGTCTCAAGCTTACTTGTCACACCACTACTAGAATTCACAGCACTGACCTGTCTGAAACTTGACCTCCTGCCATGCGTCCGAGTACTCTTAGCCAACTCATCAATAATCTCATTAGCCTCCTCAGTCGTCTTGTTCAGAATACTACCTCCACAGCACGCATCCACTAAGCGTTTATCCTGAACCGTCAATCCCCCATAGAAGTATACTATCAGTTGTTCATCATCAAATCCATGATACGGGCAACTCCTGCACAACTTATGGAACCTGTTATAATACTCGTATAGAGTCTCATCCACCTTCTGCTCCATGTTGCTAATGTCCCGCTTCATCACATTGATTTGATCGGGAGGAAAGAACTCATCAAGAAACACCTCCTTCATTTGCTGCCATCTGTAAGGATCCCGTCCTCGGGGGGGGGGGGGGCGAAACGAGAAAGGTTCGCTCGAGGACAAAATGCCAAACACGGGAACCGGTCAAATTTAACGGAGTCGCCACATTTTGTTAATTTTAAACCCAACAAAATGACAAAGGTTTGAGTTCAAAGGTTCGGAGGTCAGGTTACAACTTGGGAGGAGTTTTTACGTCCTCTCAATTTGCCTCGGACAAAGCTGAGTCTCCCTAAGTTAGTTAAAATGTGCATATGTGTGTGTGTGTATTTAACGGAAAGATTCTGTCATTGATTTTATTTGAGAAGACTTGACTGAAAAGGGGGCCTTGAGTGATAAGATAAAGGTCAGAGGGCAAAACAAGCAATTTTGCCCTCCTACCTAAAGTAGCCGTACGGATGGAGGAGGCGATCCTGGGGTTTTACAGTTTGCTCATGAACAGTCCAGTTCAGAACAGAAACAGGGTATTCTGTCTGAAGCTGGACAAACTGTTTGTGATCCCAGTTTGCAAGAAATCATTTTACAAGTTTTATAACATCATTCCTATGCTAAATGATCATCACTTGATTCCCCAAAACAAGTATTTGGGTGTGATCATGAGCAATCATAGGAGAAAATCAAGAAAGTTGATGAATGTCCCCTTTGGACCAAAGTTGGTCATTTGGTGAATAAAGATTGGAACTTTATCACCAAGATGACATTTTATGACTTAAAATCCTTCCAATAGTCAAAATAACACATAAAGATTGAATCTTTATGACCCAAAAGTGGGATTTTGAGGCTAAACCAAAGAGGAAAGTGATGAACACTAAGGTTTCATCATCCCCATGATTATCATGGCCAAACAAGCATACCATTTACATGAATAAGGAATATAAATGACAATCAACAAGTCTATCAGTGTCTAGGTTTAGAACCTCTTCCATACAAGGTATGGAGGGCATCTTGGAGCTTCTCATAGCTTGGACAAGATAGTAATGTACTAGATAGATATATATAGTGCTTGATAATGGACAAGTCTTGCAAGAAACAAAAGGTGCTTGAAATGGACAAGTCTTTGCATGAATGAATAGTAAATACATGTATAACCAAGATATGGGAAAGAAAATAGGAGTAAGATGAAGAGAGAGGAGGGGGGAGGTGGCTTTACCTATGATGGTTAAGGCCAATCTTCCTTTCTTCTCTCCTTTTTTGTATGTGATCACTCTCACTCTTTCTCTGTGGCAATTCCAGCAGAGTGACCTCTCTAATGTGTATTTCTCCCCTCTGAAATGATCAGCAAGGGGTTTTATTTATAGGGACTGAGGGCGCCCAAACCAGCCGTACGGCTAGGCCCCTCTAGTTCCCAAATCATCCGTACGGCTCAGCCTGGCGAGCTTCTGGATTTTTCTGATTTTATACCAGAGTAGTCCTGGAATTTATAGTTTATCCTAGGGAGGTCCTGGCCTATCAGCTTATCCCTGAAATGATGCTAAGGCTACCTCTAAGATAGGTCGGTTTTAGATTGGGGTACTTACAGAGCCCCTCGGCAACGTTGCTTCGAAGGAGCGGGGTTGTCGATAAAAATAAGCATCCCAATCTGACGGGACGACAGCTTTAACCGATTTTGGGTGGTCCTAGTGGTGTAGGATTCCTACGTATCCCGTTCGCGGGGAATCAAGCCTAACGTAGTTAGGGGTGAGAGATTTAAGGCTACTCAAACCTATAGACGACCGTCGAGGTCGGGTGGGAAACTCAGGCATGACACTCATTCGGTCAGAGGCGAAGGTTCGGGCATGACACTCATTCGGTCAGAGGCGAAGGCATTTGGTCATGCCACCAAGGGGTCAGAGGCTAAGGCATTTGGTCATGACACCAAGGGGTCAGAGGCTAAGGCATTTGGTCATGACACCAAGGGGTCAAAGGCTAAGGCATTTGGGCATGACACCAAGGGGTCAGAGGCTAAGGCATTTGGGCATGACACCAAGGGGTCAGAGACTAAGGCATTTGGGCATGACACCAATGGGTCAGAGGCTAAGGCATTTGGGCATGACACCAAGGGGTCAGAGGCAAAGGCATTTGGGCATGACACCAAGGGGTCATAGGCTAAGGCATTTGGGCATGACACCAAGGGGTCAGAGGCTAAGGCATTTGGGCATGACACCAAGGGGTCAGAGGCTAAGGCATTTGGGCATGACACCAAGGGGTCAGAGGCTAAGGCATTTGAGCATGACACCAAGGGGTCAGAGGCTAAGGCATGGTCAACTTGGCTCTATAGGAGAGGGTTGA
Organism: Campanula takesimana; assembly: GCA_026119855.1. Lineage (NCBI taxonomy): Eukaryota > Viridiplantae > Streptophyta > Magnoliopsida > Asterales > Campanulaceae > Campanula > Campanula takesimana. Next base: position 1,011,286 of record JAOWBW010000742.1, read on the forward strand.
CTTGCTGGGGATATGGTTAACTTGACTCACACGGGACATATTTTTACTGGGCTTACGTTGGGGACGGCCTACGGTGACTATTCCAAGTTATAGTTAATGGGCTTACGTCGGGGACGGCCAAATTTGGACATTTAACTGGGCTTACGTCAGGGACGGCCAAATTTGGACATTTAACTGGGCTTACGTCAGGGACGGCCAATTTTTTCACACAAACAACTTAACTGGGCTTACGTCAAGGACGGTCAATTTTGGACATTTAACTGGGCTTACGTCAGGGACGGCCAAATTTGGACATTTAACTGGGCTTACGTCAGGGACGGCCAATTTTGGACATTTAACTGGGCTTATGTCAGGGACGGCCAATTTTTTCACACAAACAACTTAACTGGGCTTACGTCAAGGACGGCCAATTTTGGACATTTAACTGGGCTTACGTCAGGGACGGCCAATTTTTTCACACAAACAACTTAACTGGGCTTACGTCAAGGACGTCCAATTTTGGACATTTAACTGGGCTTACGTCAGGGACGGCCAATTTTTTCACACAAACAACTTAACTGGGCTTACGTCAAGGACGGCCAATTTTGGACATTTAACTGGGCTTACGTCAGGGACGGCCAATTTTTTCACACAAACAACTTAACTGGGCTTACGTCAAGGACGGCCAATTTTGGACATTTAACTGGGCTTACGTCAGGGACGGCCAATTTTTTCACACAAACAACTTAACTGGGCTTACATCAAGGACGGCCAATTTTGGACATTTAACTGGGCTTACGTCAGGGACGGCCATAATTTATTTCACAAAGCTGGGCTTACGTCGTTAAGACTGCCTGATGTTTGATTTCACAAAGCTGGGCTTACGTCGCTGGGACTGCCGGATGTTTGTCTCAGAGGGTCGCTCGGGGGACCTAAATTTTATCTCAAAAGGGTCGCTCGGGGTGTTGGGTGTCCAAGTAATATGCGCAGCGGAATTTAGCATTTAAAATTTTGAAACCCAAAGCCATGGATCCGTTCATATGACTAAATCAAATACAACATAAGAATAAAGGAATAAACTAACCCTTGATGGCTATCAAATTCTCTTGGTCTTTGGTGGAGGTTTGAAGACTTGATCATGATCACAAAGCTTGAACACAAACTTTGGAGATGATGATTTTCACCCTCTAGCGGTATCCACACTTCGAACGAATATCAAAGGAGCTTCTTTGATCTTGGTTGCTAGACCAAATTGTGAAACACTTTTCCACAATCAAAAGAACTATATGGAATTTATTTTGTGTATTATTTTGTTCTTCAAGCAAGAATGTCTTAGAACAAAATAAACCCTCTCTCAAACTCTTTGAGACTCACAAAATCATTAGCATTGAGTGCTGGCCGAATTTGGTCTTTTATACACAAGTATGACCTATTCCAAATAGGAAACTTGTGTCAAAATCCGTCCAAAATTCGTTTCCTAATCAAATTAGGAATCTGCCACCCGATAGTACTGTGCGGCCGCCCAAAAGCCTCTGTGCGGTCGCACAGCTATCTGAAACAAAACTGGTACAAAACTGGGCTAATTGTGCGGCCGCCCAGTCCATTATGTGCGGTCGCCCACTTCCCCAGAAAGTCCAGAATTTCCAAAATTCCAATGTAGTCCTTTTAAAGATTCGTTCTATTGTGTGTGACCCTCTAGGATTATACTAAGTTGGCAATGGGTTCAAACATGAAACCATAAGATATGATTAGGTTCTAGCAAACCGTCATACCTACCCAATTAGTATAACTAGATACAAGTTCGCATTCCTTTAGAATATGTCATAATCCTTTTGTCCACGATATCATTGAACACAAGTCATGGTCAAATAGTCAACTTGTTTTGTTCAATACTTTCTCGATTCCGAATATGTTCATAATCCAAATGACATTGATCCAATCAATTCATTTGAGTCCGGCCGAACATTTCATCAACATCATTCCTACGAGAGGCCCAAGCTTGACATCTCTCCGAGGAGGGACAAATCCATTTAGCTTATTATTCTTCCCTACGTGAATCCGATTATTCTAATCATACCGTTTATAACTACTCGGTTAAAAGTAGCGTTTGAATATGTCAAACACAATGTTCATCAAGTGGAAGACTATAATAACTTCATGTCTAAGGATTTAAATGACATAACTAATATGAGATATATGTATGACATAGACCATGACATAAATCTCATAGAGCGGGTCATGTCCAGTACCTTGTTCCAAACAAGTACCCATAAATCTAACATGATCATCCCATGATCATTTAGCCTTTATACTAGTGCTTAACAAGTACTAGGGACGGAGATTATTATAAGTAAACATGAACAACAATAATAATCAAAACATCTCTTTATTGATATGAAATAAATGATAACAATTACAACGTTTATTAAACGTGCCTAGGGCACCACTACCAACAATCTCCCACTTGACCTAGGCCCAATCTCCCATGTATCTAATACCCATGGACCTAACATGACCATCATGTTTAGCTTGTGGAAGTCCCTTTTTTAGCGGGTCCGCAACATTGTCATCAGTAGGTACTCTGCATATATTTATGTCTCCCCTATCAACGATTTCTCGAATGATATGAAAACGCCTAAGTATGTGTTTGGATTTTTGATGTGCTCTTGGTTCCTTTGCTTGAGCAATAGCACTATTATTATCGCAATAAAGGTCTATTGGATTAGCAATACTAAGAACCACTTCAAGTTCAGTTATGAACTTCTTAATCCAAACAGCTTCCTTTGCAGCATCCGATGCAGCAATATACTCAGCTTCTGTTGTAGAATCAGCGGTTGTACTTTGCTTGGAACTCTTCCAGCTTACAGCTCCACCATTTAACATAAACACAAAACCTGATTGCGATCGGCTATCATCTTTGTCAGTTTGGAAGCTTGCATCCGTGTAAGCATTTACAACGAGATCATCTTCCATTCCTCCATAGACCAAAAACGAGTCTTTAGTTCTTCTCAAGTACTTAAGAATCGCTTTTTCAGCTATCCAATGATTTTTGCCAGGGTCGGATTGGTATCTACTTGTCATGCTCAAAGCATAAGATACATCCGGCCTAGTACAAATCATGGCATACATGATGGACCCAATTGCCGAAGCATATGGAACATCATTCATTTTCTCACGCTCATATTTTGTCTTAGGACATTGAGTCTTGCTTAGAGAAACTCCATGTAACACGGGCAAGTTCCTCTCTTAGAATTTTCCATACGGAATCTTCTAATGACCTTGTCAATGTATGTACTTTGGCTTAAACCAAGTAGCCTCATTGATCTATCTCTATAGATCTTAATGCCAAGTATATATGCGGCTTCACCCATATCTTTCATTGCGAAGCACTTTCCTAACCAAGTCTTCACAGACTGAAGTGTAGGAATGTCGTTTCCAATGAGCAATATGTCATCCACGTATAAAATAAGGAATAGCACTATGCTCCCACTAATCTTCTTGTATACACAAAGCTCATCTTCGTTCTTGATGAAACCAAACTCTTTGACCGATTCATCAAAACGGAGATTCCAACTCCTTGAAGCTTGCTTCAATCCATAGATGGATCTTTGCAATTTGCATACCTTAGAATCTTGTTCAAAACCTTCTGGTTGTGTCATATACATATCCTCTTGGAGTTTTCCATTCAGGAAAGCGGTTTTGACGTCCATCTGCCATATTTCATAGTCATGATATGCGGCAATGGCAAGCAAAATTCTTATAGACTTGATCATTGCTACGGGTGAAAAGGTCTCATCATAGTCAATACCATGAACTTGCCTATAACCCTTCGCTACAAGCCTAGCTTTGTAAGTATGCACCTTCCCATCCATGTCAGTCTTCTTCTTGAAGACCCATTTGCATCCTATGGTTTTTACACCTTCGGGCCCATCAATCAAATTCCAAACTTGATTGTCTTGCATGGATTGCAATTCGGATTCCATGGCTCCAAGCCACTTGTCTGAATCAGGAGAAGACATCGCCTCTTGGTAGGTTGACGGTTCATCATTCTCAATGATTTCTACCTCATTACTATCCGTTACGAGAAATCCATATCTCTCGGGCTCGGATCGTAACCTACTAGATCTGCGAGATGCTTGTGTATTTAGAACAGGTTCCACAACTCCTTGTGGTTCTTGTTCTTGTTCCACTATTGGTTCAATGTTATTTTCTGGGTCTCGAATTTCTTCAAGATTTATTTTACTCCCACTGATTTCTTTGGAGAGAAACTCTTTCTCTAGAAAGACACCAGTTCGGGCAACAAACACTTTGTTGTCCTCTCGGTTGTAAAAGTAATATCCTTTAGTTTCCTTAGGATATCACACGAAAATACATTTATTAGATTTGTGTGCTAGTTTGTCAGAGATAAGTCTCTTGACATAAACTTCGCAACCCCAAATCCTCATGAAAGATAAACTAGGTTTCTTTCCACTCCACATCTCATATGGAGTCTTTGGAACCGATTTAGTTGGAACTTGATTTAGTGTGAAAGCAGCGGTTTCTAGGGCGTAACCCCAAAAGGATATTGGAAGATCAACTTGACTCATCATTGATCGAACCATGTCTAACAAAGTCCGATTTCTCCTCTCAGACACACCATTCCATTGTGGTGTTCCGGGCGGAGTCAATTGTGAAACTATTCCACAATTCTTTAGATGATCATCAAATTCTTGGCTCAAGTATTCACCACCTCGATCTGATCGAAGTGCCTTTATACTTTTGCCAAGTTGTTTTTCTACTTCATTTTGAAATATTCTAAATATCTCAAATGCTTCACTTTGATGTTTCATTAGGTAAACACACCCAAATCTACTATAATCATCAGTGAAGGTTATGAAGTATTGAAATCCTCCCCTAGCATTGCTACTTAATGGTCCGCATACATCGGAATGTATCAACCCCAATAAGTCGCTTGCCCTTTCAACCAACTTGGTAAAAGGTGTCTTAGTCATTTTTCCAAGAAGACATGACTCACAAGTATCATATGACTCTAAGTCACATGAACCCAAAAGTCCGTCCCCATGGAGTTTTGAGATACGCTTCTCATTAATATGACCAAGACGGCAATGCCACAAATAAGTATGATTTACATCATTAGGTTTAGATTTCTTATTTACATGATAGACATTATTTTCATTCTTGACATCCAAGATATAAAGGCCATTAAATGAATTAGCAATACCATAAATCACATCATTTAAATAAATAGAAAATTTCTTATTCTCAATAAGAAACTTAAAACCTTCATTATCCAAACAAGAAATTGAAATAATATTTCTGCTTAAATCCGGAACATAGTAACAATTGTTCAAAACAAGAATTAATCCGGAAGGTAAAGTGACTTCATAAGTCCCTACGGCTAATGCAGCAACTCTTGCTCCATTCCCCACACGTAGATCTACTTCACCTTCTTTAAGCAGTCTCCTATTCTTTAGTCCCTGCACATTTAGACAAATGTGAGAGCCACATCCGGTATCCAATACCTAAGAATCAGTGGTAGAAAGGAGAATATCTATCATATAGATACCTGAAGTCGACGCAGCCTTGCTGCTCTTCTTCTTCTTTTGCTCTTCCAAGAAAGCCTTGCAATTACGTTTCCAATGACCAATTTCTTGACAATGGAAACAGATTGCATCCTTTTGTGAATCAGGTTTTGCCTCAGAAGCCTTGGCAACCTTTGCCTTGCTTATCTTGGGTTTGACAACTTTTGCCTTACCCTTTCCTTTGGCATTAGCCTTCTTCCCATCATGAACCAAAAGCACGGGAGAACCTTTCTCCACAATTTTCATCTCTGCAGTTTTAAGCATCCCATGCAACTCAGAGAGATTCTTATCCATTCCATGCATGTTATAATTCATCACAAACTGATTATAACTTTTAGGCAATGAATTAAGAATGAGATCCGTGGCTAACTCCAATGGGATTGGATAGCCAAGTTTCTCAAGGTGCTCTACATAACCTTTCATTTTAAGAAAGTGAGGACTCACTTGTTGCCCTTCGTTCATTTTACTAGTAGTGAATGCAACAATGGTCTTGTACCTCTCTTGCCTAGCTTACTCTTGAAACATGGTTCTCAACTCCACGCCTATCTCATAGGCTTCCAAATGTTCCAAACTTTGTTGGAGTTTTGAACACATAGCAGCAAGCATGAGACAACTTACATCTCTAGAATCATTACGATGTTTCTTGTAATTGTCTCTTTCTACCCTAGGGGCAGTAGGCGGTGGTTCAGCGAGGAGAGGCCCATCGAGAATGTACAACTTATCTTCTTGCCTAAGAACGATTCTTATGCTACGGATCCAATCCATAAAGTTAGTACCATTCTCTTCGAGCTTATCCTTCTCAAGGATCGATCGCAACGACATTGATTGAGTGTTATTAGTCATTATCTACAAATATGCAAAAATTTCCAAAATTCAATAAGTACCGATTTTTCATTAAAGAAATAAACAATGTATTTTTCTAAAAAATACTCCCACTAAATTACATAACCTTCTTATACATCCAATGTATAATATAATTTAAATGGGTTAAGATCCAACTTTAATTTAATTTCAAGTCCGCTAAGGCGGATTACACAAAATCAAATTAATTAGGTAGACAACTCTTGTCAATCATATCTCATATGACTCTTAGTTCCTTTTATGAGATTCTTTAAGAAATCCAATTTCAAAAAGCATGTTAAACCTCATCTTTGCCTAGGCCCAAAACTGTTTTGACGCCCAATTAAGTCTAACCATTTTAAACGCATAGTTAATGTGTCCGCTAGGGCGTGCCCACATTATCTATCTTGCTCATACATAAATAAATTTAATGCATCTCGCTAGGGCGAATCTACATTAGAGTCACTTATGTACTAACAAGTGTTTTAATCATGGCATGGCAATAAAAAACTTAAAATTTTCTTTGAAGGTTCATCACATGTAGCATATAACACATTTATGAGCACATAATATAAACATGTTACGCATCAAGTTTAGACACTAAATTAATCTCCATTAATTTAAGCATGGTATTTATGTGTCATTAGTTTCTCTATAATTATGAGGATGAGACTGTTTCAACTTTGGTCATTATCTCCAAATCAAGACAACAAGAAGTGCGGTCGAACTAAGCCATTAGGCAACCACAATCCCGCACTAATTCAAGAAACCAAGAAAGTAGTCCATGTGGCCAAAACTAAGCAATAGATGGTCTCGATGAACGTAGGCCAATTGCATTCACAATTCCACATGGATCTCCAATCATTGAATCAAGAACTTTGTTTCTCAATTTTAGCAATTATGAACTCTTCATAATTCTAACTTCGTTTTATCTTTGAAACTTTGATTGCGATCAAGTTTGGGAAACACAATCTCGATGAACGCAGATTGGCCATCCAAACCTTGAACCAATCTAGGAATCACAAGACTAAAACAAATAGGAAAATCAAACCCCAAAATCCATACACAAACCAACTACCCAAAACCCATTCCAGATCAGCAAGTCTGGACTGGTTCTGTTACTGGTTTTGTTGAATCTTTCGAAAAATTCCAGATTCTGGTTTTCAACCAAAATCAGACATTCTGATCCCCTTGTGCGGCCGCCCAAAAACCCCTGTGCGGTCGCCCAAAACTGTGCGGCCGCCCAAGGCGTTTTGTGCGGTCGCCCGGTGCCATCAGAATGTGCAGAATTTTTAAAGTTCGAAAATTTTGTCTCAGAATTGTTTTTCCCCGATTATTAAAACTTTGATCAAATCAAAAATTAATAATCAACAATTCTGAATCCACCATAATTTATTTATTGCGATTGAATCGTGCGATTAAAGTTGCAAAACAATAAACCACATAAAATCACATAACATATAAACATCACACATTCCAATATTCACATCATGCAAGGCACATAAACAATTTATATACACATAACATGATCCAAGTATTGAATTAATCAACATGAACGGGGCTCTGATACCACTGTTGGGTTTCCAAGTAACATGCGCAGCGGAATTTAGCATTTAAAATTTTGAAACCCAAAGCCATGGATCCGTTCATATGACTAAATCAAATAGAACATAAGAATAAAGGAATAAACTAACCCTTGATGGCTATCAAATTCTCTTGGTCTTTGGTGGAGGTTTGAAGACTTGATCACGATCACAAAGCTTGAACACGAACTTTGGAGATGATGATTTTCACCCTCTAGCGGTATCCACACTTCGAACGAATATCAAAGGAGCTTCTTTGATCTTGGTTGCTAGACCAAATTGTGAAACACTTTTCCACAATCAAAAGAACTATATGGAATTTATTTTGTGTATTATTTTGTTCTTCAACCAAGAATGTCTTAGAACAAAATAAACCCTCTCTCAAACTCTTTGAGACTCACAAAATCATTAGCATTGAGTGCTGGCCGAATTTGGTCTTTTATACACAAGTATGACCTATTCCAAATAGGAAACTTGTGTCAAAATCCGTCCAAAATTCGTTTCCTAATCAAATTAGGAATCTGCCACCCGATAGTACTGTGCGGCCGCCCAAAAGCCTCTGTGCGGTCGCACAACTATCTGAAACAAAACTGGTACAAAAATGGGCTAATTGTGCGGCCGCCCAGTCCATTATGTGCGGTCGCCCACTTCCCCAGAATGTCCAGAATTTCCAAAATTCCAATGTAGTCCTTTTAAAGATTCGTTCTATTGTGTGTGACCCTCTAGGATTATACTAAGTTGGCAATGGGTTCAAACATGAAACCATAAGATATGATTAGGTTCTAGCAAACCGTCATACCTACCCAATTAGTATAACTAGATACAAGTTCGCATTCCTTTAGAATATGTCATAATCCTTTTGTCCACGATATCATTGAACACAAGTCATGGTCAAAGAGTCAACTTGTTTTGTTCAATACTTTCTCGATTCCGAATATGTTCATAATCCAAATGACATTGATCCAATCAATTCATTTGAGTCCGGCCGAACATTTCATCAACATCATTCCTACGAGAGGCCCAAGCTTGACATCTCTCCGAGGAGGGACAAATCCATTTAGCTTATTATTCTTCCCTACCTGAATCCGATTATGCCAATCATACCCTTTATAACTACTCGGTTAAAAGTAGCGTTTGAATATGTCAAACACAATGTTCATCAAGTGGAAGACTATAATAACTTCATGTCTTAGGATTCAAATGACATAAATAATATGAGATATATGTATGACATAGACCATGACATAAATCTCATAGAGCGGGTCATGCCCAGTACCTTGTTCCAAACAAGTACCCATAAATCTAACATGATCATCCCATGATCATTTAGCCTTTATACTAGTGCTTAACAAGTACTAGGGATGGAGATTATTATAAGTAAACATGAACAACAATAATAATCAAAACATCTCTTTATTGATATGAAATAAATGATAACAATTACAACGTTTATTAAACGTGCCTAGGGCACCACTACCAACACGGGGGACCTATACTCTTCTCAAAATGGTCGCTCGGGGGACCTAAACTTTTCTCAAGATGGTCGCTCGGGGGACCTAAACTTTTCTCAAGATGGTCACTCGGGGGACCTAAACTTTTCTCAAAATGGGTCACTCGGGGGACCTAAATGTTCTCAGAATGGTCACTCGGAGGACCTAGACTTGTCTCAAAATGGTCACTCGGGGGACCTAGACTTTTCTCAAAATGGTCACTCGGGGGACCTAAAGTTTTCTCAAAATGGTCACTCGGGGGACCTAAAATTTTCTCAAAATGGGTCACTCGGGGGACCTAAACTTTTCTCAAAATGGGTCACTCGGGGACCTAAACTTTATCTTGAAAGGGGTCGCTCGGGGGACCTAAACTTTTCTCAAAATGGGTCACTCGGGGGACCTGAACTTTTCTCAAAATGGGTCACTCGAGGGACCTAAACTTTATCTTGAAAGGGGTCGCTCGGGGACCTAAGCCTTTTCGACAAGGGTCACTTGGAGGACCTAAATGTTCTCAGAAGGGGCTTGACTCTTACTTGGTTAACCGGGTCAACATGGGCTTAGGTCTAGGACGGCCATAATTTATTTCACAAAGCTGGGCTTACGTCGCTAGGACTGCCGGGAGAACAACGGATTTGACTCTCACTTGGTCAACTTGGTTCTATGGGAGAGGGTTGACTACAAGAATGGTCTTACGTCATCTTTAACTGGCGAAGCAAAAGCTCACAAAACTCACCCTCAAATGCCCAATGCAATTTGGAAGGGGACGGAAAAACATTATTTTATAAACACACCCTCAAATGCCCAATGCAATTTGGAAGGGGACGGCAAACACATTTTTTTTTCTTTTAAAATACACCCTCAACCGCCCAATGCGAATTGAAAGGGGACAAGCAAACACATTTTTTTTTTTTTCAAATATTCATTCCTTAAAGCAAATCTTTTAACGAAGCATGTCAGTCAAATTTTTGATTTTAATTTAACCACGAGGTTTATTATGCATAAAGTCCTTGGGAGTTTCATCCATTCTTTAGGAGTGGTCGGGAGTAGAGGACCCTCTTATCGTCGATGTCGGGGTAGCCCCATGCCTTTGATGTCGGGGTAGCCCCATTTCCTTGTCTCAATTGGTGGCGGCGTAGCCCCATGTCCTTGCGGAGGTATCCCCATGTCCGTGCCATCGTTGATGTGGGGATAGCCCCATGTCCTCGCGGGGGTAGCCCCAATGTCATCTCTTGGCCTTTGGCGTTGGCGTAGACCCAACATGACCTTTGAAGTGAGGCTAGGAACCCATCCCTTTTTCATGACGCACCCTTTCTTTTGCCTAGGCCGCCCTTGCGGGTTTTCAACCTAGCGGGGTACTTTTTTGCGTCTTTTATGGCACACCCTGTCTTTTGCCTAGGTCTCCCTTACGGGTTTTCAACCTAGAGGGCCACTTTTTTTTTGTTGCCTTTGTTTTCCACCTTTTTTATGAGTGATCCAGCCGACTCGATAGAATGGGGACTTAAGGTATCTTTTGGAGGAAACATGCAAGGGCAGTTTATTCGGGAGAGAGTCCCTTTATGTTGGTGAGCTCTTTGAGCAATTTATCATGAAATGGAAGGAAGCCCTTGCTTGACAGAATACAAGTGTTTAGCTCTTTCCTAAGATGTAGAGAAGAAGACTTGTCGAGACAATTGAAATTTGTCTTGGTTAAAATTATCAAAATGATTGCTTGGATGGACCATGTTCATCATTAAGTCAAGTTTATAACAAGCAATTAGCCTTAACATGTATAAATGTTGTGATCAATTAAGATTAAGATTCGATCAATGGCAAGATCGGGAAGAGAAGGTGTTTATGGGGAATTGGCCCAAAGAAGGTGTGTCTTGGGAAATCGGTCATTGATGGGACCGTGGGGGGAGAGGCTTGGCTACTTTGGGAAAGCCACGGTTTGACCGTTCTCTCTCATGCTGTGACCGGACCCGAAGGTTGCCTACGTTCCCCTCAATGTGAGGAGCTCAGGTCGCCGTAGTTCGGCCATGGGCCGTTTTGTTGAAGTTGGCTTTCCTTTGGCGTCGTCTCGGAGGACATTGTTGCTCTTTTGACGCAGATCACTTTGCTTCGTGGTGGACTTCTTGGGACGGACCGCTTAGGATGAACCCTCTTTGGTGTGAACTCCCTTTGAACGGGTCCTTTTGGGATGAGTCCTTTCTTGGTCGTCTTTTGGTATAGACTTCCTTTCTCGCGAACCCTTGGGGGTAAACCTTTTGGATGAGCTTTTGAGGCAAACTTCCTCTTTGCATATGCTCACTTCTTTTTCCACATATTCATTTTTTATTTTTTTTTTTGGAGGGGGGGGGGGAATATTAGCCCTAACTCGCCATCTTGGACATTGACTCATTTGTAGCCCCTTTGTCACTTTCGGCTTTGTCTTTGAAGACTCGGGAAGTCATTTGCTTGGTTGCGCACACGCGATCATGGTTGAACCTTGGTGGTTGAGCAACAACGTCCTTTCCTCTTCATCGTCTTGGGATGCCTTTGACGTGCATCAAGAATTTTGTCTTGGAAAGGTGTATCGGGTTGTGTATCGGGTTGGTGTATGAGGGAAGGCTTGCCATTAATGGTTTCTTCATTCCAATTGATCACAACATTCATTCACATCAAGATTAATTGTTTGCATTTATCATTTTTCATTTGTGTTTGGTCCATTCGTCTCTAATGAGTCGTCATTGACTAGTATGCTTAGAAGTCAATTCATCATTTTAGGGACGTAGCAATCAATTGATAATAACAAGCAAGGCAATTTCAAGAATAAATGTATATTGCAAATAATGTCTCAAGTCTAGAAAGAAAAGAATGAAAATGACTCTTTTATATAGATAACTTTGTACAAACATGTCTGAGTACGGACCTTTGCAAAAATAAAAAGATCATTTTAGGGACGTAGCAATCAATTGATAATAACAAGCAAGGCAATTTCAAGAATAAATGTATATTGCAAATAATGTCTCAAGTCTAGAAAGAAAAGAATGAAAATGACTCTTTTATATAGATAACTTTGTACAAACATGTCCGAGTACGGACCTTTGCAAAAATAAAAAGACACAGTCCAAGAAGGACTTTTGATGAAAGTCTAGATCCTACGAGGCTGGAAGACTTTTTTTTTTTTTTTTTTTTTTTGGGGGGACGGGCTCCTATGAGGTGCGGTGGTCCATTTCCTTCTTTGACTGTTGGAGGGGTTGTCGGAGGCATATTCCATGTCTTCCACGGGGAACTCGGGTTCTGTGTCATCGGGAAAGATGTCGCGAGGTCTCCACTTGGCTCGGCGTTGTGATTGCCGGATCTGTCTTTGGCCATTTCTCTTCGATGACCTCCTTTCGAGGTGCATATTCTCGTGCATGTCATTCAGCGAGGTTACGGATCTCCATTTGATGTAGCCTCCTTTGGGCTTTCGGAGCTTTGGCCCTCTCTCGTGGACGATGATCCAGTTTTTATTGACCTCCTTGTTCACGTGGGCGCCAATTCGGATGTGGGCTCCTTGTTCGATGTTTCAGGCGGGCAAAACCGCAAAGGACTTTAGCATTTTAAACCTCAAGGTGAAATTATAACCATGGTTCAGGAGAGACGCTTCATTAGCGGATTAGCCTTTTAGGAAAACTTGATCTTTTATTTTAAGAAAATTGGATCTCCATTTTCTTCTTGGAAAAACACACTTTTGTTTTGGGTGGAAGAATCACACACACATATATTTTATTTTTTTAAGGATTGACCGGGCCGAAGCTGCCTACGTCCCCCTTACCACGAGGGAGGGGATCCCACGTGATGAGAGGCTCAGGTCACCGTAGTTTGAACGGATTTAGAATTCTAAAACAAACATGACTGACTTGTCGGAGGATAACGGGGATCCATCCATCCAATGACTAAAACCGACCTCCTAGGAAACTATGCCTAGGGACTTCACGGGAACTCTGGGATCCATCCGAAGATCTACGGGTGTCTCGGAGGTCTTCCAAAGGCTTCACAAGGGGACCTAGGAGACAACGGCCTAGCGTTTCAGCAACGGGGACCTAGGAGACAATGGCCTAGGGTTTTGACGGAAATCTCAACAATGGGGACCTAGGAGGCAACGGCCTAGGGTTTCAGCAATGGGGACCTAGGAGACAACGGCCTAGGGTTTTGACGGAAATCTTAACAATGGGGACTTAGGAGGCAACGGCCTAGGATTCAGCAACGGGGACCTAGGAGACAACGACCTAGGGTTTTGACGGAAATCTCAACAATGGGGATCTAAGAGGCAAGGCCTAGGGTTTCAACAACGGGGACCTAGGAGACAACGGCCTAGGGTTTTAACGTAAATCTCAACAATGGGGACCTAGGAGGTAACGGCCTAGGGTTTCAACAACAGGGACCTAGGAGACAACGGCCTAGGGTTTTAACGGAATCGCAACAATGGGGACCTAGGAGGCAACGGCCTAGGGTTTCAACAACGGGGACCTAGGAGACAATGGCCTAGGGTTTTGACGGAAATCTCAACAATGGAGACCTAGGAGGCAACGGCCTAGGGTTTCAACAACGGGGACCTAGGAGACAACGGCCTAGGGTTTTAACGGAATCTCAACAATGGGGACCTAGGAGGCAAAGGCCTAGGGTTTCAACAACGGGGACCTAGGAGACAACGGCCTAGGGTTTTGACAGAATCTCAACAATGGAGACCTAGGAGGCAACGGCCTAGGGTTTCAACAACGGGGACCTAGGAGACAACGGCCTAGGGTTTTAACGGAATCTCAACAATGGGGACCTAGGAGGCAACGGCCTAGGGTTTCAACAACGGGGACCTAGGAGACAACGGCCTAGGGTTTTGACAGAATCTCAACAATGGGGACCCAGGAGGCAACGGCCTAGGGTTTCAACAACGGGGATCACGACGGGAGTTTCGGAGGATAACGGGGATCCGTCCGAAGAGTTAACAAAATCACTTAAAGGAAGTCTCGGAGGATAACGGGAATCCGTCCAAAGACTTAACAAAATCACTTAACGGAAGTCTTGGAGGATAACGGGGATCCGTCCAAAGACTTTACAAAATCACTCAATGGAAGCCTTGGAGGATAACGGGGATCCGTCCAAATACTTAACAAGATGACGCTTGTTAACGCAAGAATGCGATGCGTCAAAGACAAGAAGCACAAATGGAACAAACTCATGCTATGCGCAATTATTTATTCATCCAAGTTTACTTAAAAAGCAATTTTATTCCTAAATGGTTGGAAAAGATTTCTCTTCTTTTTCGCAACTACTCTAATTCCTAGATCAGTGGAGGCCATCACTACACTTATAGACCCCTCGTTTTTCACCTGTATTGCACGCTCCCAAGGACGGACTATCCCGGGTGAGGGTCCTATAGGGCACGCAATCAAAAGAAATGAACCTAGGGTCTAGTGCATCGTAAGGTTCCCAATACGCGGGTCATCCTAATCATGGTTAAGCCTCGATCGGGATCAAGACTTTTCTCCGAAGGCTACACCGACATTCTGACATGACCTCATTTTGAATGAGGCATCTCGATCCTTGACCATGGGCTTAAGGATGATTAAAATAACTCATTCATTAGGGCTTAACGACACAGTGTCACCCTATCCTTAGTACATGGCCCTTGCTAATTGTGGTCGTCACTAACACACGAGTTAGAGGCTGGTTAGGCCACCCTTGCATTAATTTGGCCACAATTAGCTTTGAGCACGTATCAAGGATGTGGTGACGTGAACTAGACTAAAAACCAACCATAGTCACGGTATTTGTGTGTCACGGACAAGTGTGGTTGACTCGGTTCGGAAGGGAAGGTGGGATGGACCCGTGCGCGCATCGAAGGGAACAAGAGCACCCAACGAGCTGCATCGTGGCATCCACCCTGGGTTTAAAGGGTATTTGGAACGTGCATGGTCAAGTGCGCGTAGTGTGAAGTCATTCTATGCTCCCTTTTTTTGAGTAAAAAGAGAGATTTTCAATTCGTTTTTCGATATCATGAGCATGGCATAAGCAAGATATGAACAAGTATGAACAAGCATGAATTGAGCAATCTATACACAACAAATCAAAGAATATAAAAACAAAGACCAAAACTTGTACATGTACCAAGTTGTGCACAAGAAAGAATTTTGAATCAAACTTTTGCAAAAGAAATATTTTACATTGAAACCCTTTTATACAAAGCAATTTGTGCACAACGAGGAGACTCAAGAAAACCCTTACAAAAAAGGGGTTATGCACGACGAGGTTTTGGAAACCATTTTATTGACAAAAGATCATGCATAACCAAGTTTTATTACCTTTTAAAACCAAGTTTTGGCCAAAAGAATGAAGGTAATGTGCACAAGTAAGACTGTAAATTTGGAACCTGGCCAAAAGAATGAAGGTAATGTGCACAAGTAAGACTGTAAATTTGGAACCTGGACAAGCAGAAGCAAAGGGGGCACCCAGAATGTTGCAGCCCTGCACCAAACTGTTAATTGGCAACATTCTGGTCCCTACCCAAAGTAGCCGTACGGCTAAAGCAAGAGGGTGAATATTTTTCTCAGTTTCTCCAACTTCTGATCATCAAGCCCCAATTTATTGTGTTTCCAGAACGTATGTACTCAAAACAGTTCAAACAGAAACAGCAAACACACACAAATATGCAAGAAGTCAACTAAAGGGAACGGGAGTTTGACCCACACAAGAATGCCCCCGAACCTTCTAGAAAGAAGTCCGAAAGCACTCTAAGTCCCCAGCGGATTCGCCACTGTAAGGATGGGGGCGAAATGAGCAAGGTTCGCTCGAGGAAAAAATGCCAAACACGGGAACCGGTCAAATTTAACGGAGTCGCCACATTTTGTTAATTTTAAACCCAACAAAATGACAAAGGTTTGAGTTCAAAGGTTCGGTGGTCAGGTTACAACTTGGGAGGAGTTTTTATGTCCTCTCAAGTTGCCTCGGACAAAGCCGAGTGTCCCTAAGTTAGTTAAAATGTGCATATGTGTGTGTGTGTATTTAACGGAAAGATTCTGTCATTAATTTTATTTGAGAAGACTTGACTGAAAAGGGGGCCTTGAGTGATAAGATAAAGGTCAGAGGGCAAAACAGGCAATTTTGCCCTCCTACCTAAAGTATCCGTACGGCTGGAGGAGGCGATCCTGGGGTTTTACAGTTTGCTCATGAACAGTCCAGTTCAGAACAGAAACAGGGTATTCTGTCTGAAGCTGGACAAACTGTTTGTGATCCCAGTTTGCAAGAAATCATTTTACAAGTTTTATAACATCATTCCTATGCTAAATGATCATCACTTGAATCCCCAAAACAAGTATTTGGGTGTGATCATGAGCAATCATAGGAGAAAATCAAGAAAGTTGATGAATGTCCCCTTTGGACCAAAGTTGGTCATTTGGTGAATAAAGATTGGAACTTTATCACCAAGATGACATTTTATGACTTAAAATCCTTCCAATAGTCAAAATAACACATAAAGATTGAATCTTTATGACCCAAAAGTGGGATTTTGAGGCTAAACCAAAGAGGAAAGTGATGAACACTAAGGTTTCATCATCCCCATGATTATCATGGCCAAACAAGCATACCATTTACATGAATAAGGAATATAAATGACAATCAACAAGTCTATGAGTGTCTAGGTTTAGAACCTCTTCCATACAAGGTATGGAGGGCACCTTGGAGCTTCTCATAGCTTGGACTAGATAGTAATGTAATAGATAGATATATATAGTGCTTGATAATGGACAAGTCTTGCAAGAAACAAAAGGTGCTTGAAATGGACAAGTCTTTGCATGAATGAATAGTAAATACATGTATAACCAAGATATGGGAAAGAAAATAGGAGTAAGATGAAGAGAAAGGAGGGGGGAGGTGGCTTTACCTATGATGGTTAAGGCCAATCTTCCTTTCTTCTCTCATTTTTTGTATGTGATCACTCTCACTCTTTCTCTGTGGCAATTCCAGCAGAGTGACCTCTCTAATGTGTATTTCTCGCCCCCTGAAATGATCAGCAACGTGTTCTATTTATAGGGACTGAGGGCGCCCAAACCAGCCGTACGTCTAGGCCCCTCTAGTTCCCAAATCATCCGTACGGCTCAGCCTAGCGAGCTTCTGGATTTTTCCGATTTTATACCAGAGTAGTCCTGGAATTTATAGTTTATCCTAGGGAGGTCCTGGCCTATCAGCTTATCCCTGAAACGGTGCTAAGGCTACCTCTAAGATAAGTCGGTTTCAGATTGGGTTACTTACACCATGTGGTGATACTGTTAGGTGGGAGATGATAGTACCACGCACTAGCATCATATTTCAGAGTGAAAGAAAACGCTCTAAGGAGGAGATGCTCTAAAGGAAGTGTAGCCGGCTTCATGCTTTGACATATCTGCACAAACTGGGACACATACTTATTCGGATTCTCTCCAGGCATCCCAGTGAAGTGTGGTAACTGGCTCAACAGCCCCGGCTTCAACTCAAAAGTGACTCCGGCAGGTAAGACAGGGAATTGGACGGCATGTGGTTGCTCATTCCAATTCGGGGCAGTCCTTTGCCTCAATGTCTGATTTGCCATTTGTTATGTAACTCAAGAATTCCAAGCAGATTGTCAGTAGAACGGGTGTGGACCATAAAACGTGCCACACTAAAAACAGAAATAAATAAATAAAAACAAAAAGGAAACTAAATAACTAAACTAACTAAAAATAAATACAAATAAAATAAAAAGAAAAAGAACAAGAATTAAAATAAGAACATAAACAAATAAACACCGTTCCCCGGCAGCGGCGCCAAAATTTGATAGGCTTAATCGCACACCTACAAATTAAACCTGGACTAGGTTCTAAAAATATATCTAGGGCAAGTCCAGAGTCGATCCACGAAGAACGGTTATTTATTTACGAACAGTCACTTGACCAGATTGGGGGTTTTATTTGATTGTAATTAACTCCTAGACGGGAAATTAAACTAAGATGATTAAAACAATGATTTAAAAGCACTTCAGATTGATTACTATCCCCGTCCTCTAATTCAATTTCATCGGTACTTCTTTTTCTCCGTTAATCCTATTCACTTGATCACGAGATATATTGCAATCTCTGTCTCTTCTTACAGTTTAGTTTATAGCAGTGGCACACTCACTATAAACCCTAATTAAAATTAAACCTAGACTGGCACAGAAAAGATTTAAAGATTAATTGATTCAATTTAAGAGACTAAGATCAAGAACGCTTTCTATGATTATTTCACACAGATAATCGCTAAATTTTGCCTACTTCCCGAATTGCTATGGTACATACACAATTCATGAAGATGCTACGGTGAAAACCCTAATTCTGGCACAGAACAGAGAATTCTAGCATAGATCAATAAAAAGAACTAATGGATTGGCCAAATCCACAAACCCTAGATATAAATCTAAAATAGGAACAATCAAAATTATGAATAGATTAACAAATAAGAAAAAGAGAATACCTCAATTAAACTAGAATAGGCTCAAGATCACAATCCAAAGTAATGGAGTTTAGTTCTCCATTAAAGGATTACAAATGTCGCGACCCCGAACCCCGCGGGCCCGAGACCGCGAGCTGGACGTCGACTCTAAAACCAAAACTGACAAATACCGAAGTTAAAAATTCCATTGATACCAAAAGGTAATGATCCAAAGTTTTACAAACCAAGTTTGATAAAAACCAATTACAACTATCATAAACTTCCACATGTTTATGCCCAACAAAATACAAATATACAATTCTTAGTGACGTCATTGTTTGGTACAACTACCCCAAAATGGTTACACATTTACATAATGTAAACCAACCTCTATCAACCTTCCCCAAAAGAATGGATCCACACTCGACGTCCTCTTTCTCGTGATCAGCGAGACTAATCCTTAGCACCTGGGGGGGGGGTTAAGGAAAAACAAAGATAAAAGAAAAAGGGGGTGAGATAAATCTCAATAAGTTACAATGCAACTACATGACATTCTATGATGGACGAAGCGATAAGCAATAATAAATATCACATAGCACATAGCATTTATCACATAACAGATAGCAGCGGAAATAAACACATAACAAAGGATATAGCCAAGGTTTTCCAAACCGGAACATCCAAATAAAGGATCGCTGCGCAGATTCAATAATCAACAAATCATCATCTTCATAATAGCATGAAAGCCGAAGAGAGAACCCCGGTACCGGAACCAATAACCATAAAAGTGTCACAAAGGACAAGGACCATGACACAAAGTCATGCCCGTTAGCTAGATACATTCACAAAGGAACGCTAACTTGACTTTTCCAAGGCCAATCTGGAAAAGGGTATAGTAAGGTCAAAACAATGGTCAACATTATAATGGACTTGGCTTTGCCATTATAATCCTTCCCATCGCCCGATGCAACAAGTATGCCAGCTGGGCTTCCAAATAAATGCTAAGTAATAATAATTTAGCATGAATGAACAACTTAAGGTTCCAAAGTAGGGAACCATTCCAAATAAATTACCACAAAGGTAAACCAATACAAACCGCGCATCAAAGATGAACCACATTCCCAAAATGATACTTAATCAAATTCCATATCGTTTTCATCCACAAAAGAATCAAATCCAATCAATAAAGTGTTCCAACAATCTCAATTAACACTTAATAAATTTCCAACACAAACTTAATCACAAAGGACCCAATTCTATCACTAGTATGTACTACAACGTTCACTAAGGTCAACTAGAAGGACACCCAAGATTTGGATCACACGCATTCTTCAATCACACAAAATTAACAATTGTAAACTTTCAAGGGTTCTGTGCGGCCGCCCAAAATGGACTGTGCGGTCGCCCAAAATCCCTCAAACCAAGAACAAAAGCTTTCAGATAGATGTGCGGTCGCCCAGACTCTTTTGTGCGGCTGCCCAATCTTCTGAATTGCCAGAAATCGGGAAGAACAACATGGGTTCTTCCATTTTCAACCCAAAACACATTTCCACCAAAATCCAACATTCCAACTAGTATACTAATGTACCAACACAACTAATAAGTCTAAAAAGACTCATACAACAACATTTAACAACCAAAATCAAGAATCAAATCGAACATTCAAGATTTCACCATTTTTTATCAAAACCCAAAATAAATTCTCAATAAATTCCAAACTCAATCAAACTTCAAATATAACACATCAAACATCATATAAACATGATATGAACATTTTAGCATCAAAATGGGGGAAAAATAACTTACCTGAAAATAATGAAAGTTGATGGAATTCGATTATTTTTGGCTTCCTACGATCCTATCGACGATCTAAACATGTTTCAAGTTTTAAGAAATGAATGATAACAAGAAGAAGATGAAGAAAAAGAAGAGAGAAGGAAGAGAAAGAAAAACTTACCAATGGAAGAGAGAGAGAGAGAGATTCCAGGGAGATGATGGAGGGAGGTGGAGTGTATGAGGGAGAAGGAGGTGTAGGGAGAGGGGAGTAGGGGAATCATTTTAAAAAGTTACAACTAGACCCCCTCCCCATCTACTAACACAATTACTCCCCACTAACAAATAAGACTCAACAATTCTACACTAGCACAAATGACCCAAATAAAATGCTAGGCATAAATATTATAGCACATAAAATGCACACATAATTATTTAAATAATTAATAATTTAAATAAATAAAAAGGTAAATAATTAAATAATAATCATTTAATTACTAATAAAATAGAGCCTAGATTTCGGGTCGTGACATTCACTCCCCCTTAAAGAAAATTCGACCCAAATTTTAACGAGACTCACCTTAAACAAAAAGCCACGGAAATTTCCTCTCGATCTCATCACGAAGCTCCCACGTCGACTCCTCGATATTATGATTCCTCCAAAGAACTCGAACCAACGCGATGCTCTTGCTCCTCAACTCTTGGACCTTAGAATCTAGGATCCGAACCGGTCGTTCCTCATAAGACATATCGGGCTCAATATCTTCCGGTATCCTCGGTAACACGTGAGATGGATCATGAACATACTTCCGAAGCATAGAAACGTGAAAAACATTATGCAACCGGTCTAAGGATGACGGTAACGCAAGACGATACGCTAGAAGTCCAACCTTTCCCAAAATCTCAAACGGGCCAATAACCCTCGGAGCCAATTTTCCTTTCTTCCCAAACCTACGAATACCCACCTTTGGAGACACTTTCAAGAATACCAAATCACCAATCTGAAAACTAAGATCTCGCCTTCGGTTGTCTGCGTAGCTCTTATGTCGACTCTGGGCTGTCTTCAATCTATCCCGGATAACTTTAACTTTCTCAACCGAATCCCGAAGCAAATCAATACCCACAATCTTCGCTTCACCAACCTCATCCCAACAAATAGGCGATCTACATTTTCTTCCATACAAGGCCTCAAACGGCGCCATCTCGATACTAGCCTGATAACTGTTGTTGTAAGAGAACTCCACTAACGGTAGGTGCGAATCCCAAGAATCAGAAAAGTCTATCGAACACGCTCGCAACATATCCTCCAAAATCTGAATAGTCCTCTCGGATTGACCATCGGTCTAAGGATGAAAAGCCGTACTGAATCGCAAATCTGTACCCAAAGCTTCCTGAAACGCCTTCCAGAATCTAGAAGTAAACCTCGGGTCTCGATCTGACACAATGCTAACCGGAACCCCATGCAATCTAACGATCTCATCGATATAAAGGGTCGCAAGCTTCTCCATCGAATATCTGATGTCAATAGGCAAGAAATGGGCACTCTTGGTCAATCTATCCACTATTACCCAAACGCTGTCATACTTCCTACGGGTACGAGGTAGTCCCGTAACGAAATCCATAGTCACATGCTCCCATTTCCACTCGGGAATCTCTAACGGCTGAAGTAATCCCGCGGGTCTCTGATGCTCGGCTTTGACCTGCTGACAAGTTAGACACTTCGAAACATACTCCGCTATTTCTCTCTTCATATTAATCCACCAAAATTGTTGCTTCAAATCCTGATACATCTTCGTACTACCCGGATGAATAGTATACCTCGATTTATGACCCTCATCTAAAACTTGCCTCTTTAATCCACCAAAATCGGGTACGCACAAACGACCATGGAAAGTCAACACTCCACTCGAACTCAATGAAAAATCCTCGAAATTCTTTTCTTTCAATTTACCCATTATTTTCACCAACTCGGGATCTTCTTTCTGAGCTTCCTTTATTCTCTGAATTAGGGTCGGAGATACCCTAATATTCGCAAAAATAGCCCCATTCTCGATTCACGAGGAGACTAATCTCGAACATCCTCAAGCATTTTCCATTCACGGACCATCATCGAAGCCACATAAGATTTTCTACTAATCGCATCGGCTACCACATTCGCCTTTCCCGGGTGATAAGAAATCATGCAATCATAATCCTTCAACAATTCCATCCATCGGCGCTGCCTATTATTCAACTCTTTCTGGGAGAAAAGGTACTTCAAACTCTTGTGATCGGTAAAAATCTCAAACTTCGCCCCATAAAGGTAGTGCTTCCATTTGTGCAACGCAAAGACAATAGCCGCTAACTCCATATCATGAGTCGGGTAATTCTGTTCACTCGGGCTCAACTTTCTTGAAGCATACGCAATCACTTTCCCATTCTGCATCAACACACAACCCAAACCCTCTTTCGAAGCATCACTATAAATCACTAGGCCATCGCTCCCATTAGGAAAAGTCAAGATCGGTGCGGTAGTCAACCTCTTCTTCAATTCCTCGAAACTCTTGTCACATTTCTCGGTCCACACAAACGGAACATTCTTCCGGGTCAACTGAGTCATCGGAGTAGCAATCCTCGAAAACCCTTCAATAAATCTTCGGTAATACCCGGCTAAACCCAGAAAGCTTCTAATCTCTGTCACTGATTCGAGTCTCTTCCAATCCACTATAGCTTCAATCTTTGAATGATCCAACGAAATCCCATCTTTAGAAATCACATGACCCAGAAATGACACCTTCTCGAACCAAAATTCGCATTTACTGAACTTCGCAAACAATTTCTCCCTCGCAAGAACGGATAAAACTGTCCTCAAGTGTTGTTCATGCTCCTCTCGAGATTTCGAATAAAGAAGAATGTCGTCGATGAAGACTACCACGAACGAATCAAGATAGGGATGGAAAATCTGGTTCATCAAATCCATAAACACTGCAGGCGCGTTAGTCAACCCAAACGGCATAACCAAGAACTCATAATGACCATAACGAGTGCGAAAGGCAGTCTTTGGAATATCCTCCGATCGAACCTTCAACTGATGGTACCCACTCCTCAAATCAAGTTTAGAGAAAACCACGGACCCTTGAAGCTGATCAAATAAATCATCGATGAGCGGTAGAGGATACTTGTTCTTCACCGTAACCTGATTCAACTTCCGGTAATCTATACACAATCTCTACGAACCATCTTTCTTCCGCACGAACAAAACCGGTGCTCCCCACGGGGAAACACTAGGGCGGATAAACCCTCGATCAAGCAACTCTTGCAACTGAACGTTTAGTTCCTTCAACTCGGTGGGAGCTAACCTATAAGGTGCTTTCGAAATTGGAGCCGTACCCGGCAAAAGATCTATACAAAACTCAATCTCACGATCGGGAGGCATATCGTACTCGAAAGAGAAAACATCGGGAAATTCCCGAACTACCCGAACACTATCAAAACTAGGGGATTTTTTCCTAGTATCAAGAACACTAGCCAAATACCCCTCACAACCACTATGCAATAATTTTCTCGCTTTCATAAAAGAAATTAAGCGAACGTTTCTACTCCGAGGACTAGCCTCAAACACAAATTTAGGCACATCGGGAATAGAAAAAGTAACAGTTTTCTTACGGCAATCAACAGAAGCATGAAACTTGCTCAACCAATCCATACCCAAAATGACATCAAAGTCTTTAATAGGAAGAACTACCAAATCCGCACAAAGGACACGACCACAAATAACCACATCACAAGCACGAAAGACTCGATCGGAAATCAAGCATTCTCCTATAGGGGTCGACACCTCTAGCACGTACGGTAAAGACTCGAATGCAGCATTTAACATGGAAGCAAATTGCACAGAAATGTATGAATGAGATGATCCTGGATCTACTAACGCTCGTGCGCTCACAATAGACACAGAAACAATACCTCCAATAACGGATGGATCATCGGTAGCTTGTTGTTGATTCATGGCATAAACCTTCCCTTGAACTTTGGGCTTCCCATTAACATCCCTTTTCTGACCCTGATTAATACCAACTCCTGACCCGGATGCTTGACCTCGGTGCCTCGTGCAGTCTCTCGCAAAGTGCCCCATTTCACCACAATTGGTGCATTTGCCTTGCTTCTTCCAACACCAATCCTCCGAATGGCCTACCTTCTGACAAAAGGTACAAGGCTTCCTATTCTGAATCCCCGGAGTAGTACCCGGATTCCTCGGTGTGGTTTGCCCTTAAACTGAGATGATGCTCCCGGGTTACCTCGGTTGTCGGAACGGTGTTGTGGCTTGCCTTGAGCTCCTTGCTTACTCGGGTTAGCTACCTCGGTCTCCTTTTATGCTCCCCAATATCCTGCTCTATCAAATAGGCTCGGTCCACCGCATCTTGGAAAGTCACAATCCGTTGAGTAATAAGTTGAGTACGGATGGAGGTCTTCAATCCCCGAATAAATCTCATAGCTTTTTGTTCCTCGGTCCTCACCAAATAGTCGCAATACCGGGCTAATTCTATGAACTTAGCCGAGTATTGTGCTATAGACAACACACCTTGCTCCAGGTTGAGTAGCTCGATCTCCTTTCGGTTTTGATCAACAACCGGAATGAAATGCTCCTTGAATTTGCGCACAAACAACTCCCACGCATACACCGTGTGAGTATCATCCCAAGTAGCTTTAACACCTTTCCACCAATTCTCGGCGGCTCCCACAAGCTTGTAAGCCGCGAATCGGACCTTGTCCTCGTCCGAACACCCAAATACATCATAAATCTTCTCCATCGACTCAATCCACAATTCAGCTTTCCTTACATCGGGATCCCCATTGAATTCAACCGGTTTCAGCTTCAGAAATTGCTCCAATCCATAGCGGGGTGGTGCTTGTTCTACCCTCGGACCTTGATCATGTATGGCCTTCATGGCCGCCTCAAACATGCCTTGAAACATGGCACGGGCTTCTTCCCTTGTGTCATTCTGATTTGCATTACCGGTACTACCTTCACCACTCCTTCTACAAACCATTGTAACCAAGTACCTGCATAAAACATCAACCGTTAATCACTCCGCACACTACTACCCACCTAGGTCATACTAATCCACCTAGACTTATACTTAGAGCTAATGCCATAGCTCTGATACCAACTGTCGCGACCCCGGACCCCGCGGGCCCGAGACCGCGAGCTGGACGTCGACTCTAAAACCAAAACTGACAAATACCGAAGTTAAAAATTCCATTGATACCAAAAGGTAATGATCCAAAGTTTTACAAACCAAGCTTGATAAAAACCAATTACAACTATCATAAACTTCCACATGTTTATGCCCAACAAAATACAAATATACAATTCTTAGTGACGTCATTGTTTGGTACAACTACCCCAAAATGGTTACACATTTACATAATGTAAACCAACCTCTATCAACCTTCCCCAAAAGAATGGATCCACACTCGACGTCCTCTTTCTCGTGATCAGCGAGACTAATCCTTAGCACCTGGGGGGGGGTTAAGGAAAAACAAAGATAAAAGAAAAAGGGGGTGAGATAAATCTCAATAAGTTACTAATGCAACTACATGACATGCTATGATGCACGAAGCGATAAGCAATAATAAATATCACATAGCACATAGCATTTATCACATAACAGATAGCAGCGGAAATAAACACATAACAAAGGATATAGCCAAGGTTTTCCAAACCGGAACATCCAAATAAAGGATCGCTGCGCAGCTTCAATAATCAACAAATCATCATCTTCATAATAGCATGAAAGCCGAAGAGAGAACCCCGGTACCGGAACCAATAACCATAAAAGTGTCACAAAGGACAAGTACCATGACACAAAGTCATGCCCGTTAGCTAGATACATTCACAAAGGAACGCTAACTTGACTTTTCCAAGGCCAATCTGGAAAAGGGTATAGTAAGGGCAAAACAATGGTCAACATTATAATGGACTTGGCTTTGCCATTATAATCCTTCCCATCGCCCGATGCAACAAGTATGCCAGTTGGGCTTCCAAATAAATGCTAAGTAATAATAATTTAGCATGAATGAACAACTTAAGGTTTCAAAGTAGGGAACCATTCCAAATAAATTACCACAAAGGTAAACCAATACAAACCGCGCATCAAAGATGAACCACATTCCCAAAATGATACTTAATCAAATTCCATATCGTTTTCATCCACAAAAGAATCAAATCCAATCAATAAAGTGTTCCAACAATCTCAATTAACACTTAATAAATTTCCAACACAAACTTAATCACAAAGGACCCAATTCTATCACTAGTATGTACTACAACGTTCACTAAGGTCAACTAGAAGGACACCCAATATTTGGATCACACGCATTCTTCAATCACACAAAATTAACAATTGTAAACTTTCAGGGGTTCTGTGCGGCCGCCCAAAATGGACTGTGCGGTCGCCCAAAATCCCTCAAACCAAGAACAAAAGCTTTCAGATAGATGTGCGGTCGCCCAGACTCTTTTGTGCGGCCACCCAATCTTCTGAATTGCCAGAAATCGGGAAGAACAACATGGGTTCTTCCATTTTCAACCCAAAACACATTTCCACCAAAATCCAACATTCCAACTAGTATACTAATAAGTCTAAAAAGACTCATACAACAACATTTAACAACCAAAATCAAGAATCAAATCCAACATTCAAGATTTCACCATTTTTGATCAAAACCCAAAATAAATTCTCAATAAATTCCAAACTCAATCAAACTTCAAATATAACACATCAAACATCATATAAACATGATATGAACATTTTAGCATCAAAATGGGGGAAAAGTAACTTACCTGAAAATAATGAAAGTTGATGGAATTCGATTCTTTTTGGCTTCCTACGATCCTATCGACGATCTAAACATGTTTCAAGTTTTAAGAAATGAATGATAACAAGAAGAAGATGAAGAAAAAGAAGAGAGAAGGAAGAGAAAGAAAAACTTACCAATGGAGGAGAGAGAGAGAGAGAGTTTCCAGGGAGATGATGGAGGGAGGTGGAGTGTATGAGGGAGAAGGAGGTGTAGGGAGAGGGGAGTAGGGGAATCATTTTAAAAAGTTACAACTAGACCCCCTCCCCATCTACTAACACAATTACTCCCCACTAACAAATAAGACTCAACAATTCTACACTAGCACAAATGGCCCAAATAAAATGCTAGGCATAAATATTATAGCACATAAAATGCACATATAATTATTTAAATAATTAATAATTTAAATAAATAAAAAGGTAAATAATTAAATAATAATCATTTAATTACTAATAAAATAGAGCCTAGATTTCGGGTCGTGACAACAAAAGCTCCAGCGAGAAAAGAAATAACGTAGCCTGTTTTCTAAAGTAAAAAAAAAAGTATGACCTCAAACTAACTCTAATCCCCTTAACTAATCTAATTGATTCCCTAATTAAAATGACTAATGAATCCTAATCCAATCAAAAGAATAAAATAAAATAATAAAAAAAAAAAAGAAAACCAATAACTCCTCTGGCAGAGATGCCGAATTCCCCATGTGCGGAAACCGAATTCCAAAACTTTGCAATTCAGTCCTTGGAGTATTCACTATTTCGAGTTCAGTCCTCAAACTTTCAGACATTGCAAAACAGCCCTCAACTTCCAAAAATTGCAGTTTGAACATATACTTCTTCGCTCCGGTTGACTTTGACTTTGCCTTGACTTTGACTATTCTTGATCTTTGAGACAAGACTTTGAAGCTCACCAAAAATTACACCCGGAAAAATAAATAAATAAATAAAAATGACTATTCTACCCCGGATTACAATAAAGCCCAAATGATAAAATAAAGCCCCAAATACATCAAATCTAGTCTAAGTACATCAAAATGAATGAAAATACATAGGAAAATAAGGGAAATAACATATACAAAATCCGCCACATCAGCCCCTGAACCCATTTTCTCAAAAAAGGTTTTTTCTTCATTTTTCCTAAAATCAAAATGAGGTGGCGACTCTTGCAATCAAATCACAGCATCAAGAGGAAACCATTGTGTGAGAACCGAGCGCATATCCAAAATCGCATCAGCACGAGACGGGCGCGAACCGCTTTCACGGGCGGTCATTTCGCGGTGATCCAATCATCTCGGGCGCGGGCTCTCACAGTGGCGACTCTGCTGGGGACTTGCATTGAAGTGGGCTAGACTCTAAATCTTTGTGTGTGCCATGCTTTATGTGCCTTACTTGGGGTGTATATATCTGTGCCCTAACCTCTGTTTTGCAGGGGCGTTATTTCGCTTATCTTATTTGTATATATATATATGCATTGCGTAGTGAGTGATTCCCCAAAAAAGGGGTAAAACAAGTAAAAAAGGAAAAAAATGATTTTCTTGTTTTCTTTATGTGCTTTCAAAATGATTTTTCAAACTCATAGATACCTCACACACATGCACGTTTTTTGAAAAGCGTCTTAGAATCAAACCCGAGACGGTAAACCTGGGGCATAAGGGAGCTCACTTGACTTCCCCATAGGGTCAACGGTATACTGTTTCCCCCTTAGCAGTGCCTACGGTCGCTGTGATGGGTGTAAGCCAAGCTTCAAAAGCCGAAATGCGATGTCCATATTCTTTCGAAAATAACACGTCACAGACTTCATGTCGGTTTTTGTCTAAACAATTTTACTTCAATCCTATGAATTCCCAAAAGGTTATAATCGACCTCAATTGTGGATATCATGTTGAAATTCTAGGATTGACTTGAAATTGTCAAGACCCTCACATAGACCGTAACCGAATGGTGGATCCCAGAAAGAGTATAGGCCCTTCGCTAGGGGCTCGGACGGCCAATAGTACAGTACAGGTGAAAAACGTTGGTCCTATACTTTGGAGATGGTATCCACTATTCCAAGATTCATGCAAAAACATGTCAAAATAAAGCAAGTGCTTATCCGGCATTCTAGGATTGATTTTGATTTTTGAACTCCTTTTGAATCAAACTCGGAAAATCTTGATCCTTTTCACTCTCTAATCAGCCCTAAACACCATCCCTTTCAGATACTCTAAGCCTGGCATCTACTTGGAAAGGGGGAGCTAGAAACAGTAAGGGGAGGTTGATCCGAGTTGCCGAGATAGTGCCTGTAACCGAAGAAGCTATTGCAATGGCCCAGGAAGGAAATGAGGAAGCCTATGTGCCACCGCCAGGTCTTCAAGCATGGTTGGAGCAGAATGTGTTGGGTCAGATGAGGATTCAGCAAGATGAGCTACTGGCTACACTTGTGCAGATGCAGAATCAGAATAGTAATGGGGCTCCCAATGGCAACCCCAACAGAAATCCCAATGGCGATCCGAACATTAATCAGACCGGAAATAGGGTTCCCAATCCTAATCCCAATGGCAATACAGGTCCCAATGGAAGTGGCATCCCTACCATCAACTTGAATCCTATTGGTAGCAACACCATCGGCCAGAGTCATCACCAGAACATCCCTCCTCAGGGTAATGTGGCTCATCCAGTCTTCAGTGGCACTCACCAGCCCTTCATCCCGAATCCAGCAAATTTTGCTGTACATCCGTCTCAATATCCGCCTGATCAAAATGCCTTTGCTCAGTATATGCAGACTCTGTATCCGAATCAGCAGCCCAACGCTTATGGTGCGTTTGCTAGCGGTGCCTCTCAGATTAATCAAGGAACTTCCTAGGAGCAAGATCCTAACCTAGTCCGCCAAATGGAAACGTTCTACAAGGGTGTCCCATATGTACCCCTTACTAAATCTGAGATTGAAATGAGCGAAATGAAAGAAATGTTGAGAAAGGTCATGAATAAAGGGGAGTTTTCTACAGATTCCTTGAAATTATCTCCATTTGCTGTTCTGCCTCCTAAATTCAAAATGCCCGATGTGGAGAAATTTGACGGTACAGGTTGCCCAATGGCCCACCTGAAATCTTACGCTCATGCAATGCAGTCTCGTGGGGGCTAATGTTGGTGCGATGGCCTCCAACTTCCATCTGACTTTGGTAGGAGCCGCTAAGCAGTGGTTTATGACTGTGGATGCCAATCTGGTTGATAATTGGGGGAAGCTCGTGGATGAATTCCAGAAGCGATACAAAGATAACTCCAACTGGGAGAAGAGCCGTCGTGACCTCGATTCGTATGCTCAGCGTGAGAAGGAATCCTTTTCTGAATTTGCAAGTAGGTGGAGGAAGAAAGATGCTCAAACTCTGGAGAGGCCTGACAGTGCCGAGCAAACTCGTATTTTCCTTAAGAATCTTCAGCCGGTGTATGCAGATAAGATGAAATATCTCCCATTTCCAGATTTTGCTTCTATTCTTGATGTGGGTTCTCGTATTGACGAAGATGTCCGAACTGGGGTGATCAAGCTAGATTCTTCTCCTAACTCCTACAGATTCCGATCCACTGCTAAAGCCCCGGCACCAGTTGTGAACAATGTTGCCATGACCCCTGCTCTTTTTTGGAACAGCAATGTGGGACCAAGCCGGAGCAGCTACAATAGGGCACCTCCATTTATAATCAAGACGGGTCTGTGAACTCTGTCACCGATCAGCGAAGGAATGGTGGAAATCGGAGAGATCGCCATTTTGATAAATTCAGCGCTCCATTGTCTACTATCTTTCAAGGATTGGTCGCCCAAGGAGTACTAAAGCCGATAGAAGGATACCGCCCGCCTAATCCGCCTCCTAAGAATTGGGATGCAAGTAAATATTGTGCATACCACGTATCACCTGGTCATGCGACAAATGAATGTTGGAGTTTGAGACACACTCTGCAAGACATGATAGACGATGGACTCATTCAAAAGCCGCCCCAACCAAATGTGGTGACTAATCCCTTGCCAGGGATCTATGTGATCGAGTTTGAAGGAAACTACTCAAGGACTAGTTTCATCGTTCCGAAGAAAGCTTTGAATTACACTGTAACTCCTGTTATCTCCGAAGATTTTGAATGCCATATGATCTCTTGGGATTCTATTTTGTCTAGTGCTAAAGCTGTTAAGGAGCAAAAGGCCCCTGTTAAAAGGGCCACTTGGGTTGGCGGAAATGTGAATCACCTCACTCGCTCGAGAAGAGCCTATCAGCCTCCAAATCCTGAGGCAAGTGAATTGGGAAAGGATAAAGAAGAAGTCCCCGCTCAGAAAGAGAAGGTCGCTGAGAACCCGGTCTTGACCCAGTTAAAGAAAACCCAGGCTAATATATCCATTTGGGGTTTGCTCTCGTCTTCACAGGAGCACCGAGACGTGTTGGTTAAATCTCTTGCTCAAGCTGTCATCCCGATCGAGACTTCTCCCAATGACCTTGTCCACATGATCGGCAACATTCATTTTGGGAATATCATCACTTTTACCGATCTCGATGCACCAAAAATTGGTCTTAATCATGTCGAGGCTCTGCACATCACAGTTGGGGTCGGAGGTGAGCACTTAGCTCGTGTTTTGATCGATAATGGCTCCTCAGTAAATGTATGCCCCGTGCATGTTCTCGCAGATTTGGGAATCAAGATAACTGATTTGGCCCCATCTTCTCAAGTGGTTCGTGCTTACGATAGCACCAGTCGCTGTGTTCTGGGTGTTGTCCTTCTCACTCTCACCATTGGCCCTCTTGTCATGCAGATTGAATTTCAAGTGATTGATATCAAGTCCTCATTCAGTCTACTCTTGGGACGCCCTTGGATCCATGGAGTAAGAGGGGTAGCTTCCTCCTACCATCAGTGCATCAAGTTCATCCACGACAATCATGTAGTGGTAGTTCATGCCCAAGATGATACGCAAGTTCATGACCTCCCGATTTTGGGAATTGAGCACAAAGATACTGGCATCTTCTTGAGTGGTTTTGAAGTGATCCCACAAGCTCGGATCCATGCTATTGAATATGTCAAGGAGACCGATCTAATTGGTAGAAAGAGGACCAGGTATGGAGACGCAATGGCCTTGAATATGGTCAAGAAGATGAAGTTCCTGCCTATGATGGGGCTTGGAAAAGAGCAACAAGGGTGTATTGAACCTATCAAGGATGATGTTCCATTTTTTTCCTTCCTTTTGGGCTTGGCTACAAACTGACTCCTGCCGAAATCGCCGAAGCTGTACGTCAGAAAAGGGAGAGACAGACTGCTATCAAAAGTGGAAGGACCTATAAGCTCCCCCCACTCCGTCCTTATGAAAAGTCCTGGAAGGGATATTTTGTTTGTCAAAGTTGAAGATGTCGCGTATGTTATGCCTTTTGAGCCAGTTATTGGCATTAATGAAAAGCCTCATGCTGGATGGGAAGTATTTGAGAATATCAAGATGGTCGATGAAAACTTTGATGTGGGCAGTTCCTATAAGCAACTGGACCCGATTATTCCGTGGAATATTGATGAAGAAGATGATGTCTTCGGGTTGTTTGAAGGAATTGGTCTTGAAGACAGATATGTGGTTATGATCGAAAATGGTAATAGTGAAGCTTATGACCCGGTGAAGAATCTCAAGCCGGCAGTGGCACCACTTAATAACTGGTCCAGAACCACTGGCCCACTCGCTACTACTGACACTCTGGTGGAGCAGTTTGGTTATGTTCGCCCTGATGGCCCCGCTTTTGAACCCTTTGTGCTATCTAATGTTGTTTCCGGGACTCCCGAAGAGGACCTCACTGTCGAGGACCTCGACGCGGTCGCCGAGCTTGTACTCCCCTCTTTTGTGAATGAAGTTTCCTCTATTTCCGCTTACTCCTCGGTTGCCAATATTTTAAAAAATGATTTAACAAATGAAAATTTAACAACAACTAAAGTTAATCATGAATCTTTAAAAAACATAAGTCAAGATGAAAAAGACTATTTAATCGAGTTAAACAGGTTAGCAAAACAGCCTGGGGAACGAAAATTAGAAGCCTGTGGGGAAAATCTGTCTACCATCAATCTGGGGCTGAATGAAGAAGTCAAAGAAATGAAGATCGGGAGCTTCATGCAAGGGGCTGATAGGGAACAGCTGATCAGTTTACTCAAAGAATTTGTTGATGTGTTTGCCTGGTCGTATGAAGACGTGCCAGGGTTAGATCCGACGATCGTGGAACACCGAATTCCTACATTTCCTGACGCCAAACCGGTCAAGCAGAAACTACGCAGAATCAAGCCGCAGTGGGCCCTTTAGGTTAAAGAGGAGATCGAGAGGCTGCTACAAGTAGGCTTCATCCGATTTGTGGAGTATCCCCAATGGTTGTCCAATATGGTCACAGTTGAAAAGGCGAACAGCAAAGTCCGGATATGTGTTGATTTCAGAGACCTCAACAAGGCTTGCCCGAAGGATGATTTCCCGTTACCAAATATTGACATTTTTGTGGACTCGGTTGCAATGCTCAAAGTGAAGTCGTTCGTTGATGGAATGGCGGGTTATAACCAAATTAAGATGGCAGTAGAAGATCAAGAGAAAACTTCCTTCATCACCCCGTGGGGGACGTTCTGCTATACTGTGATGCCTTTCGGTCTTAAAAATGCCGGAACCACTTATCAAAGAGGTGCTACGACCCTTTTTCATGACATGATCCACAAAGAGCTTGAAATCTACGTGGATGACATGATTGTGCACTCAGTTGAAGAAGGCGCTCAGCATCTGATTGACCTCAGAAAGTTCTTCGAAAGGTTGCGGAAGTACCACATGAAATTGAATCCTACTAAATGCACATTCGGTACTGTCCGATGCAAAGTCTTAGGTTTCTTGGTAACTGAAAAAGGGATTGAAGTCGACCCCGGCAAAATAAAGGCCATCACAGAAATGCCTCAACCTCGAACTCAAAAAGAGGTGAAAGGTTTCTTGGGAAGGATTCAATACATTAGCAGATTCATACGGCAACCATGATGTGTGAACCGCTCTTTAAGCTCCTAAAAAAGGACACCGGTCGATCATGGGATGAAGAATGCCAGATTGCTTTTGAAAAGGTCAAAGAATACTTGATAAGCCCACCAGTCTTGGCGCCACCTCATTCGTACAAACCCTTACGACTGTACCTAACAGTTACTGATACTGCAGTAGGAGCAATGCTTGCACAAGAAAAAGAGGACTCCTGGGTGGAAAGTGCCATCTATTTTGTTAGCAGAAAGCTACAAGGGAGTGAATTGAGCTACGCATCGTTGGAAAAGGCATGTACCGGTTTGGTTTGGGTCTCGCAGCGATTAAAAATTTATCTGCAATCCTTACCTGTCCAGATTATATCCCGAATGGATCCAGTGAAGTACATCCTCGAAAGGCCAACCATGTCCAATCGAGTGGCCAAGTGGGCTTTTCTCTTAAGCGAGTTTGATATGACTTACGTAACGCCTAATTCCATTAAAGGAAGGGTGATAGCAGACCAGCTTGCAGATTTGGCTCTTGATCTTGAGCCCGGACCAGAAGCTCAGTTTCCCGATGAAGGGATCTACACTGTTGATTGTTCAGAGAATAAGTTGTAACTCTTCTTTGATGGGGCTGCCAACAAGAGAGGTTTCGGAATTGGAATCTTGCTCATTGATCCAAGTGATGCGCACACGCCCATTGCTATCCGGTTAGACTTCGACTTTCGAATAACACAGCAGAGTATGAGGCTTGCATCGCCGGCCTGGGAGAAGCATTAAATCGAGGGGTCAAAGAAATTGAAGTGTTCGGGGACTCCGCCTTGATCATCAATCAGGTCGAGGGAAAATGGAAAATCCTGGATCCAAGACTACAGCAGTATCATATTCGACTGGTAGCGCTCACAGAACGCTTCTCAGATATCTCATTCCATTATCTCCCAAGGGACCGAAACAGATTCGCAGATGCATTGCTACCCTAGCCTCCATCATGGAATTCCCTGCAGATGTTATGGTAAAGCCGTTTGTGGTTAGTAAGAGATCAATCCCAGCCTACTGCCTGGATATTGAGCTAGAAAGCGAAGAGAATGAAGAGCCGTGGTATACAGACGTATGGAATGTGCTCAGGAATGGGACCTACCCTCCAGAAAGGGACAAAAGGGCAAGGATTGCAATGCGCAGATGGGCCTCCCAATTTGTGATTTCCGGAGATCAGTTGTACAAAAGGTATCATCACGGACCAAATTTGCTCTGTGTAGATAAGACTGAGGCGAATAGAATCATGGATGAAATCCATGGGGGACTGTGTGGACCCCACATGAATGGGCACATGCTCGCTAAGAAGATAGTGAGGCAAGGGTACTACTGGACCACGATGGAAAAGGATTGTATGATGAAAGTGCGAACCTGTGATCAGTGTCAGCGGTACGCTAGTCTACAACATCTGCCGCCACACGTTCTTTATCAATCAACTGCTCCTTGGCCTTTCTCCACATGGGGGATAGATGTTATTGGTCAGGTCAAACCAAAAGGTTCGGGTGGGCAAGAATACGTGCTCGTAGCTATCGATTACTTCACCAAGTGGGTTGAGGCCGCTGCTTACAAAGTTTTGAATGCCAAGAAGGTAGCCGACATTTTCTACAGATATGGGGTCCCTTATGAGATGATCTCAGATAATGGAACTCACTTTGAAGGGGAAGTCAACCGATTGCTTGACGAATTCCGGGTGGTCAGACACAAGTCATCCCCCTATCGACCCCAAGCCAATGGAGCGGTAGAAGCGGCGAACAAAACCCTGGAGAACATCATTAGAAAGATGGCTATCACTGGAAAAGATTGGTCCGAGAAGCTGCCTTTAGCCTTGTGGGGATACCGCACATCTGTTCGGACACCGACTGGGGCTACTCCTTATTCACTTGCATATGGCATGGAAGCAGTTCTCCCGATTGAGCTTGAAATCCCCTCTATGAGAGTGCTACTTGAGAATCAAGTGTCTGAAGTTGATTGGTTACAAAGTCGCCATGAGAGTTAGCATTGCTCGATGAAAAGCGGTTGTTGGCCCTTGAGCACAATCGTGCGTACCAGCGCAGAATTGCCAGAGCATTTAACAAGAAAGTGAAAGACCGCAATATCAAAATGGGAGATCTTGTGCTGCGAGAAAAGCCACCAAGTTATGTCGACCCCCGAGGGAAATGGAAGTCTCCATGGTTGGGCCCCTACATTGTCAAGAAGATACAGTCTGGTGGAGCCGTGTTCCTGCAAACTGAATTTGGAGAAGACCTTGTTCAACCCTGCAACCTCAGTAAATTGAAGAAGTATTATGCGTAGAAGACGCAGAGATTTGTGTTTCCTATCGAGTCTGTAAAAAAAAAAAAAAAAAAAAAATCGCAAAATGACAGCCCCACTAGAGGTGAAAACCCGAAAGGGCAGTTCTAGGTAAAAAACAGGAGGCGCGCAAAATTTCATGTAACTGTGTCGAACTACGTTGACCTGAGCCTCTAAAGAAGAACGTAGGCAACCTTCGGGTCCGGTCATTAAAATTAAAGAAAGGTTTTTATTCCCCACGTTGAACTTGCAAACATTACATTCAAAAGGAAAAACAAACACAACAAACTTTGAAATAAAAACACATCATCTTGGCGTGGCAACCAAGGATTAAAGCGAAAATAACTGAAACTTTATTCAGGGACTGAGACGATCGAACACGTTCGGATAAGGACCCGTCGAGCTTTCTCCCCTTTGATTCTCAGAGTTCGTTGCATCAGGCTGGGTGTTCCTTGAAGTTGAGCCCCGATCATTTCTGCGGCGTCCGGATCGATGACCGCTGCGTGGTTGACTCCCGCCAATCTGATTCTGGAAAACTGTCTTATCTGGGAATAGTAATCCCAGACAGAATTTCTGGACCTACGAGCTCCAGTACCAAAGCTGCAATGGTAGCGGTTTCTTCAGCAATTTGAGGGCCCAACCACTCAAGATATTCCAAAGTGGGTTCATAAAATGTGTCCCCTTCACCCCGGCGCCTGCCTCGACCGATGTGTGCACCATTCTGATACCAAACCTCTTTGATCAAGTTGCATATGTTGGTACTCACCGGAAAATTATCTGTGATGGGAAGGTCAGAAAAGGGGATCCCTTGGACTTGTCCGAACTGGCGAGCCACCGTTGGCCCAAGTAGAAAGTGGTGGAGCGAAGCCCAGCCAGCCAGATGAAGGAATGACCCGCACTCGTAATGAGATACCTGCTCAAACCCCAATGCGGAGGCACCCACGTGATGTCTGCCGATGTGATCCACCAAAAGTGTCCAACCCACTCCTTGACGGTAGTGCAGTTTTGCCTGTATAAACCTCGCCTTGGAAGCATAGAAGGGGTATAGTCTGGATTCGACACCGGCCGAATGATCTT
The DNA here is from genome assembly GCA_026119855.1 of Campanula takesimana. NCBI lineage: Eukaryota > Viridiplantae > Streptophyta > Magnoliopsida > Asterales > Campanulaceae > Campanula > Campanula takesimana. The sequence goes on from JAOWBW010000742.1 coordinate 1,049,145, forward strand.
GAGATGCTCCTGAAGCCAGATCTGCAATAGAATGGGGCTGCCCGACGTGAAAGCATCACCTCTGGGATAGTAGCCGTCCAGCCCATGCAAAGTCTCAGCCAAGAGGACAGTCATCACGTTGCCGGCACCACGCTTGCAAGAATCAACGATGTCCACCATCCTTGAGTCGATGAAGCCATCGTAAGAAACGAAAAACATCTCTGCAAATAGGCACATAACCAAGGCAAAGTCCCTACGGTCGGAGTACACCGGGTTATGAGGGTCAGCCTCGCCAAAGAGTTCGGGGAAGCAAGTAATGTCAAGGTAGGCCCCATGAAGGAGAACCCTTGAGAAGTCAATATCAAAGCCGAAGGTTTCAATGAGCCACCGAGCAGGTGTCCTGCGGGAAGTGGGCACCATGGCCTCACCGTAAATGGTATTGCCTGTAATGGCGCAGAATTCCTCAAAGGTGGGACACAGTTCGTCTTGATTGAAATTGAACAAGTGGGTCCGGGTTGACCAGAAAACAAAGCACCGCGGATCATCTCCCACTGAATGGGAAGCTTCCGCAAAGTAAAGAGAAACTTGAAATGATAGTTTTCTTCTAGCACCGCTCGTACATTATTTGGGTATGAATTCACCCAGCAGTCGAGTCCTACCCGGTATTCTTCGATGTTAACCAGGGTTTGGCCAAGATTAGCCATTTTAGAAGGGAAATGAGCTAAAGGATGCAAAGCAGGAAAGAAGGAGAAGTTGGTTGGTGTGAGAAATAAGAAGAGCTCCCCCTCCCCTTTTATAACCTCCCAAAAACTCGGTCTAAATCATCAGTATTCCAAAAGGGGTTGTCTCCCCGTCCACCCTAGCTAAAAGCAAGGTTCGAAAAGTCAAAAACCCAGCAGAAGGTGTCAGTCGTCCGTACGGCGGCTCTTAGAAAAGCTGACATTTTCATTGTCCTCATCCCTAGGCATTGAACCTTGTCCCCTTTATCATGAATATAACCGCAGCCGCCCTCTGAAATCCGGGCTTGATTCAGTGTTGGTCATTAATCGCAAGTCGGTGTCATTTAAAAAAAAAAAAAAAAAAAAAAAAGTATCCAGAATTTCAGAATAAAAGAAAGATTGTGTTCGGTCAGAATAATCCAATTTTTATCTGTGTGAATCACATCTGCCACTGCATGCAAAGCTAACTTGCAGATCAACGGACGAAGCCGATCCTGTTATCCCTCCCAATAGCAAAAAAGAATCAGTCGGGGTTAAAACAGCACCAGTGGATCACACAAAGCGGTGGTCTCTCGCTTAAAAAAGAACAAAAATCTCATCACACAGCAAAACAAAGGCAGAAGAATCTAGACGGCGCAGAATGCAGCGTATCCTTGATTTTAGTTTGTGTACATAAATGGCTTCAGTTGTTTATTGCCCTCAGTTTTCTCGAAAGATCGGGATTACTTCCCCGAACTGCGCAACGTCGTAGGTCCCCTTTTGAAAAGATATGTTGTTCCAGCTTGGTCTTCTCCGGCGCCCGAGATTACCTCCCCGAACTGCGCAACGTCGTACGTTCTCCCTTCATGATTTCCATCCCTTTGCAAAGAGAGATCAAATCTCAATGAACCCTTTACTCGGATTGTACCTTGCGTCAACCCTTGAGTCGTGTTGGTCTTAAACCTTCTCTTAATTGTTCGAGTCGGTTCTAATCAGAACTACGACTCGACTTGATTCCCACGGCGGGATACGTAGGCAGTTCACAACGTTGGACTCAGTCGCCAATTCTCGCAATTTGTTGGTCAAATACCAACCCCCAGCAAAGAGACTTCGCTTCTCAATGCAACTCCCCAGCAATGCTATGTTGTTCCACCCTGGTCTTCTCGGGCGCCCGAGATTACCTCCCCCGAATTGCGCAGCGTCGTACGTTCCCCAGTTGAAGTTATGTTATTCCACCTTGGTCATCTCGGGGGCCCGAGTTGTACCTCCCCAGAACTACACCGTGATTTGATTCCCGCAAGGGATACGTAGGCAGCTTACCTTGGTGAGCTCAGTCGCCCATTCTCATTACCATGTCTCAATGTCAACCCCCATCCCCAGCAAAGAGATATCGCATCTCAATGCTACCCCCTGCTTTAAATTTTAATAAACCTGAACTACGTTTGGTCTGATTCTCGAGAGATATACGTAGGTAAACCGGGAAACCGGAACCGACCATTGTCTGTGTTTGATTAATAGTTTGAGTTAGAACTACGGAGGCTTGATTCTCGAAAGAGATACGTAGGAAGTCCTACCTTGGACCCAGCCGTTACACCCTTGACGAGATCGAGTGTCTCTTAGTGAATCGTAGAATCCCCTTTAACCAGGAGATTCGACGAGGGGCTCTGTAGATACCCTGATCTCGCACCCCTAAAAACCCACCTTGAATCGGTCTAAACCCGAAAATTGACCTAAAACCCTCGATTTGGCTGTGCGGTACTACCGTGAGCCTTATCGGTGCATCGAATGGATAAACGGACTTCAAATTCATGATCAGAGCGAAAAAATGAGCAAACAGGCAAAAATTTCGTTTTTCGAGGTGCGGGACCGGAAACGGGGCCCGCAACCCCCCGAACTGCTCGCTGTTATCCATTCTGTGCATTAAAAATATATTATTACCTTCCTTGCTAATTGACATATTTCAGATATACCGGCGTGACCACAAAATTATTCCAAGGAACTTTCATGTTGGGCCCGCGGACAACCGGGACACCGGAGCGCGCACGACGGAGCGGAAAGCCGGAGCCGGAAAGATGGTTATCCAAATTGGAAAATATCTCAAAATATCTTATCAACTGGTCAAGAAGAGCAAAAAATATATTATTGTCGTTCCTTGCTCATAAAAATATTTCAGATATACCGGCCTGACCAGAAAAATATTCCGAGCAACTTTCATGTTGGACTCGCGGACAACCGGGACACCAGAGACGCGCACAACGGAGCAGTTGCGGAGCGGAAAGCCAGAACAGAGATAAGGAAGATGACTTTAAGCCTTAGTCAAGAAGGATAGATGATGAATCCACCGATTTACAACCTCCCCCTCTAAGTTACAACCAATTTACCACCTCCCTCCTCCTATATACACCACTCTCATCCATTTCAAAAAGGAGAGACACAAAAACAAAAAGAAAAAAAAACCCTACCATCCTCCACTCTCATTATCTCTCAACAAGAACACCACCACCACACCATCACCACACCACCACTCATACACCACCCCTACACCACCCATAAATCACCAAACAAACCACAAAAAACACATCAAAGCCAAAACTTTGATCAAACACAAAGCAAAAAGAAAAGAAAAAGTCTTCCCTCGGTTGACAAAGAGAGCACCCATAATCTCAAAAGCTAGGTAAAACTCTATGTAAACCTTGGCTCTTTAGATATGTAAGCAATATTGGGAGTGGTTTGGAACCTAGTCAAATAATGACTAGGTTTCCTTCATCTTCCATGTTTTTTTTAGCTTTGTAAAGCTTTGTTTATGTATAAAAATGATGATCATGTGATGCTAATACTCAGTTTATTATGTTTATATATGTTCATAATAGTCATAATATTCATATGCTTTAATTTGTGTATGAAAATCTTCATGTTTCTCTCAAAGGGCGTAAATCTGCCCTCTTTGGCTTTCCTTCATGATCATGCATGTGAAAATCATTATTTGTTGAGAAATAGCTCTTGTATAATGTTGTTAACATGTTTAATATCAAATTCCTTGAGTTTCATGCCTTGTTTTGAAGATATAGTAGTGTTTTGAGGTCTATAATCATGCCTCATATAATCAGTTTTTACTTTCTGTATAGAGTCTTGATTTTGATGAGCTTGTAAATCCATCTTAGACTGGTTTTATGGTTTAGGTAAAAGAACAAAAGTTGTTCATAACATGTTTAAATATATTATCCTAAAGTTTAATGTTCAGATTCCATGACTAGATCATATTTTCATGCATAAATTTGGGTCTCAGTGATTCTGAGTTGTTTATTCACTGTGGTACCTTGCGGTGTTCTTGGTCTTCAAACATGATGAAAAATAATTTTCTGGACAAAGATAAAAACATGGATTTTGTTCTACACGAACTCAGAATGATTATAATATTTTTTATACATTTTTTGGATCACTGGAAGTTCTCTTTTCAAACATATGTTTCAAACTCAAAAATTCAGATTCTGCACTTCCAGTTTCTGACATTGAAATGTCAGAAACCTTTTGAACCACTAAAACTCATCCTATGAACTCCAATTTTGGGATCTTCATGTTTTATGCGTGGTATTCAACTTTTTTCTTTGGTTTTTGTCAGATTCCCAAGCGAAGATGGTGAAAATTGGTGATAAACATGATAAGGTTTCTGTTTGCCTTTTCTGGGCTGAATTTTGTGATCAACTTTATTGCATGTGTTTGGGGGCCTACAAAAAC